>JAPMOR010090259.1:19840-178943 GCA_026543865.1 Argiope aurantia | reverse complement strand
AAAAAAAAAAAAAAAAAAAAAAAAAAAAAAAAAAAAAAAAAACTGAAGCATTACTCATTTGGCGGTGGGGAAATGAAAAGATTTTTTGGCGGGAAAGTTAATTTTTAATTAATAATTAAAATTCTAATTAAAAATTCAAAAAAGGGACCCCAGTTGCACATTCCCGACCTCCAAGGTATGCATGTGCCAAATTTGGTAGCTGTAGATCGAACGGTCTGGCCTGTAGAGCGCCAACACACACACACACACACACACACACACACACACACACATTGAGCTTTATATAAGTACAGATAGATAATACAGATTTCAAAGATTTTTCAAGACGACCGACAAAAGTTTTCATATATCAATATAGAAAGCAATTATTTACCAAATTTTAAAACACTATTTTTTATAGTGAAACTAGTCGTGTCATTATGATATCTGCTTAATATTAAATAATTTCAAAAGCTTATTTTAACATTTCTGACATTTTAAATTTTTTTATAACACACTTTTGTTTCAGTTGTAAATTTTAGAGTATATGTACTTCAATCATTTGTTTTTGTAGTAAGTAGTAAGTTTGTAGTAAGTAACAAAGTAGAAATTACCGAATTCCGCTTGATTCTATGAATCTTGCTCTTCAACATCATCAATACACTGACATGCAAATACAAACAAATTTAGCTTTGCAATTTTTAAACAAAGAATTTATTTCCTGTGAAAAAGAACATTATCGTAAGAAGAATTTTGATATGGTCAGAAAGGGTCCTGAGAAAATGCAATTGATTGCAAAATTGTTAGTTAAATAAATATTAATAGAAGGCATTGAATTCATTACGAATTTGGATAAAGAAATTTCCTTTGGTTTGAAATAAGAAATTAAATGGATCCAAAAGTTGAATTACTAATTAGGAACTAACATAAATATAAATAATTGCTCTTTAAAAAAAATCAGGGAACAATTTAGGATTTTTTTAATGGGTCAAATTTCAAACACAATAATAAAAAAAAATTAACGCTTCTTCTCTTAATTGCTGAAAATTTTTCAAATGTGCTGTCCAAAATGTCACGGACAGCACATTGCTTTGAAACGGGAATAGCAAGATCATATTATAGAAAATTTTGGATGATCATTGCTTTGCTAATATATGATATCATAATTTAATCGAAATATCCTTCACATCGTCTAACATTAGTTTAAATATTTAAATAACAAAAAAAAAAAAGATCTTATGTCTGATATACTGTAAAGCATTTATGATGCACATCAATACTGATTTAGAAAAACTTGCAATTTCCAAAGTTCTATAATGGTTACGGGCTCTTAAATGAAAATAAAAGCAGTAAGGCCGATCTAATACAGATCTATAAGGGAAAAGTTTATATTCGATCGCCAATCTACTTTTATGAGCAAAGCGTTAACTCAGATGAATAGTGGCCATTTTCGATTTGTTAATGGCTGTTTTGTTATGAGTATCAAAGTTTATTTTAAAGTCCATTTCCAGTCCTCTTGGAAGCCTGGGGGTAGTATGACCAAAATTTGGACATGGTATCAAAATTAAGCAAGCCCTTTTTAAAGAAAAGGCAGAGCGAGAGAATTCGTTTACATTAATTTTGATTCAAGAAATGCCTAGTTGTACCTGGATGCAATGTTTTGTCAAGTTTTGATGATTTATGAGTTTAAATGGCGGCTAACCTTTTGACTATTCTTATAATTTACAAAGTTATACACCAACATTAATCAATTTCAGGAGTAAAACTTTAATGCATTTTATTAATTCTTTCTGCTATAGATATTCAATGTGGGTATATATTTCTTTGGTATCTTGTTTCAGTCAAAAAGTGATATAAAGTATTTTGATGGTCTTTTGTCTCTGATCACTCATTACTTCTGTATGATGCCAATGTTCACATTTTTAGACGATTCTGGTGACATTAAATAACAATGTAGCTTATTGTTAACAAATAATTCTAAGGTTTATTTATTCTACGATTTAAAAGTAACTTTTAAAACAAGCTAAATAAAGCTTTTCCATATTTCCCAATGTTATTGATTTTTGAAATATCATGAATTTTTATAAATTAATGAGACGATTACACTTATAATTTTTTCATTAACTGTTTTTAAAAAATTATTTACAGGTATATAACCAGAAATGACAATTATTGGAAGAAACGAGGCGTGCCTTTTGTTCCTCGACGAAACATTTTCAAACTTCTTTGGTTGTTTTACAAAAAGGTGAGACTTTTGCTTTATGTGCATTCAGCAAGATTCATCCATTCAAAAATTACCAATGTAGCAAAACTTATTCCCTCAGAAATGAAGCATATTTTTACATTCAAATGCTTATTAAAGGAAGATAATTATTTACTCACACCATTAATAAAATAATTTATTGGGAGAGTCTGCAATCACGATTTCTTTGCTTGTAAAGAAAATAATTCATATAATGAAAATACTTCGAAGATAATGCAGGGCTTCTTGTACTTTTTTCATTCTTATTTTGGCTATAAGGAGGTTTACTCATTCTTATCTCGATTAAAATATCCTATAACCTCAAAAATCTATTCATGATTCCAAATGTGCATATAATTTGAAATCGAGACCTGACAAAAGTAAAATTTTGATTTTAAAAAATTGCATTTTTCTTTAAAGTTTTGATAAAATACTTCATATAATGTTGACTTTTTGATTCAATTTTACTACTTTAACATTGAAAAAAAATCCCTAAAAATGGAGATTAGTAATGTTTTCAGGACAAAAATTTTTGAGACACTAAGTGGACTACTTGAGATTATGATTCATACTACCAGATATGTCAACTTTATATATATTTTATCATGTTGGTAAATCTTATTTTGAATCAAGCAATTGATTTAGTTTATAAAACTCATCGACAGAAAAAGAAAATACGCTCCAAATGATGAAGGATAAATTGTTATTTAGTGTTAACTCGAGATTTTGACGAATCTACACGTTTTAGAGCTCCCTGAGTTCGAAAAAAACTTTTTTGGCATTATATCTGTTTATCTATGAACACGATAAATCAAAGACACTTTGTGCTAGATGGATAAAATCCATTCAGAGGAAGTTTGTCTGTCTGGTGGTTCAAATACAAGATAACAGGATAATTACCAAACGAGAATAACTAGATCACTAAAATTTGGTACACAGATTTATTATCTAAAATGTATATACTCTTCAAATTTTAAAACAAATCTATCTAAATATTGACCGTCACTCGGTACTTTCGATGCAAGTAAATACAATAATTCACAAGCAGGGCCTGACTAAGACAGGGGCATACGGAGTAGTTGCCGCGGGCCCATCAGAGAAGGGACCCAAAATCGAACAGAAAGTTTATTTTACGTTTCTTTCTTTAATGAAAGTAGTGAAGCAGAGAGGAGGGGGACTAAGGAAGTTTTTGCCCCGGGCCCCAATTAGGCTAAGTCTGGCCCTGCTCACAAGCGGAATAACTAAAATCAATGAAATTCTGTATATTTGACTACACTATGACTGTAACTATAGTTCTGTGCAGAATTTTGGCTCCATTCAGTTGGGGGAAAAAAAGCGTCCATAATGCATACTTGGATGACATATTCAGTAAAAAGTGCTTGATCGAAACTAAAATTTGACATATATTACTAACTGTAATCTCAAAAATCTCATTACCATCTTTCATTTATTTAAGTCATCAAGAAATTTGACGGGGTTTACCTGCATACGAAAGCATAATCTGGCAGAAAGCCAATTCCTTAACGAATTCAATTCCAAATTTTTTAAGAATATACATTTTTGACGCTTTACTAATCTATCCATTTTTACTTATCTGATTCTATACGATTAGTGATTATCAAGTTCAGTTATACTCAGACAGTCAGACAAAGAGACCGACTTCCTACGAATGAATTTTATTCAAAATGTGACTACAAATTTGGTCCATATCAAATCTCATTTTTCTTGCTCAAAGCGTTATTGAAATATCGTGTTTTCAGATAGTGTTTTTCTGACCAAAAGAAGTCTAAAACGAGGAGATTCTTCAAAGTCCCGAATTCGAATTTTTTGACGATGACAATACATTCTCTTTGTACATTTCATATACAAGAAAGTAATGAAACGACGCTTAAGGAAAATATATATAAAGACACATTTTTCAATTTCTAATAAACAGACTCTTCTATCGACCTGTAAGTAAATTCACTATCATTTGCGTTCTGTTAAAAATAGTAAAACTCTGATAGAAGTACTGGTTACAATTTTTGGAATTGCTTAAAACATAAGTATTCAGTTTTTGAAAGTTGTTCTTAAATATAAAAGCTTAATTTTTTTTGGATAAGTCTAAGTACATATAGTGAAACTACAACGAACAAAACTGTGGACACTCTTCATCGTTACACCATTGGCTTTTATAAAAATAGATTTTTATATGTTGTTTCATCAAAATTTAAAATAATAGAATATTGGAAAGATTGTCACTTTTTTCTTGCAAAATCTTTATCACAGTTCTTTTTTTCCCCCTGCAGCCCTTAAATGAACTTCTAAAAATGGATATCGGGAAATATGGGCATGCTGTAGGGTAAGTAGAATACAGATTTAGTTTATTTCTGGACTCTTTCTAAGCATTTATTACTATTAAAGATTTAAAAAAGCATTTTTTAAAAGGCATATTTCTTCAGGTCATTGCAGAGTTTGCTTACATTTTTATTAATTGCAGCTGCAATTTTATATATTATAAGTATAAAATAACTTATGGAAATAATTTCAACTAGTGTTCAATTATTTTTCGGTATTTTACTTTTAAAATTTATTGCTTTTTTTATTGTACAAATTTCATTCAGCCAATTTTCAAAAATAAAGAAGGCGGCACGGATATTATGCGGACTGAATTATTTTCTGCACTTCAGTATTATATTTGAATTAAGCTTCCATAATACATTAACTAAAAATAACAAAATGTATATATTATGGAAGCTATGTATATATTATGTATAAACGTATGTATAAGCATTTATTTATATATTATACTATGAAAGATTTTAAAAATGAGAAAAGGTGGGGTCCTTTCCACTGGCGTCTTTGTCAAATACTATAAGAATTTGCTAATTACAAATAGGACTATTGGCTTATTCACTAAGAAGAAAAACATTGACTGACATTTGAAATAATGAAAAGTATTGGATAGGGGTTCATCAAGCCAAAATGTAAAATTGCTGAAAGTATTTTTTTATAACTTAAATATATTTTCTGTCCAAAATAAAGAAAGTATTAATACCTTGAATTTCTCCTACAGTCACACAATAGATGCATTTTGGGTTTAACTTCTTAGTATAGTAATCGAGTATACATTTTGGATCTTTTTCCATTGACCAATTGGAACCAAAATTTAAGATTTTAGTATCAAAAACCACAAAAATTCATCTATTGTGTTTAATGTGTTTTGAAGTTACTGCTTACATACACAAGAATAATCTATTCATTAATACATGCAATCCAAAATTAAGGAAAGATTTACAAATTAAAGATTATACACAAAAATTCGCATATCAAGCTTGTTGCGATATTAAGATCACTTTCATGTATGAGAGAATAAATACATGACAACCAACAATTTTTTGATGGATTCAGTTCAAAATTTAATCTTGAATTCTATCAATAAAATCATGAATTTTATCAATCTAGCTCCCAGAGTTTTGAGTTACTGTACTTGTAAGTACACTCATGGACAGTTAGACTTTCTCCAGAGGAATTTCTGCTGGCAGTTGCTGGAAATCTGCTATTATGGTTTAAAGACCAAATGCAGAATTCCATCCGTCTAACCTGTAGCGTTTCTGGGTTATCGTGTTTTGAGATTGAAATAATTTAATTTTTTTTTTCGTAATTACAATATTTTTTTCTTTGTATAGAAGGCAATAAAATTTGTAAAGAAACAAAAACATTAAAAAAAAACAGTGTTAATCTTTACTAAACAAAAATTCTCATAATCAGTGAAATATATTGAAATATTTTGCATTTTAGATCCATTCAGTATTTTTTTAACATACAGGGTGATTATAATTCAAATTCCCCTTTGAAATGGTCATAAAAGGAAAACTACTGGACCAAATGTTATCAATTTTGGTAATAGTTTAAAGGAGGACATGGAAATTTCTTTTACGTTAAAAAATTCCCCAGCAAAGTTGAGATGGCCCTGTATGCAATATTGATAAACAATATAAGACATGAAGGCATTGGTTTAAAATGTTTTAAATCGTTTCTGAAACGTGTTACAAAGCATGTTCACTGTGTGCTATCTCAAAAGCACTGTTTATGGGGGTAAATTAAACAATTTGGCGGAACTGATAGATACGATACACCGACATGTGCGTAACATTCCTCCCGATATGTTAAGAGCTATTGTTGAGAATGCAGTAATGCGATTTAACTTGCTTTCAGAAAATGGTGGAAGCCACATTGAACATGCTTTGTAACACGTTTCAGAAACGATTAAACACATTTTAAACCGTTGTCTTCATGTCTTATATTGTTTATCAATATTGCATACAGGGCCATCTCAACTTTGCTGGGAAATTTTTTAACCCCGCCCCTTTCTGTTTTGGTGGAAAAGAAATTCTCATGGCGTTTTTTAAACTATTATGAAGTTTGATAACATTTTGCCAAGTTAGTTTTCCTTTTATGACCATTTCAAAGTGGAAGCTTTAATTATAACCACCTTATACATACATACAAAGTGCCCCAAAAAAACTGGGACAATATTTTATACATTAATTATTACTATTATATACTTCCAATTCCAAAGTTTTCAACAAATGTTTGAAATATTCTGGCTTCTGTAAAGGAAGGTAATAAAAAGTTACAAACATTAATTTTTAATACGACTTCCATAACGAAAAAGTAACAAAGAGTGAAATGTTTTTCTTACATTCTTCTATAAAGATACGAATTTTCATGCTCTATCTGTAAAGTTTTCTGAGATACTAAGAAACAAATTTATTGAATTGTACTATTTTTCCATACTTCAAACTAGTATTTGAATGAAACTTGTACAATAATTTTGAGGGCTAATATAAATATCACGAAAGATTATTAAAAGAGTAGAATCAGAAAATAATAATGCATTAATAACTCATTAAATTTTGAAAAAAAATGGTCAGATAATTTATTAATTGAAATGCTTAGAAACTTGATCAAAATAGATATTTTCGATAATTATACAAAGTTGTTTTCTTTTTTTAATATGTGCATATGCGATCGAGTTCCTCTCTTGTGACTTAAAGACAGGCTTTTTTATTTTGTCGATGAAAATATATAAAGATCTACAGATACTACTAAAGCCAATTCATTCAAAAATTCAGGCATATTACTAATTAAATCTAACTAAATATATCGGTCAACATTCAGCATAAAGTTGTATAAAATGGAAAGAAGCTAAGAGTTTCTAAAATTTCCGGCTAAAATAATAGAATTCCGGGATAATATCAAATTTATATCTCTGAAAGGCCAATAATAAGTTTCAGCTTCTATTTCAAACAGCACATTTTTATTTATTTGTCATTTATGCAGTTGCGTGGTAAAATACAGGTATAAAGCTTCAGCAAATGTTTTTATAATTTACATATATAAAATATCATAAATTGTATTTGAAAATATAGAAAGGCCATAAACAAAGTGAGGTAAGGGGAAGAGGACTGAATGCATTTGATAAAAAAATAACAATAACAAAGAAACAAGGAAGTTATAGATGATCGATGGAAACAAAACATAATGATGGATGCACAGTTAAAAAATTATTCAAAGAATTTTGTTATAATGTTATAAAGAATAATTCTTAATAATAAAAGTTTTCTCCTATTTTAAAAACTTTTGATTAACTTGATTTGTTTCATGTTTATAAATATCATAATTGAGTTTTTTAATCATTTTCTGATTAGTTATCGGATTTCGGATACTTCTGTGTTCTCCCCGAAATTACACCAATTTTAATATTTTCAAAACTTAATTATCAATTAATGGATTAATTTAATTAGATATTTGATTATATATATATATATATATATATATATATATATATATATATATATATATATATATAGAGAGAGAGAGAGAGAGAGAGAGAGAGAGAGAGAGAGAGAATTTTTTTCATCATCTGTTTTCACGATGAAATCACTTAAACAGAATCATTCAAATTGGTTCATATAAGAAGTTATAATTAATACAATTTTTATCTCTTTTGTTCGTTTTCGCCTAATAGGGACTTTGAAGGAAGCACACCTATGTTTGTTTTAACTGAGCCTGATCTCCTGAGAGATGTTTTGGTTAAAGATTTTCACATATTTCATTACAGAAGGGTATGAAATCTTAATTTTTTTTTTGTACTTTATCTATCTTAATTATTTTTGTTCTTCTTATTTTTTTTTGTACTTCCTTGAATACTACTTAATATAGTATTCAAGGAAGAACAATTACTTCACATTTCTAAATATAATTCTTTCCGAGGAAGAATAATATTTCTTCTGGCGTTTTCCTTTCTGGCTATTACGACAATTTTGATTCTATTAATTCCTCATAATACTAAAAACGAAATGTCGCAAAATAAACATCATAAATTTTAGTTACATAATATTAATCTGTTTGTTAAAATTTGAAAAGATTATGCATTTCCTTTTCTCATAACATGCGTGCTATCATATAGAAAACTGCAGTTAGCTGCAACAAAGAAACGAAAAGCAGCAAGCCACTAATGTAAAATATCTCATACAAAAGATGTTAAGAAAGGATAACAGATAACAATAATTGGAGGATTTTTTTTTGTTACTTTCCACGACAATTTTTGGGTTCGTTCCCTTTTTCTAACCTTGATTCAATTGTTAATAAGACAAGATAGATGCCCGCCGTTGATGAAAAATAATTCAATCTTATTTTTAATTGAACTGAAAAAGAAAGAAGCCATTTTCTCCAAACAGAAATCAAAGTATTTAATCTATAATCTTATCTATTTTGTCAAGATATTGTTTGACAACGGATTCTAAAACCCTCCATCCTTTTGCGCATGCGTTAGGATGGGTTTAATTTGTCAAAATAAGGGTGACAGGAAAGATGAAAGAAGGAGATGTTTACATTTAACAATAAAATAAACTCGGATTATTCGCAGATTGAATTAAAATAATACGATCAGGAACGACACGCTATTTACATACACGTGAAAAAAAAATTGAACAAAAAATCAAGGTCAAAGAATAACGAATTCCGGAAATCCTTCGGCGTTTCTCTCCTTAATGAGTTAGAATCGTCGAAACGTGGTCGTTTCAGAATACTGAAACGAACAGTACTTGTTATATGAAAGCTAGTATAAATCCATATGTTTTTCTTTACAGCATATAGATGTATATGATCCTCTAACCAAAAATTTAGTTTCTCTGTTGGAGGGAGAAGACTGGAAACGCGTTCGCACGATCATCACTCCTGCGTTCACTTCAAAGAGAATGAGACAGGTATGCCTCTTGTTTTTAGCTATATGAGTATGAATAAAATGTGGAGTGTAATTAATCTCAAACAACAATTTAATGTAATTAGATTCAAACAACAATTTAATGTAATTAGATTCAAACAACAATTTAATGTAATTAGATTCAAACAACAACAAAATAATTAATATACATATACAAGTTGATTCTGAAATCATCGGATAAGCTTTAAAAAGGATGAGGCAGATATATAGAAAAAAGTCATTTTTGCAATGGAACAAGAGGTCTCAAATGCAAACAGCGACTTCTAAAGAGGACCAGTCAATAAAAGAAAATTTAATTCAAAGATATTAGAGCTTAGATTCAAAGATTGAAACAACATTAGGACGAATTCGGACGAACTTCGTAATTTTGAATCGCAATCGAGAGCGACACCTAAGATGACAGCTACTCCTCATACTTTCCTGATTTGGCCCTCACGAGCTTTTACAGCTTTAGTGGAATTATGTTTCTAAACTGGACCTCCCTCATCCTCACCCCGAGCGTAATCAAAAACCTGACCATCAGGTCATCGGGAACTTGATGTGCAGTTAATTAATGTACAAGAAATGGATCTATCGGATAAAAACACAGCACTGACTTAAAGAATAATAAATTCACAATATGACATGAAAATTTCATAAATAAGATTATTAATCATATGTAGTATAGTACTAAATATATTGGCAAGTAAATAGTAAATAATAGTAAAAGATAGATACATTTGCCTTCAAAAATCGAAAGCCCATTTTGGTGAGTTAAAGTCCAATTTTGTTACAGATGGGATCTATCATAAATGAATGTTCAAAATCATGTATAGAAAACTGTGAAAAATCTTTCAATGAGGGAAAACCTGTTGAATGCAAAAGGTAATTATTTTTATACTTAGTTAAACAACTTTTCACTCAAGATTCGAATACGTTTTTATTGCTATGTATATTTCACAAATTTACTACCTACATTCAACGGTGCTTTTATGTTAAAATTAATTATTAATGTATCAAAAACAATTAAAACTTTATACTAATTGAAATAATCAAGATGTCTTTCACATTAAAATGAATTATTTAACCAAAGATGAATAAAAATATTCTCGGTAACACGCAGTGGTGGATTTAGGTAATTTGCGGCCTTAGGCAGTGCAAATTATTCGGTCTCTCTTTATACACGATTGTCAATTTAATTTCGAATTTCTGCATATTTTTACATGTTAACGATTAACTTTTTTTTGATATTTTTCATTTTATGAATTTCGTGTATATGCATTTTATTTTGTTTATCTAATATGATTCCAGATTGTCCGGCATCTACGTATGTGCACAATATTATTGATGTCGCCGCTCGCTGTTTTAAATATTATGACTAAACGAATGTAATGAAATATATAGACTCATGACCAATTACATTCAATAAACTGCTAATACTATCTTAATATTTTATCATACATATAATTCCTATTTTATTACTGTCTTTTTCATTTGGCAACTAAAAATATTAAATTTCTTAGTCGACTTGTTGCAACCTACCCTCAGCCTAGCAGCTCTAGGCGTCTAATTGCCTAGAGCTGATAGAAATTAATCACGTATGTTTATGGAACATGGAAATCCCTATTTTTGAAATGCATATTATCGTTTCGAATATTCTAGTTCTTTTTTATTTGACTCTTTTATATTTTTCCTTTGAATATTCTTTAGTTTTATTTCATTCGCCGAAGACGAACTGTTTGATTCTTATTTTACAGCTGTCCTTTTGGAACACATTCTAATTGGACGTATAATTACGTTCTAACGAATTTATGAATTCCCCTAATTTTATCTTAGTTTTGAACACGTTTTGGAAAAGTGAAAATTTTTAGGATCATAATTCTAAAAAATTCTCAGATTCAAAGCATGAAGAATTACAATTACCAGTCGGCATGTATCGACTAAATACTTGGAAATTTTGCGACGGTAAAATACGTTCAAATGATAGTACAATAGAAACTAAAGTATTTAAAAAAACATTTCCACTTAGTTTTCTAACAGTAATGAAGTGTAAATTTGATAAAGCTACAAGAAATCTACTTTTATATATACAAAATTTGATAACTGATTTACAAAGAAACCAACTAAAGGCAAATCAGAAATTAGATACGAACGTAAACTTCAATCAAAAAAGAATATCTAAAAGTTAAATAAGTCTTATTTAACCCAAATCCCTTAGCTGATTGGAAATTCTTTATCTCTTTTTAAGAAATTAGCACATTAAAATACAATTTTGACATAAATTTTATTGAAATTAAAAAATTAAAATTTAAAACAAGAAATAGAGTTGAACAAAATCTAATGCTTTGAATGTCATTACAGTAAACTGTCTCTGAACCGATCGATATTCGTTATTCCGACACCCCCACTGGTTCAAAGCACATGCTACAACATATTGTTTAGTGATGAATCATTATTTCTGTTAAAACTTGAAGGCATTTTCTAGAATACCGATTATCATCTGGCAACGTATGAAATGAATAAAAATTTCACGCATTTCCAGGTATTCTACAGAATTCCAAATGTCAAACCGGCGAAGTATGATATCCATGCAAGAAAAAGAGCATGTTTCAAAAACTATATTCGATGATGGATTAAACGAGCATGATGAGGAAAAGTTTACTGAAGAGATTTCAATGCCTGCTACTTGTTGCACGCGTTTAAAGAAAACATGAAATGCACCTACATGTACTAGGTATCGTCAATAAAAATTCATACCTTAGGTGGACATTCAAGTAAAATGAATGAAAATGATATTTCGTGCAGTCTCTGTTTCTAAACTAATAAACAGTTTAAATAATCATGACATTTTCCTTCTTTCCTACATGTCATTTGCCATTCTTTAAAATGCCTAGGTATTATATACAATGCCAAGGGAATGTATATAAAAATTCTCGTATTTCATACTTTGCTTGAAAACGTTCGGCATTCTATAAAGTACTTAGATATTCTACAGAATGCCAGTGTTCTCCCAGTAACATAATAGAAACAACCTTCAAAAATAAAGCGTGACAAAGAAACAAACAAAAACAAAAAAAAAACGGTGCAAAGAGTTTATGTAAAATGTTTTCTTTTATTGCTAATTTCTAATTACATACTTTTTATACAGCATGTTCAGTACTTTTACCATGGACGTCATAGCAAAAGCAGCTTTTGGTACTCAGATCGACTCTCACAATGATCCTGACAATGCATTTTTAAAGGAAGCTAAAAAGAATTTTGTGGAACCAAGAATCCTAACAATACTCATGGCACGTAAGTATTTGAGCTCAATATTAATTTCTCAAGTGGTAAATACTATGAGTGATTCTAATAATTAATTATTCTAATTATTCTATGAATTTCAAACTTTCATTTCAAAAAAAAAACGAACAGTTGTTAGACATTATATATACCAGACATGATTAATTTCAAGCATCATAAGGAATTCCAGGTGTTATGAGGTTAGTATTTCCAAACCCATATTCCCTGGTCTTCTGATATTTATTAAGATGGCGATAACTGAATTAAATGAAAGAACAACATAATTTAAATTTCTCTTGTAGCGATATAATTGCGTGTTCGATGGTAACTGTTAGATTAGAGCTTAAACGTCTTTTCCAGTCAATTGAAAACCACAATCTTTGTGAAGAACTTGGAATATGGTACGATCCTATTGGATTATTACCCAGTCCATATCGCAGTATATTACATTAGGAACCCAATTACTTTCATGTTCTTTGTCTACTCTTTCATATTAGTAATTGGGAAAACATCCTATATAACAATAGAAATATATGGAATGCGGATGCTGCATTAAAACTGAGAATTGAAATTTTTTGTGTGCAATGATTTTCATATTTAGTTTAATTATTTATTCCTTTATTCGAAGCCTTCTTTGCATGATAAATGGAAATTTCCATGATAACATTTAGCAAATGAAAAATTATACTCAAAACTGATTTAATGCAAAGGCTGGCAATTTTTTTCACGACTATTGCATAAAATAAGAAACGTAGCTGTCAAAAAAGTCAAATGTCATAATCATTATAGATTTGAATAACCCAATGTTTGTTGTGATTGGAAGAAACGTGCGATTTCTTGAATAGGGCTGAGGCTTAACATGCAAATTTGCATGATGATAGATATTTCCAACATGCTGTTTTTTAATTATTTTATATTATATATTGAGACTAGGACTTTTTAAAATATTTTTTCTTTAATCTAGAGCATGAATTATATAAGCCTGATTTATTTCACACACAAAAAAATCATGAAAGGAAGTGTTAAGACAGAAATTTGTCAAAGTTTGAAAACAAATGGGACTTGTTTCTTATTTTTAAGAACATCCCATACTGGTTTATTATTAAGTCTCACAAATAAATTCCTTTGTAATATGAAAAGTTACTTTTTTTGTAAGTGCAATAAAAATTCATCTCTTTCAGTTATTCTTCCTTCGTGGATATTACTGAGACTCTCTATATTCCATCTGGATAGAAATCACTTCTTTCAAAATGTCATAGAGACTGTTATTAAGGAAAGGAAAAAAACTGGGAAAGTAAGTTGATTTTAAGTTGCAATTAGCTATTATCTATTGGTATTTACACTAACGTTTTTGAGAATCGTTTTCAACTATTCCTGAACTTGTGTCTTTTCTTTCTTAACGTTGATTTAAAATTTGGAACTTCATATAATTGCATGAATAACTCGAGATATAAACTTATCCAACAATGCATTGAATCAAGGACTATTACCTTTAAAAAAATTTACTATTTTATCGTGTTTTATGCAGCTAGTTCACTTTTAATGGTCAGTTTGACCGATAAAAGTGTGTACTTAGCCATATCTCTCTCAGTAACTTACCATTGAATCCCTAAATTTGCAATTATATGTATGTAGTTCCCACCAAAAATATAAAAACTGAAACTATTCGAATAAAATCAAATAATAATTTCTTATGCAGCTATTTAAAATCAACGTCATCCGATATTCAGTAGTTAATTTTTATTGATTAATCTCTTTACGGCAATCCGTTTTTGACAGCTGCGAAGAAAACATAGGTAAGTCAGTTTCCTTTTATTACCAATACCTTTGCAAGAAAAGAACGTCTAATTCCGAAAACAATGTCTTTGGTCTCCACCAAAACTGATTAATTAAAATTACTGGTCAGGAAAATCATAAAAGTAATCTAAATTTGTTAAAATGGCTCCGTTCGATACACTAATGATGAAAAAGTTTATAAGCTTATTATATCTTAATATATTGTATTATATTATCTTTAAATTGTATTTATTGTATTGTATCTCCTTCAAAATAATCTCCACAAACTACAACGCAATTTTATTAATATTTTTTGAATCCTCAAAACGTACTTTAAATTCATTTTCGAGAAGCCGCTTCAGGTTTCGCAGCACGGTAACCACGAAAGTGTTTCAACCTAGGAAGTAAGAAAAAAATCACTTGGTGCCATATCTGGTAAATAGCTTGTGGAGCCGTATTCGTTGAATTCAGAATAACGATGGCACTGTAAGTGAATATATTATCGTAATGCGAAACATTACGTCCAGTCTTTTTCGGTATAAGGATTTGTTTAGTAATACCTCTAATTATTAAACAACAGTCATTAAACACTGGTTGTCCCATTTGATTCGCATGTTGATGATCCGACGAAGAGGATAATCTAGATATTAGACCGCTTTAATCTACGAAGCAACTTTTCCTTTCTTTAAGCATTTCGTATTATTCCAATATACTTTGTTTAAAAAAATTGTATTTAAAGACTTTTTGCAACATTGAAGATATTTTTATAACGGAAATTACTCTGAGGAAACAAATTTTAATGCATATTTTTTGCTCAATTATATTCACAATTTGGAAAAGTTTAAACTCTTATCTCATTAAAAACAACTTAATTTTCAGAATATAATATGCAATAAAATATTGAGTACTTGCCAGATGTTTATATAAGTTAAGAAAATATTTCATAACAATTTGCCAATTTTTTCTAATTTATATGTATTTTAAATAAGACATACTTAATATTTTAGTCACAGCAGTATATCATACTATCAATGCAATCAAGAAACTATTTGGTTGGCAAATATTATTTACATTCAATAATGCCTATTTTTAAAACCAGCTCCATTTTCCTGCTACAGTTTGCATATTGTTCAATTAAAAATTTGTGAAATGGGTTATATCATTTTATAAAGTATCAGAAATAAGCAATGCAACCTTTTTTATAAACCAGAGAAAGTAGTCTCGAAACTTTCTCACTCTCTAACAGAAGTGTTATCCTTCTCATAAAATTATGGATTTTCGTGGACGATTTGCATGACAGGAAACAACAGTTGCAAAATATTGACATTTGGCATAAATTTAGGATTTTTACTAAGTTTATCGAGTGGTTTGTAGCTATTTTTCTTTTGGCGATTAATCCACAGCATGCAGTTAATAAGACCCGAAAATCGAATTGATGTTTCAAAAGCCTTTTTTCTAACCGAATGAAACCAATACAATTGTAATCTCAAACATATAAACTAAATTTCATATATTTAAATCTTTGAATGTTTTGAGTTATCGTGTTTATGTGCTTGCGAAACTACAGACCGACATACAGTCAGCTCTTAGACGGATTTGGTTCCAAATTCGGTAAGTATCTACGCTTTAGATGTTAAATCCCTATACTAGATTTTATATACCTAGCTCTTTTCGATTTGCAGTTGAGTTAACTTATATTTGCACAAACAGACTGACAGACTACCTCTGAACGGAATTTTCTCAACATGTAACAGAATGTTACAAATGTGATCTAAAGACCACATACCAAATTCCATTCGTCTCGCTCAAAGCGTTTTTGAGTTATAGTATTCACATTTAAGCATAATGCCAAAGACGTATTTTTCGAACTCAAGAAAGTTTGTAGCATGAAAATTCTTAAAATTCTCGAGTTTTTACTTTTTTGATGATTTCAATGCTTTCTCTACATTCCGTATTCAAAAAAGTAAAAATTCTTTTAGATTAATTTTTTTTTAATAACTTAGAAAATTATGCCCTTTCATTTAATACAAATGATTAAGAATATTAAAATGCATTTTTATGTTAGAAGTACAATGATGTATTGCAAATCTTAATGGATGCTGCCGATGAAAATGAACAATCACTAAACTCAGAAGGATTCGAAGATGAAACCGACCGATTTGGAAGTATTGCAGAGGGTAATGTATCTTCACTATTCAAAAACAAAAGTAAGTTTAACCTTATCTTTTGCAGATGCATAAACTGGCATAAAGTTAATAAATATAATTTAACATATAATTGTATTGATTTTTAAATTGTACTGATTTATGCTTTAAACTGGAAATTGGCCAATATCCATCTATAGAACAATAGGAAATTAACCAAAAATAAATTCGTAAGATAAACAGAAATTGACCAAAACCAGATCCATAGAACCAAATGAAAAGTTGTTTATAGATGTCTTTGCTTGGCCTAGAACTATTAAAATTGGCGCATATATATTTTTGAGGGTGGAAAATTATATCTCGGGGCAATGAGAATTCAATAAGAAATTAATTAAAAACTAAGCAAAATTTTAATGTTTTTCTGCCACAACTTTCAAAAATATTACAGCGCAAAAATAACTTTTACTTAATGTTAAAATAAAAATGTATTATTTGATGCATTATATAGTATTTTTCTTTTTTATTATTCTTTTGATGTATGTATTATTTTTCTTTTTTTTATTAACTTTAAAAAAGTATTTTAAACATATTTACAACAACAAATTGAAAAATAACATTATATATTACAACAATTTGATGAAATAAAACTAAAATAGCTTTCATTATTGCTGTTATTATTTAATTCCAATTTTTCCCCCTTGTTCAATAGCTCTCAATATAAAACATTTTTTTTAAAAAAAGTGAAATTTTGTTAAATTTGAAATTAAAAGTTAATTTTGGAATCAAATAACAGTGAAAAGTTTCTAAATTGCGTCTATTTTTAAATACCATTGTTCTTTACTGTGTTATAATTGGATATCAATAGATATAGAGAGAAAATTAGAGAAATGCATAACATAATGAACAAAATGGCGCAATGCTTCTAAAATAATACAAATTAAATGCCTGTCAACCTTTCAAGCAGCAAAATTTTTAAAAATATTTTGATGAGGAAACCATTAAGACCAAATTATTCAAAATTTTTAAGAAAATTTATAACAATAATTAATTGCGGCGAACCAACTAGTCGCCAAACGCTTGTTTGCGTAATTATGAAGAATAATTACAACTAGCAATACAACTATCAAGCACATGTACAAATTTCTAAAAAGAAAAGAAAAAAAAATTACAAAATTTTTTCTTCAAAATCTAACAAGCTTAATGCAGCTGGAGCTTCATATCTTTATTTTAATTTAAAGCATTATTTTAATTTAAAGCGTTGTTATTATTTTTTTTTTACCTTACCTTACTAGGTATCTTTGTTTCTCTATTTCAGAACTATCTAAAATTGAGTTGTTAGCGCAATGCGTGCTGTTTTTCTTTGCGGGCTTTGAAACTACAGCATCAGTGCTTACCTTTTTGGCATACGAGCTCGCAATGAATCCAGAATGGCAAGAAAAACTTATTGAAGAAGTAGACCAGGCTTTTGAAAAGCACGTAAGTATTGCTTTTAATTTTGTGGTAAATCGTTGTTTTCATGATGAGCCATTTCAAATCTACTATTTTCATTCAATAAGAATCAATCAAGGATTAAAATTCCATATGTTATGAAATTCTACATTATTTTTCTCCAGATCTTTTATTTATATTAGTTTATATGTTGCAGCGAATGCTTCAAAGTGTGATCGAGGTAAATGCTATCATATGCTTTATATTATCAAAATCTTCTGTATAGAATTGATTAAATACCGGATGAAAGTAATCAATTGCGATCAAAAATTATTCGTTTAATGTGATGATTACATTGTTTAGACTTGACTATAGAATTGATCAATACTTCATTTCGTTACCACTGATGCTCGCGGAAAATTTCTTACTCCATTTCTAAAGAACTTTCTGGGTGTAATTTTCTCACAAGATGGAGATTCACATTTTTTAAAATCTGGACTAGAATAATCTAGATTGGTTTAAACAGGCAATTATTCTGCAAGTCCTTTTTTTAAAAATTGTGGTTCAGATATAAACTAGTATGGCCCACGATTTATTATGAAATCAATATATACATAAAAGAATTAATTTGAGTCAACGAAATGCTGCATCACAAATGAAAATTTCATAGCCGCTTTGTAAAATTTAAAAAAAAAAATCTTGAGCTTTTTGTGACCAAACAATAAACTTTGATGATTCTGATGGAAAAGAAAATGTTCAAGAAAACCCACCAAGGAACGCCACAAAGGATTAAACACTCAATATTTTGAAACCTGACATGTATCATCGCTCAACAACTTTTAAAAAACAAAAACAGCAGAGACAATGTAAAAGTAGACTGTTAATTACTGTTATAAAAGTGGATTATTTTGTTTTGTTTTTGCTATTGTTATCAATCGGTTAATGTTATCAAAATTTTTAAATCCCGAATTGATCTCATTAAAGGGCAACAACTGTATTACTTTATTTTATATATTTGTTTCATTTAACGAACTAATTAGTTCGAACATAACGTGAAAATCAGTTTAGAAAAAAAAATCGCTTTAAAACAGGCTAAAAAAGAAAAAGTGCTTTTTTTTTTTTGTCTTTTATTGTATTCTGGAAATATGCAATCTCAAAAGAAAATCTGATGCAAGTTAATTTCATTGTTAGCGTTTATCGAATAAATGCAGTATTCATGAATAGTACAAAATTTATACTTCGATAAAGCTGTTCATGACTTGAAAATTTCCTTAATTAAACTGCATGACACTAACAAGGCAAAGGAGATTTGAGAGAAACACTGGTCCCGTTTTGAATTTACATGAGGGCTATTTGGGAACGGACCTGAATATTTGGATTAATTGTCAAATGACAAAAACGATACATCCGTTTGCCACCACTCTGCAAATATCTATACTTACAAGAGAAAGTCTGTTCAACGACAATAACGTGCAAAAAGCACCTTCACTTGATCTTTTGGCGGAATCAGATCAGAATCCATGATCCTCCAAAATCCAAACTTAAATGTTCTCCTCTATCAGAAACTATCTTACTAAATCTTATCTTACCATTAGTGCAGTGCAAAAGTCTATGAAGGAAGATGTGACAATGTCTTCCTCGATATCAGCCAAGTTAAAAATTAAGGCTTGCATCTCAAAATGGGTTTCATATTGCTTCAAAACAGGACATTAATCTTAAAATATCCCACTAAACTTTCACCAGCAATGTAACATGTCCTTCTTGGGAATTAATGTTTTGAAAATATGATTATTTTCATCAGCAAACAGAATGGAAAACTGCATATATGGACAGAACTGTAAATGTGGTTCAGAAGCATACATGCAATAAAATTCGCTCTTAAATGTTAAATTTATCTTGCTTTAAAATGGAAATCAAGTACTTACTTCCCTCAGGCCCCAAATACCAATATTCAAGTTCTGATAGGATGACAAAAATTAATGTAGATTATCAGCAAATTAAAAAAAAAATCGACATTTTTTTTTTCAGTCTAAAATGAGCTATGACGCTGTACGAGATATGAAGGTATTGGACGCCATAGTGTCAGAAACATTGCGAATGTACCCTGTCGCTATATTGTAAGTAAAAATTTGAAAAATTTAAAATTATAAATAGAGTCTGTAGAACATGTAGTACGGCAAAGAATCAATATTTGAAATTTATAAAAACTTTTAGCTGTAGTAATTATAGTAGTGAAAAAATTATTTCAAAAAATATAAAAGGGACAGAGTGTCTTTTTTTCATCATTTTAGGAATTTTGTTACATAAAAAGTTGTATTGCTATGATTCATCAATTCTAAAATCACATATCATAGGATTTCTTTCTAACTAATTATTTCATCTGAAAGGAGTTTTATAATCAAACAAAAAAATAAAATTTAAAATCATTTATAATTAATATCTAAATTAAAATCTTAATTAATATCATTTAAAGCTGAAATTTAAAGAAAAGATGGATTTTGATTCTTTAATGTGATATTATTTCTAATTCATTTTTATATTTAACGCTACTGAGGAAAAATGATGAATTAAAAGTAATTAAAGGTGTTTTTAGAAAATAGCGTCCATGTTATGCAGAAATTAAGGGGGGGGGGATGAAGTTGTCATTCTGTTCTGTATAACATCAGATTATTTTAAAGAAATTCGAGCAAAAATATGATTGAAGTATGTACCAATTGTCCTTGGTACATCACAGATGAAAATAAAAAATTGTGAAAAACAACATAAAATATTTATGAAATTTAAAAATTGAATTCTATGGTGGAATGGAGATCATTATGATCCATGCAGTGGAAGCAACAGGACGTATGTTTTCGGGAATATTTCTTTAATGATCACATTTCACACAAAACAAACACAAACATGAAAGACAAGACAAGACATTCACGCGCACATTTCCCTTACAGAACAGCATGTCATCTTTTTATCTACAATCGTAATGCACTATGTGATGCTTACCTAATCAGGCATCGCCATCTATTATCCAGAAGAGAATATAGAGCAATTCAAAGAATACCACTAGACAGAATTATTGTTGTAAATAGATTTGTGCACCATGTTAAAAAAAAAAAGATTTATACATTAATTAATTTCATATATTAATTTATGTAAAAATTATTTCTGAAAGCAAAAACTTTCATATTATATATTTTAACAATATAACATTTATAGACTTAAAATTCTCTGTAAATTGAGTAATGTGTGCAAAAACCGTTCAAAACTCTTTAAGGGCAGATTTTCTAATTTAGAGCTACTTAATTTAGTGCACATTTACTCCTTAAGTGATACATGCTTCTTCTAGTGTACAACCAACCACTCTAGCACCACTAAGGAAAGCAGTATAAACAGGATTTGTTGTGGTCAGCTACTGTCTTTAACATAGCCGTCCATAACACCGGCCGACTGACATCCTCTTCGAGGCGGTTTACCCCTCAAAATTCTCAATATCCCTCCAAACTGTTGTTCCACAACAAAAGAAATATAAACATCTTAAAACTTTCAAATAGTTGGTAAAAAAAAAAAAAAAAAAAAAAACCTGATATTTTTAATATCATGTCCTTCACTATTTTAAGATTATCTGGTGCAATCCGTACTGTACTTAAGTCGTCATTTCCGACTTTCAGACTCTTTTTAATTTCGACATTTCTATGCATTCCTTTAAATAATGATATTGAGTTCCAATTCCACCACTGCATTTGTTTCCCCGCATTTTCATAAATATTTGGAAGTATACGGAAAATCTCTCATGTTCTGATATAATTGGAATGTCAATGGGGCGGTATCTTCTTATTTTTATTTCAGGATTAGGAATAAAATCATATAGAATAGCAAATGCTCTTGGCGAAAGGGAATTTTTTAAATTTTACTAAATTTTTAATTAAAATTTAATCGAAATTTTGATGTTTTCCCTCAACAATTTCGGAATACCTTATAGCACAAAAATTATTTTTCCACCATATTAAAATTAGTTTTCGATTATTCCGTCACGCTAATTTTATTTCTTATCTCTTATTTTAATATTTATTCTCTTACTTTAATAATTTTTTAAAATTTTAGTATGTTTTACATTAATAATACTTTTTTTGTGTGTGTGATGCACGTTGCAATGATATTAAATATATTTTTGTTCGCATTTTATCGCTAAGATAATAAATCTTTAAAAATAAAATAAAGAGAGGCGAATACAGCCTCAAATCTTATCAGCTACGATGTTTCATATGGAAGTTCGAATCTCCTTATTATTTGCTATCAGTGTTGTACTGATAAATAATAAGAGATAAGATTTGCCAAAGGGATTTCAAAAAAGCAAGCTATCTTTATCTATCTTTGAATTTAGCTATCTTTGAAAGAAATTTATAAAAAGTTTCAAGTTACATTTACGTATATTTTTAATGTAAAGTAAAATATCAAATAAACTATTGAAAAATAAAAGAAATCTCAACTATCTTCAAAATATCCACCATGTCCATAGTCATTTATTTGTTGTGTTTTCAATTTTTGAGGGCGTTAATGAAATTAACATAAGAAACGTAATTAAAATTATTACTTAGTAAGATACGAATCGGTGAAAAATATAATATTTTGAAATAAAAAATATTTAGAGCATAAATTTCGAAGAAAAATTGATCAATTTTGATCGAAAGATGATCCGGCACATTCAATACAATCCAGCTAAATAGACATTTTGAAATATAAAAATTATTTTGCATGTGTGAGTGAATCACATATTAATTGTTCGATTTTTGTCCGGAGTTTCAATATTTTTAATAAAAACCGAAATTCTAAAAACTTGAAAAAAATTTCAGAAACTGACCACTTATTAAATTTAATGAGCTGTTTCCCAAAACACACTGAAGGAGCCATTGCACTTGACAATCCTTAAATTCATCTAAAAAAAAACTCGAAAATCACAAAGAGATAGTATTTAATACAACAGATGAAGAATGAATTACGAAAAGATCAATAAAATATCATGCTAGGAAAAAAAGCATATATCGTTTGTTAACGGATTCTAAAACCTTCCTCGCTTTTGCGCATGCGTTAGGATGGGTTTAATTCGTCAAAAGAGGGATGCGAAGAAAGATGAATGTTTACATTTAACAATAAAGTAAATTTGAATTACGTGTGAACTGAATTAAAATAAAATAATACAATCAGAAAGACACGATACTGACATACAGGCACAAAAGAATTGAACGAAAAAGTATTTAATAAAGAGCAGAAATCAAGGTAAAAGAATGATGAAGAATTTCGGAAATGCGCTCATCCTACCTCATAGAATCGTCGAAAAGTGGTCGCTTCAGGAAACTGATAATAGAATAAGCATTAATAATTATCTTTCAGTTACCAATAATTAGATTAGCAGAATTATTTCAAAATAAAAAAAAATATTTGAGGTTTCATTAGTTATATTTCATATATAAAGCATTTATTTTCTTTAAACAAAATCTATTTTTTTCCAGGATTGAAAGAACAGCTTCTGATGATTACGAACTGGGAAACACCGGAATAATAATCGAAAAAGGAATCCGTGTTGCAATTCCTATATATAGAATGCATTACCATCCGGATTTATTTCAAGATCCGGAAACCTTTAATCCGAATAGGTAAAATTTACTTCATTCTGACTGTTTGAAATTCATCTTTTCTGAAGAAACGAGATTTTACACAAAAAATAGTCATTTACAAAAATAATTAACTATTAGAATAAGTATATACAACTTCTGCGCCGAAGCGTGGGCAATGCAGTACAGCGGTCAGAACAACATGAATGACACATGTATTGCGGGCCTTCGGTTCGAGTTGCGCTTTTTGCTTTATTTTTTTACTTATGTATTTATATTTAATACTTTTGCTTTTGAAATTTATCTGTGGGTGACTTCCTGATAAAAAAGTGATTTTACATACACACATACAAAAAAAAAAAAATCATTCATAACTAACTATTAGAGCCTTTTTCTATCTGCTCTCATGCTGACAATGTCATATAGCGCCATCTCGGGCCAGATTTCACCAAGGTAAAATTGAGTGCAAGTTCAAAAATATAAGTAATGATAGATAAACTGTAAAATGAACACTGTAATGTAGCAGATTGTTTCGAATAACATGTTAAACTAAGTGCAATCACGATTCTTTTATTTAAATGACCAGTTTGTATATGGAAGATTGAAAAATAATCCTATATAATTTATATGATTCGTATCTACATATTTTCTCCGAAAATAAAATACAATTTTACAGAAGAAACAAAACTGCTGAACAAAGCCCGGCTTCCCAGATATTTTTTTTATAAGACAAAGCTAAAAATCTAAACTAACTTTTGAATTTATATCGAATCTCTAAAAATTGAATAAATACTATGAAAGAAAAAAAAAATTTAAGTCACCAACAGAATTATTGACTGCAGTTACTTAGTAATCTGTATTAATTTTTCTACACTTTATCAGGCACATTTTTTTTAGCAATAATCTCTTATTTAAGAAAGTTTTTGTCAAATTTAATTATACTGATATTTTCTCGTTCAATAAATTTTATAAAATTTTTTAGAAGTTTTCAATAGAAGTTATTATTTTCAATTTTCCTTGTAATCATTTAAGAATGATAACTTAAAATTCTGAAATTCAAAATACGTTTTTTAATGTTTTTAAAGTTTAGCTTTTACAACTATTATTCGTTATTTGTTGCTTGATGTTCGTTTTGAATCATTCATTCATTAGGTGAAGCTTATTCTTTATTGTAAATTTTCTCGAAATAAGAAATTATTAGAAAAAAATATACATAAATTACTTTTAATGACAGTTTTTAGTGATATTATTTGTAAACTGAAAAAAACTTTGCAAGCTTTGCAGTCGAAGAATATAAATTGATTAAAGACAAATCAAGCATAGAGTTCAGATGCACATTAAATACATTGCAGATGAAACATCTCTCAGCTGGTGAAATGAGGTTTTGAAGATTAGAGAGGAGATTATTGGTACAGATGTTAATTTCGTCAGCTGCCCGCAAATCTGAATTACCCAAATTAAGCTACGATCCACTTCGAAACGGAATTTTAGCAAAATTAACTAACCACAAAAAATAAAACAATTTTAGAAATCACACCGGCAAGTAAACAACGAATGAAATATGAAACACTTATCCTCCTAAGAAAATCAAATGTGCGTGCGTGCGTGCGTGCGTGCGTGTGTGTGTGTGTGTCAACAAGACAGAATGTTTGATTTAGATTTATCAAATTTAGGATAAATGTACTTTAGAAAGAGAAGAAACGCAGTATTTTGTCGAATTTTTAATTAGAATTTCAGTTAATTAAGAATTCGTTCAAAAATTAATTATTCGTTACTTCAACTTTAATGTTTTGTATTTACTTTCGAAGATATTGAAAATATTGTTGTACATAAAAAATTTACCGTAACATAAAATACAAAAACGTATATTTTTAAAGATATCACTTTGATCGTCGTCCACTTTTTTTCCTAATTTCAATAATATTTAAAAATATTTTTGTGCTATATACCCGTCATTGTCACTTTTTGGAATGAAATCTAAATAAATTTCATGATTGTACAAATATTTATTTTCTTTTTTCAGTGTGTATGATTTTTTGTTTTCTTATTTTACTTCATCAATTTTTTTAAGGAGTTTATAAACAAAGACTTCTAAGAAAATAAATAATATATTCAATTTTCTAAAAGATTATATTGGCTATCCTTTACTTTTATTATTATCATATTTCAATCCACTTAACATATTGGCATGGGGCCCTCATACAATAGAAGTAAAATAAAACGTATCATTTTTATGTTAGCATCAACTGCGTATATTATATCAGAAACTGAAATTAACAGAATTAGATAGCACGTAATTAAATGTTAAACGACGTGAACAGTTATAATTTCATTGAAATCTGGCTACAAACTAAAAATTAAACTTATATTATTTCTCAAAAATGAAGCCTTTCTTTTCTTAAATGTTTTTAATTCGAGATCGCTTTTCATTTTTACGGCGGTAGAGGGATAATAGCAAGTAGGAAAGTTTGAAAAACTCCTATATAGAAAAATTGCTTTTATTGCCTTTTTAATCGATTCAATGAGTTAAGATTGATATAATAAAACCTTTTTACAGATTCATGGACCCATCAGGAAACAAGATATCACCCATATGCCTATTTATCCTTTTAATTGATAATACTCGCTTAGTTGAGATTGATAATATAAAACATTTTAAAAATTCATGGATATATATAAAAAAAAACATCACCCATATATTTATTTACCTTTATGATTGATAATATTCGTAAAATTGAGATTGATATTATAAAACATTTCACAGATTCATGGATCCATCAGAAACAAGGCATCACCCGTATGCTTATTTACCTTTCGGTGCGGGACCGAGGAACTGCCTAGGTATGCGCTTTGCACTGTTGGAAATCAAAGTGTGTGTGGCTAATATATTAAGGCACTTTAGATTCCGCAAAGATGCAAAAACGCAGGTATGACTGCATTTATTATTATTATTATTCCTACAGTAATTGATATTCTCTGAAGGGTTTAATGTACTTTAAAAACAATATAAAGTGTTCCGTAGTTATCTATGAAAAACATTTTAATTCTTCGTCAACTAAAAGAAATTTATATGATTAATGTATGTAATATAATTCATGATACATCCTACTTATAAAAAGTGCATTAAATAAAAACTTGTTTGGGTTTATTATTATTATTATTTATCAACTTCTAAGCGATCTCAATGAGTTTTTTTAATGAATTCTAAAATGAAGTAAAATAACAAATAAGGGGTTAATGGTTTTCCAATTGGATTGACTGTTTTAAAAACACTATTAGAATAATAATAATAATAATAATGCATTGCCCTTTTTTTACATTTTTGAAAGGATCAGAGGAATAATGGTTTAAACTGGGAAGGAGGGGGGATGTAAGCCGTGGGGACTCACTTGCATAAACAATCATGCTCTGAGGGGATGAACAAAAAGGGTTTTTAATACCGGGAAAACCGTTAAAGAAGGGATTGTAGAAGCAAAGTAATGAGGCAAATGAAATTGAAAGAAAATGGTATAGAATAACACTCCTCTATTTTTATGAAAAATAGAGCCATTTATTTTCTGGGATTTCTTGAAGAGTTATCTGTGCCACTTTAAGCAAGCCTTCACATGTATCATGTATAATTTTTCGATGTATTTACATTCGGTTATTAACGGTTTTCCCAGGAGTGAAAACATTTGTTTTAGCACCCTCAGATTTTCAGGACATGTTTTTCTGCAGAGTAGTTTTCTAAAATTTACATTCCACCCCACCCCCTTCTCTCTATCTCCGGATTTAAACCACTGTTCCTCTGGTACCTTAAAAAAGGGGAGGGGAGTAAAACTGAATTTTCTTACATGAATAAAGAGTGTTTTAAAACAATCCTTTAAAAAAGAAATCATTAAATGATTTTAAATTAAAAAAATGACAAAATATTGTAGAATATATTTTTATAAGTATGATGTGCATAAATTATAATTCATGCTACATATGATAATTTGTTGCTCAAAGTAAGACTATAATATTTATAAATAAAAGAATATATCTCTCATTCTGGAAACATCATCATCCCAACAAACAAAATGATGATACAACTGAAAATATCAAACATATTACGGTGCAAAAATTAAATAAATAAACAAATAAAGGATTTTACTCACTAATACTAAAGAGAATATGCACTGCACATTATATATTTAGAATCTAATAGACGAAACAGAAACTCGGCAAAGTCTAGTTGTAAAGTGTTTTTACATCAAGTATATATTTTTCTTTTTTTTTAAATTAATTTTTTTAAAACAGCAGATAACTAATCAAATAATTATTCACTATTCATTTAACTAGAGCTAATGAAGCTTTTAATTAAGAAATTTGAATTAGTTTTAATTAAAAAAAAGCAAGCTCATATTTTTAAAATATTTATTATTCTTCACATAAATGTATTACCAATATTAATCCATAGCTGATTCCCATTACCAATATTGATCAAGCTGAGCACCTTCAAAACACTGGTCGAAAAATCAAAAACCATGCATAAACTTCGAATAATTTCATTCAACAAAACAGGGTTTTTTTTAAAAATATATATATTTAGGCTCAGAGTTTCTATCTAGTATTTTAATTTAATTCGTCTTTTGAATCAATAAATGCAAAAAACTGCGTAGAGATCCTGAGATTTAATATAAATTAAATATGAAACAAAAAAGTCATTTAGACCTGTTCAGAAATAATGTTTTAAAAGTATTTTTTTTTTCGTTGTTGTTTGTTTGCTTTCAGTTTGTTGTATTTATACCCTGTCAATACTAATTAATTATTCACAAACAAATTTCATTTTGTAAATTTATGCTGCGTCTTTTATTTTTTCACTTACAATAAATTTCATTTAAATATACTAATGCATAAATATGACTTTTATTCTTGAAAAATACAATTAAATAAAATTAAATATGAATTTTCCCCATCATTTTCACATTCTGGGAAATAGGAAAAATTGTATTTTCCAGTAGCCTTTCGAATTTAAAAAAGAAAGAAAGAAAAGAAAGCTTTTATAGTAGTGATATTTTTAATTTTTTGATGCAAAGCTGAAATTGTTTTAAAATGAAAGATAATATAAGATTAAGTCCATAAGTTCTACCGAAGAAGTATTGCTTTAGAGTTCCGAATGAGGATCAAAACATTTGGGGGTTTTTTTTATATTGAAACTTTTATTTTAAAGTATAAAATTGCGCTAACGATACTTATATTTCAAATTTCCAAGCCAAAAAATTATTATTATTCATTAATGCAAAAAAATTAAAACTCCTAATTAATACCTATTATTTATCTTAAAATTTTATTTATGACATAAATAAAAAAAAATTAACAGGATTAAGCAGGAATAAAATTAAAATGTAGGAGCACATATTAAAAAGACATTCATTGAAAAAATAATGATTCGATTAAAGTGTATAAAGCCATTTTAATAAAAAGGAATTGATTAACTATAAGTAAAAAAAAATAATTAAGATTGGAAGAAACAACAAAGAGCCTTATTTTCATCTGAAGTCCCGGGGATCCCAGATTTCTAGTTACAATCTGAATAAAATTCAATAACATTTTAATCCTGCAGTAACGATCTAAACGATCAGATATTTGTTGGCTTGACAACAAGAAAAGCAATTAGTTTGTTAAAAAGTTAAGTGTCATAAAACGTTCAAGATTTAACTAAATTATCCTTCATTACTTTATAACAAATAAAATACACAATATTGCGTATCAAATGGTTTTAATGAAATTTTTGATATAATGTCTTTTTATTTTCTTTAGGTAAAATACAAAATGAGCGGTTTCCTATCTGTAAATGATCTGTATCTGGCAGTAGAAAAAAGAGTTAATGTAAAATAAAAAAAATGAATGCAATTTATGAACTTTTCACAATCAAAAATGTGTTTTTTTTTTAATTTTTTTTTTACTAACTTTAAAGTATAACACTATAATTGTAAAACTGTGTTCTTTAATTTTCATTGTTCATATATTTTTTTTTGTCTTGAGTATGGCGATATTTTGCAAACACTCTATGAAGGAACAAACGGAATTGATTTTAATATGCGGATCAATGCAATAAAATATGTATAAAATTTGAAGAATATTAGTTACTATTCCTCAACAAAAGTATGAAAATGCGAAAATTGAATAACGTCATTAAGGAGCTTTAAAAAAAAATATACAGCTGAAACAGTTGTTTTCAAGTCCATTACTTCAAACTAACAAATGACAACCGATACAATAAGATACACAAAATAGAAAAATACATGTACAGAATTTCTCTTTTAGTAAAAGGAACACTAATGAGAGACATTGAAAGAAATTAAATATAATCAATAAAATAAATGCAGATTTAACTCAGTGGATTATATCCAGTACTAAATAAAACAAATAAAGAAAACAATAAATACAAAATGGTAACATTTAAACAACTCACTCGTCCAGCTCTTTGATTTTGTTTTCTATAGCTGCGGGAAGCTCTTCATAACAATACAATATCGTTTTCACGGAGCTCCAAACTCTTTCAAAAAGAACTGGTTTCTTGCCATGAGTTTCTAAGTTCAGAAATTCCAAATACTGTTGTAGTTCCTTTATTCTGAAACGTTTTATTATTCCCTACATAAGACAAATAAACGAAATGTTCTAGCACATACTTTAATAAATAATAATTTTAATGAGAAAATTATCAAAAATCGTTAAATTAAATCTAAATTTGCAACTACCTTATATCTCGATTTTCTGCTACGGCGTGCCATTGAATATTGAATTAATAAAATTTATTTATATAAAATCAAAATTAGCATCTGCATACATGGAATGAAACAAAACTGAGCATAGCTGGGAATTTTTTTAAAATAATTTCTAGCCTAAAATACAAAACATTAAACAGCACGAAGCTTGTTCTGAAAGAATCAGAATATTCTTTAATTACCACCTGCCTAATAATTTGTTCGAATAAAAAATGTGAAAATCTTATTTGCTTTTTTCTATCATAATATATAATTTTATTTACGTTAAATTTTAAGAAAGTTATTATGCGCAGTTACGAATAATATATTTGCTTTTCATTAAACAATAAAATAATAAAAAGACAAAACAATAACAATAATAATAGTAAACAAAAAAATAATAGAATTTCGGTACATTTTGATACATTAAAGTTCATAGCCGAATAATTTGCGCAATAACATAATGTAAGTTGAAGGCTGACAAACTTCGAATTTACTTATTTCACTGAAAAGAAATAAATCGTAAAAAAAAAAAAAAAAAAAAAAAATGATAATGCCAAAACAAAAATGGCACAATATTTGGTGTTATATTTTAATTTTGATGCAACATAAAGAACACGAAATACATGGTTTTAATCAAAACTACATAATAAAAACTTTTTTCGGGCTTGCAAACATATATAAAATTAATAAATATGTTAAACGCTTGTTAACATTTGAGAGTATAGAATAAAAATTGTGCTAAAGAATAAATAATAATAATAACTAATAGAATAAAATTCAATTTTTTTAAAAAGTAATCTGTTTTATTAATGAATCCAGTTAACATTAAATAGATGATAGATAACTAACAAGATGTCGGATTATTAAAAGCATTCATGAAATAATAAAAACTTGATTGAGGTTTAATTTTAGTTAAACCAAATCGGCATTGGTGTGCATTGAAAGTAACTAATTGCTTTATTTCAGAGAATTTCGAATAATGTAGTGGTAACCGAGGCTAGTTGTAACGCAGCACTTTTGGAAGGATATTTATATTTTTATATGTCTTTGCGATTCCTTGATTATAACTACTATATTTATAGCTTAAATATTCATTCACAAAACGTATTTAAAAAATTTAACAATTTTGCAGAAATATTTTTTAAAGTTTGTGAATATTTATTACAACTTGCCCCGAATATGGGATAAGCTGTAACAACAAAAACAAAAATATTTATTATTTTTTACCATTTTTTATTAATTAAAATAATAGGCCATTTGTAATTATCATTTTACTTAGTGGTATTAAGTAGTTTAAGGTAAAATAAAGATAATATTATTTAACGAATCAATAAAAAAGTCAGTCTGCATCAGAATTGTAGTTAACGCAAACGAATGATAAATTGCCTTCTATCGCACATTTTGTTCTTACATTTCACAGTCTAAGCATTGAACCGATTCTTCTCCATTTGATTTGCGGACCCCGATTTTCCTGTTATTTTGGCTTCGGAGCAGGAATGTTGAAACCTGATTTCGTCGAAGAGCTGCCGTGCAAGCCATTTAGATGTACATTAATTTGTCGGATTTAAATGTATTGTTTCCTGGTGCGGTGCGAAAGGAAGAAAAAGGATGCCAGCTGGGGCGCTTTCATTGTCATCTGACCATTGTTCAAAACTCTGTGGTCTGTTTCGAAATAATTTTAACGTCGCTTCATAATGGGATGTTAATGTTAATATGCTATAATATAAAATATCAGTAGAATTACTCACACGTCTCCATAAGCAAACTCATTTTTTCCCACTTCCGACTCTGTATGTCAGTTAAAAATTTTCTTCTTCGTAACTTTTCTCCCCTCTTTTAGATTTTCTTTCCCCCAAACATTTTTTCTTTCTCTCATACCTTCTTTTTGCTACTATTTTCTATTAATTTTATTGTCATTTTCTTTTTCCATTGCTTTTTTATCAAATGGGTAAAGTGGGAATTTTTCATTTTTTTATTATAATTTTTAATTAAGCAAATCTCTGTTAGACTTTTTCAGATGGGGCGGAATGAATCATTAGGGACAGACCAGGTTTCTGAGGATGCTTGTAAGCCCAGATTAAGCCTTCTAGGGACCATTAGACAACAGAAATTTTGATACAAACTTTCCCACTCTAGAACTTTCAAAGCCAGATATATTTTTATTGATTTTAATTTGATCTATATTTAAGAAGTTATAAGTAGCAAATTTTGACAAACCGAAATAATAAAACATCAAATTAAGAATTACTTTTAAAAGATTTACGTTCAATAAGTTGGCATAAAAAAAATTAAATTTAGATGAATTTTCTACGAAATAATAAAAAGATATCAAAATTTCTAAAAAACACAATCTAAATTTTTATTTAATTACAAGAGCGGACACTTTTTTAAAGGAATACATTCAAAGCAACGCAAATTAAAATTTATAGAAGATAATTTTTTGAAGAATGCTACTAAAATAATGTTCCAAAATTTAAACTATACATGCTTTTAATCTGAATCTTTGTAAATTCCTTAGAAAGACAAAATTAAAATAAACTAAAAATATTGCAAGAACTGTTGAGGGAGGCTTCAAAGTCATACAAAAGTTGCGGCACCCCTAGGCAGTTGCAAAATATTATCAATTTATTATTCCAGTTGTTGATATAAAATTAAAACTAGAAAATCTTACTGCATTAATAACTTAACATTAGTAATTACATTAATAAAATGAAAATAACTCTCATAAACTGTAAAAAGTTACAACATGACCAATTGCATAGTTTTTAGCATTTTGTTAATTTATAAAAATAAATACTGTGATTAGTAAAAAGGGGAAAAAAATTAATGCAGTGTTTTGAAATTTAATACATATACATAATAAATTGTAAAAATATTTTTAAAAGATCACTTAACTTATTTTAAATCAAAATTTATGAAATAACTTTTTTTGGCTTTTAAAACCATTTATTGTAAAAAAAACACAAAAAAACGGAGAGTGTTCACATCCTCTCATTACCAATTTCGATTTGAGCACTAACTACACAGATGTAATAAGGCCATCTTAAGGTGCATGTTTTAGAGTGAAAATCCTGATTAAAAGTGCTAAAAACTACTCTGTAACATGTGCATTACAACTCACTCTTGTTACTACTAGCCTCTAACTCCTCTACATATTTTCATTTAAGGTAAATGAATTTTCAAATGGAATGTCAAAATGAAATATTGAAAAAATTGTTTGAAAAGATTTAGTTTGTACGATAAAACAGTTATTGATCTTTAAGCTTCCTCGCTATGTAAGCAGGATTGGTATTGAATTGTTGAATTATCATTTCATCTGCACTCCAAAACAAATACATACACAAATAAGAAGTGATTCTTCAGATATCCATTTCATTCTAAATAGTAACTTTCTGACAACAATACAAAGATACAATATTATGATATTTTTAGATATTATGATATTTTTAATATCTTAAACTTTTTCATCTCTTTTTCTCTATATATTTATAACTTATGAATTAAATTTATTATGCTATTTAATAAATAGTCAGAACCCTAATTATTAAGAATAATTCATATTTTCTCCATATTAAAGCAAGCAGTACTTCCATTTCTATACTGTCCTATTTTCACATCACTGGTATATATATCTGGTCCAACAAAAATCACATTTCATGCCCTTAAAAAAATGCAAAAGCTATTTTTATTTAAAAACTGTGAAATATGGTAATCATTCCCTGAAAGCCTATTAAAAAAAAGGGTTGATTTTATACAAATACAATGTATTTGTGCATTGTATTTGTGCTAAAATGCAATAAAAAAAGGTATATATTTTTTAGATAGTTACTATTGATTGTAGGAGGAAAACCTTTCATTCCATCAAGATAAATAATCTTAAATATGATTCTTATCTATTTAATGATATTTTATATATCTGAATATTTAATTTTAAATAATAAAAATTGATAGTTTATAAACAAATTCTATACTTTGATTAATTAAACAGCACCATAATTTGCATAGAAACATGTATCACAACATCAACCAGTAAGGCAGTTCATCCTAACATTCTACATGCTGTCAGCTATCATTGACTATGATTCTACAAAACAAAATTGTATCAAAACATCAAAAATGAAATTTACTTACAATAATCAAGAAATTGTTAGCTTATCAAACAAAACATTAAAAATATTTTACAATAATTAACAAACAAATACATGTGTAATTAAATGCTTTATTTACATATGTATAAATTATGTACATACTCAAAAACATGAATGTAAAAACATTTTTTTTTATGAGAACACAAAGTGCAGGAATCTTCAAAATTCAGTTTTCCAAATCATGTTTCCTCTTCAACAACTTTGTCTCTCACAGAATTCTCACCTTCTGCCTGAGTTTTGGGCCTCTGGTCTGTTTTCTTCCTTTTAAAACTTTTTTTAGGAGGCTTATCTTTATAACTAGGAGCTTGATAGCTGAAAAAAAAAAAAAAAAAAGGTTTTAAATGGCAAGTTATCATTAAATAGCACAGAAGATGTGAAATAGAAATATTATTTCAATTTAACTTTACATAATATTATAAAAGATTTACATAGTATAACTTAAAAAGTATAATTAGAAAATCTCATATAATAATGAAGTACAGAGAAGCATAAGCAGTTCAGATGATGCACAATGCAGCATAAAAAGCTTTAAGCACAGATTTAATTAGCACTGATGTATTAAAATCATAAAAACATTGTATAATTTTATAAATTAACTCCTTACATTCTTCCACAAATATTGTGCATCTCCAACAAATATAAATTGGGAATATAACACATTATTTCAAATATACTGAAAAATAAAAGATTATTTTCAAAAATCAGTAATAAGTAAATATGTGATGCTAAAGTAAATATGTGATAATAATTATGCTTTATGCACATAAAAATTTAAAAATAATTAATACAATACAAAACTTAAAAGATTTTCCATATAATAATCTGAAAGTGGATCAAGATGGATTATTACAATGAATGGTATAATTAATTTCACTTGCATATTCTGAATTCTTATAATTGGTAAATAAATGAACAAGTCTTGTTTCAGTTCTTGATTATAATTGTACAGCAGAATTTATACATTAGTATTCTGGGCAAACATTTTAAATTCTTTTTTTTTTTTCTTTTTCTTTTTTTTTCTTTTTTTTTTCTTTTTCTTTTTTTTTTTTGTTGAAGAGAGAGAGATGTTAAGAAAATAAATATGTAAACTGGTAAAAAATATTTTTTTTTAACTCATGATCAAATTTTCAAGAATGGAATGAAACACTGATATGGCAAAAAATTAATGAATCAAACCATACATATTGTATGCACCATATGATCAAGCAAAGTATGAAGGAAGGGATTTTGTCAAAATTGCAGCAAAAGAAAATTAAACAATTTTGATGATTTTGAATCTTAATTAGGTTCGATAATCTCAAATTCTACTACATAATAATATCCCCCAAAAAATCTAATTGGTGCAATTAATATGATGATATATTCCAGTTGAGATTATTACATATAATACACTTTTATTTTCACAATAAAATACTTAAAGCTGCATTTAGTTGATTTTTAAATAACAAGTCAACTTTGTGATAATATTCAAAGTAGAATTTTTAATTTATCAATAATAAAATTCTTTTGCCAATGTCAAAACTTTTACACTTACTATCTAAAGTATCTCCAATAGCAATAATAAATCTAAAACAAATATGAATTAACATGTTTTCTTTGAATCTACCAAAATTAACCACTTTGTATTTGAAACTATGTGTTGTCAAATTTTAATAATCTATATTAAATTAATAATTTTTAAAATCATACAATATTATATTTATTCAGAGAATTTATTACACCCATTTTTGATTTTATGTAACAACTTGTCAGGAATGATTTTCTTACAGTAATTTTTTTTTAATATACATCTTTTATAAAATATCTGATTTAGTAGGTTTTATGCTGTTGTAACATACCATAGCTTCATCCTTTTCATTATTGCTTGTTAAGAACAGTTAAATATTTAGTTAATTCAAAACAAAATCATTTTTAGATATTTTTGATCTGGTGCACACTTTATCAAAGAATTCATTTAACTTAATTCTGAAATTTAAACAAAGATTAATAGCAGAATTTATCAAAAAAAAAAAAAAAAGGAGGGGAGAAGTTTTTAATGATAGATCTCTATAACATTTGGTGAAAAATGCATACTTTAAATTTAGTCTTGTAATAAGCAATCATTATCGAAATATAGATTTTAAAGTCCAATATACTTCCTTTACTAATTTTATTATACTTATAATTTTCATTGTGGAACATTTTCTAATAAATAAAAACACAGAAAAAGAATTAAAACTTAACTACATAAATTTGTAGAACATCTACAGAGGCAATTTCACAATTATAAGAATAAAATGATAAACATTAATGAAAAATAAAATGCTCAATTAAAAATCATGATAGTGGATAATATACCAATGGTACTATATTTATACAACTATATTTATTTTGAAATTCAAAAAAAGTCCCAATCAGATACTCTGAAACTCTATTGATTAACTAAAACAGTGAAGATACACTTTAAAATATTAAGAAAACTTTATACACATTTTTATTCGGAGTTTTAAATGGTAATAAAAAGGAATTTATTTATTTTATATACTTAAAGTATAAAGGTCTGTTCAGTACTTTATTTATTTCATTTCATATTAAATGTGATTATATGAAATGTTTCAAACATAATCAATTATATACATTCTTACATACCCAAGTTCATTTGGATCTAATTGGTCCTTAGAAAGTAAAATAGATACAGTAGGTATTTCTCTAGTGACTTGTAACCTGTCAAGCTCAGATTGCTTTGGTTCCCAAAATTCCAGAACACTAAAATGAATTTGAAAATGATCCAATATTATGATTGGGTTAAAATTGTTTTAAAAAGTAGAAAAAAAAGTACAAAAACAAGAAAAATTTCTGAATAATAATGTATTTTATTATTCAGAAAAGTTTCTTAATGTAATAATGTCTTAATATTTGTATAATACAAATATCCAATTAATAAATTTAATTATACTATACTCTATAATCAATTTCCACACAATTTTTCAAGAAACTTTATATTAAATAAACCAATTTTTAAACAGAAATGGTGTACAAAAGTAACTTTTTATAATGAATACATTTCCACTATATTTCTTTAAAAGCATTAAATTACATGTTTTTTTTTTATATTCAAGAATAGATTACAAATAAGAAATGAGAATTCAATTTATTATAATTTAAATCTAAATCTTGTAATTATAAATAATCTAAATTCTGTAATAATTTAATCATTCCAATTATAATATGCAGAGTATTCTACAATGTAATGTTTTATTTGCAATATTGTTCTGGATGCTATAGTAGTTCTGCAGAGTTTAAGTTATCTACAAGGAAAAGTTATCAAAAAAACATAAAATCAAATAGATGACTCATTTTTTAAAAATGTAACATAACAAACCTTTTGATAAGGCTCAATTTCATTATCATTTGGCTAAATTTAAGAGTCAAATTAATTGACAATTGCTGAGCATAAATATTCTAGCAAAAATGAATAAATAAGATACATAACTAAATTTTAACACAAAACTTGCTTTTTTTCCAGTAACAAAATTGGAAAAAAAAAAAAAAACCTAATAAAGTCATATGTATTTCAGTAGTTCATCTGATTTTGTCCAGTTGAAACAAGACAGCAACAAATAATAAAAAAAAAATAATGCCCTTAATTTGATACAGGAGAATTTGATTAAAGCTTATATACACATAGTAACACCAATTTAAATTTTATTAAATTATTCAATAACAAATAAATCACAGAAGAAAGAAAGACTTTAATGTTAACACTTTTTTTATATTAGTGATATACCATATATCTCAAATTTAATAAATAAGAAACAAGAGTGGTACAAGCAAAATTCATACACACTAAACTCACTTACATATACAAAAATTTAACCCTCTATTTGATGAAACAATCTATCATGCAAATTGATGGACTGTGATGACCAAAAAATCCTATGCTTATTTACTCCTTTTTTTCTAAAAGGCTAATAAATGGAGCAGAGTAATATTAATCTTTTTAACAATAATTGTTCTTTTACTTCCAACTGATGCCTCTAGTCAATATTCAAAAACAGATACTCAATTTATATAAAATTTCGCATTTTGTAATAGCTAAACTTTCTTATTAATATGAATGGTTATCAGAATGTTTTAATTTAAAAAGAAGTTAATAAGATACTGTTTGATATTCTGATAAATTCAATTCAGATTAAGTGAAAAGATTTTTTTAAGAAATTATATTAATATAAAGCACAGTATAAAAAAGTATGCAAAAAAAAATTATTATTATTTTGGAAAATGTTGTTTGTAATAAGATAATGCATTTTTCAGACTTCAATAATCTTTTCCTATCAGTACTTGAAAAAGTCTAAATTATAAATAGAATAATTTAGATATTAGTATAAAAATCTTACAAACAATCTGAAGCTAAGCAGATATTATATCAACAGTGTATTGATTAAATTAGATAATATAATTTACAGTGAGTTATCAAGTAGCAATGATTTTAAAAAGAACCTGAATACTCATTAAAATTTGAAGTTATGTTTTTGCAATTTTTTTAAAACAATAAGTTATAATCATGTACAAAAGTAAAACTTGGAACTTTTAGAAAATTTGTTAGTAAAATATAAACTTAAATCACAATTTGTAAATAACATTTTCATTATTAACAAGGTTTTAGAAAGATTACATCATTGAACCATTTATTTGTCAACAAGGGTTCTTTCATCATCGTGTTAAAAACATGATGAGGATAAACTCCTCCCTTCTCACCAATGTAAATGAACCCTATAATACAAAGGATGGTGGAAATATGTTTTTGGCTGCTTCTGATTTTAAAAGAATTTAATTTCAAAGAATTGTAAGTTTCTGAGATTTAAACTTCTAGTTAAAGTAGAACAGTGTTTTGGGTTTACTTTGTCTATCTTGGACTTATTTTTAAAATTAGTTCTTAATTATACAACAGTGATAATATACACATAAAATATATATATACACTTCAGATGCTAAAATCCTTTTACAAAAATTACTCAACTTTTTTTATAAAATATAACTTGAAAATAATTAAAAATTTATTAAAGAAAAAAATTGTAGTGAAAGATGTACATTTATTAAAGTTCAAGACAATAAAATTTATGGTTACATACATACCTCAGAACACTTAGTTTAGTAATTTGATGTAAACCCTAAAAATAAAATTAAAAGTTAAGTACAAACAGAAAAATATTCAGTTCACATAATTTTAAGAAACTGGAACAAAGATCATTAAAATATGATAAATTATACACAACTACTTAATATTCTGAAATTTAATTTATGCTTCAGTAAAGAAACACTTGTAAAAACAACAATATTTACTAAGCAACAATATATATATATATGTATGAAACTATAACTATATGCTTATTCTAGCATTTCCAAATAGTTGGGATAATTTTTATGAAACTTGGTACATGTGTTTCCTTTAACTGACTATTAGACTGTTGGGATAAATGAACACTAACTCTACACAAAAGGAAAAATAGGCCTTTAAAATATATCCTACAAATATATATGCTTTAAATATATGCTACTAATTTTTCTGTTTGTACTTAAATATATGCTACAAATATATTTATATGAAATCTCATATAATTGGAGTGATTTTTGATAAAACTTGAAAATATGATTTTCATTGAGCAGTTAAAAATAATATGGGCATAAGTGAGCCCTTACTCAATACTTTAGGATAAAGAGGGGATAATTTAAAGATATATAACAAATAAGCCAATTGACATGAAATTTTAATTGCTGTCAGAGTACATCCATCTTTACCCAATCCATAAGGGCAAAATTGATCATTTCAATATGTGATCATAACAAATATGCAAATTGACATGAAATTTAATCTGCATTTCTCAACCAGTTAATCCAAATACCCTAATTTGTAGTAATCTAATATGAAGATAATTAAATCATCCCTAATGAGTTCCTTAGAATGACATCTATTCCTAAGGGATATAAGAATCTTTACACACAGTGGTTGGAAAGTTAGAAAGTATTTTCAACTAAACAACTAAAAAATACTATAAGTAATTATTACCTTGCTTCGTTTATAATTTTGGAAGGGATGAATCCTCCCCCCTCTTTTTTTAAATTATAGTCAGTTAACCTGTTACCACAGAACTAAGCTGAATAAACAAGGATTGAAAGACATTTAATAATGAACTAATTGATTTGAAATTTTTGTATTCAAGATTCCTAACAAAAATAGAAGCCCCTAAATGGGTTCAACAGTGAAAGAAAGAAATGAAATGCAGTACAAAATATATTTAAATGAAAATTATTGTTCTTAATTCACTGAATATATTTCATTCTTTCAGTACATATATTTCATTCACATTAGGGCAATTTTATTAAAAAAAAATTTTTGTGTAATTAATAGATGAAAAATATTGTGAATGAAATATATGTACAAATTCAAATAGCTCAATTTTCTAAATGATATAAATATTATATATGAATTTCCATGTTAATTTGCCATGTAATAATAATTTATGATAAAACTGAATATAATCTCTAAAAAAAACACATATTAAAAAAAAAGAAGTGAAAAGTAGTGTATTACTTTAAATTTTGTTTTAGTGATTTCAACACAAGTTATTGTCTTTTCAATAGCATCTCCACAGCCAGAAAATACTAACTGCCTGTTATTTTCATCCTAAAAATAAATAAACTCATAAATATAAATATTTTTATGCATATATATAAATGTTTTTATACATATGTATAAATGCATTAATGAAAATAGAAAAGAGATTTTAAAAAATGATTTCCATGCAATTCAATAACTTACTTTTCAAAACATAGTTTATTTCAACATAACATTAATTTTAATAACTAAAACAGAATTTTTATCATACATCAATTACATCTTGTTTATTAAAAATTCTATTTAAGATAATGTAAGTGATAATAAGCGTACACAGTATACTTTCTCTCAAACTATGATTCTGTTATTTTTTTTTAATTTTAACAATTATATGCAATCTATATTCAAATTGGATTTTTAAGAACTACTAAGTTATCTTGAACCATTAAGAATTTTTAAAAATAAATTGACTGTTCAAAAAGTTCACTGTTCAAAAGTAAAACGAGTTTAAATAATTTCTTAAATATTTAGTTATTTGTTCTGATTTTATTGATATTTTAAGGAAATTTGTTGGCAATAATTCGAAACTACAGGATGTTCATTTCATTAAACTCTACATTTAATAATCATAAATCAACTGAAAAAATACCTTCAAAGTTTTTTCAACAAATCCCATTATATTCTTGACTTTGCTGCCTCGCTTCACTCTCACTACCAAGATATTATCAGGCAAATCTTTGAAATCCGCTTTCGGATCTTTATCTTTAACGGTCACTTCTCCTTTTTCATAATGCTCAGATACTACAATGTAAATAATGAAATAAATCCACCAGATTTATTCAATCAATAAAATTCGCACAAAACGTCAATTCTTAACTTGAATTAATTGAGCTAAAAATCTATCTTTTTATACTTACAAACAGATTTAGCAGCCATTTAAATATTAATTATTGGAGACTAGAAATAAGTAAATTACAAAAGTTATTACTACAAACTTCACTAAAATCTATTTTTAAGACTGAGACGTGCACATTTTCGAACACGCTCAAATTTCCGAAAGTATAAATAAATAAAGTAAATCTGTTGCCAAATAAATATGTATTATACTTGAACATTAGATCGAAAGCCGATTGAGAAGGTTGACTAAAATTGTTTCATTTTGATAGAAAAATATAACTCTGATAGAAAATTATTTACTTGATTTAAACTTAACAAAAAAATTTCAATTTGTACTAAAAAAGATTTATTTGTACGGTAAAAGATTTATGAAAGTCATAGGAAAAATTCAATCCATGAGAAGTACCCGAAAACAGTATGACGAACTCAGCCCAACGTTGAGCATGGTAATTTAGAAACATTTTTAAAATGATTTCTCTTTCACTTTCTCGTATAAAAAAAATGCAAAGTATGCAAAGGGAAAGTACTGTAATTGTAAAAAAAAAAAAAAAAAAATCGAACTCGATATTTTGATACATTTTTTTATTCCACAGCTCCCCGAGCTTGAAAAATAAATCTTTGGAATTGAAATTATGTCTGTCTGTGACTTGATGATTCAGTGCTTTGAGCTAAACATATGAAAACTGGTATGTATTCTTCAAATTGAATCAAATATATCTGTACAAATAGTAGTGCATACAATAATTACAAAACATAAAGAGTCAGATGGACAAAATTTGATACTTAATTTTAACAACCAAATCATAATAGGAAATGGAAATTTGATATATATATATATATCTATATATATATTACTAAAATTGCAGTTCAATGTCAAATTTCTGTTTCAATCGATCAAAATGCATTTTTTTTTTTCTATAACACTACATAGAACAAAATTCTCATTTGCGGGTTTCTTAAGTAAGGTTCACTTGTGGCCTTTGCCAAAAATCCACAATTTTTATGAAAGGGAAACAATACTTTTATTAAAACGTATGCGAGAAAATTTAGGAGAGATCTTAGTTTCGCAATTACTCTTTGATAAGAAGCATCGATAAAAAGAAAGGAAATTTAATTTTCTTTACTTAAAAATTATAATTTTAATTTATTTTTTCACTGCGTGCAGTGAGGTAAAGAAAAGTACGAAATGTGAATGTCTTAGTCCCCAGATTAGTCAAGAAGCACTGCTTAGAAAAGAAATTCTGTTATGTTATAATATCAGCTAGGACGAAGGAGCAACATGAAAACTTATTGCATGAATCTCATTGCTTCCATCACTGATAGCACTTTTTGCAATAGAAAATATTCAATAAATAACTTTCAAAATTAAATTTACATTTGGAAAATGAAAAACAATTTTTATTCAGAGAAGAAAAATATTGTATAGTATTTAGTGAAAATAAAGAAGTTTATTTACATTTATTTAAAGAACATGGTTCAGAAATTACAAAATAGTTGCATTTGTGAAAATGTACCATGGAAAATTAAAATTTAAAACCAGAATGATTGCATCAGTTCATCAACCATCAATGATTGCATTTTAAAAGATTTATTATCCAGAAGTATTGAAGAATATCAAAATTTGAATGGAAAAGAAGAGGAACTCATTGCACATATATGATAAATTTTTGTCGTTGTACTAAATTTTAAGTACTACACTTATTCAATTATTTTACAATAGTTGAATAAGGATAGATTAATTTTTAAGCAAAATCTTCATCAATAATATATTCACTAAAAGTGCGCATTACTTATTAAATAATTCTTATTTCACAGCAAAAAATAGTTTTTAAATATATGCCACAAAAAACAGGAAAAGTAATTGTACTGTTTCGTTGTAATATTGCTTTCCTAGATCATTTCTCTTTCTTATTTTAATGTTATCTTTAATTTCATGTCTTTTTTTCGTCCAACCAGCTTCTTATAGGAATTTCGCACTATTCTACAGAAAATCCAATATTTAAATTTCTACTAGAAATCCCATGAAAAATGCTGAAATAATGAAAAAAGTTAGGTAAATAGGGGCATGTATTCAATATAAGTGTTGTTCCATCTTAGAGACGTCTTTCCCCTATTCCAGATGTAGTCATCAGGAAACCAGCGCATGCGCAGTTTCTGTTGAACTTTGATACGCTTTGTTTATACTTGGTGATTCAGAACGTAATAATGTCTTAGATGTAACGTAGAACGATGTAACTTTGTGTTCGTGTTCGTCAATAAATGTTATTCTGTGTTTTATGATATCTTCGATTCATTGAAAGCTAGAAATAGATTTTAGATGTAGATCCTAAATAATTGAAACCACATAATAGAGTTGGAATGGCGTGATTACATTTAGATTTTTTTGATGAAAGTTCTGACGCCATATACATCAACCATTTTTTGGTGCATCGGCCGGGAAAGAAGAAGTCGGATGTGATAGTATCATGATTTAGAATATCGCTTTCGCTTTCTTATACGGGCTGCGTTGAAAGAAAGGTAAGAAATACCTTTTATATAGAATTTCGATAGAATAATTAGAATTGATATGAAAATATTATTTTGATTATTAAAAATAGATATAGAAATTGATATTATTGATGTGTTGAAACCTTTGATATTGATTGAATTGATTATAGAATTTCTAGAGAATTTTGATCATTACTTTTTGATAAATATTTCTTTGATTTGAAATATTGCTTTTGTTTTGAAATTACTTTTGATATTGTACTGTTATATTTAGTTACTTTTGTATTATAAGAATGGATGAGAAAAAGAAATTGAAAAAGTCTAGAGCTGTCATTCGTACAGCAGTAACTAAACTTATAAATAAATTAGAAAGCGAATTTGATGAGCAATCTGTTGATAGCTTACGAGGGCATTTAGAATATTTAAATGAGATGTTAAAACAATTAAGAGAATTAGATAGTAAGATTCAAGAAATTATTTCAGACGAAAACGAATTTGATACGGAAATAGAAGCTGCTTTTCAATACAATGAAAAGATTACTTTATTATGTTCTAGAATTTCAATACAAATTAATAAACTCTCCAAAATTGATTCTAGTATTTCATCACAGTTTAACCCAAATTTGGCATTGAGTGCTCAGAATGGTTCTTTAAATTATTCGGTTATTGAATCTGCTGTTAATTCTAATAGAACTGTCAATTCTGTTCGTCTACCTAAATTGAGTATCGATAAATATTTCGGAGACCCATGTTTATGGTTAGAATTTTGGAATAAATTCCAAAACTCGATTGATCAAAACGAAAGCTTAACAAAAATAGATAAATTTGCGTATCTAAAATCCTTATTAGGTGGATCTGCCGGTAATGTTGTGAATGGCTTCGCATTATCCGACGAAAATTATGATAAAGCTTTAATGTTATTAAAAGAAAGATTTGGAAGAGATGAGCTCGTTATTAATGCTCATATGTCAAAACTGTTGAATCTTTATCCTGTAAAGGATTCAAGTAATATAGTTGGACTGAGAAAGTTATATGACATCTGCAAAATACAAATTAGAAGCTTAGAGTCACTTAACGTTACATCTGGAATGTATGGTCATTTGCTTCAGCCGATTCTCCTTAAATTAATACCCGAGGATCTAGTTTTAGATTTTAATAGAAAACACTTAGAAAAAACGGAAGAAAATAAATTCAATGTTATGGAATTGTTACAATTTTTGAAAATTGAGATAGAATGTCGAGAATCATCCGTTTTGCTAAGTGGCTGGAAAGGTGAAAGAAAAAAACCCGTCACTCATAACGTTGAATTTAAAAATCCTAGATACAATCAAAATAATTCAGGCGATAGACAAAATTTTACAAATGACAGGCAATATAATAAAAGTCGCATTCCTTGGAATAATAGTTCGTTGAAAACTCATGAATATTTAGCACCAGTTGTTGAGAAAAAATGTGTATATTGCAATGATAAACATATTTCAGAACTTTGTGAGGGTTTAACAATTGATGAAAAAAAGGATATTTTAAGAAAACAAGGTCGTTGTTTCTTATGTCTTGAACAAAATCATCGAATTAAGGACTGTAGGAAAAGGGATATGTGTGAAAATTGTAACAAGAAACATAACCGATCGCTCTGTTATCGATTGGAAAACAAAACTATTAATGCAGAAAATAAAATTGTATCTGCAGTTTCCCATTGCAATTACAATATGAAGAATAAAGAACCGGAAGTTCGAGTAAACACTCAGTGTTCCGTACTATTGCAAACATGTACTGCCTGTATTCGCACTCCATTTGATGATGATAGACTTGAAACAGTTCGCATTTTGCTAGACAATGGTAGCATGAGAAGTTTCGTTTCACGAGAAATTTCTCAAAGACTTAAACTTCCTGTTGTTCGAAGGGAAACTCTATCGGTATATGGTTTCGGTGCTAAAGAAACAACTGAACGAACATATAATGTTGTTAAGATTAAATTAGAGAATCGCAATGAATCGACTTTAAATATAGAAATTGAAGCATTAGAAACTGAACAAATAACTGCAACTAATTTACCTGCTCCTAATAAAAATATTCCGAAGTTAAATAAACAATTAAAAGGATTACAGCTTGCTGATTGCTATGAATTTAGAAATAACAAAATTGTGCTTTTAGTGGGTGCTGATTACTATTATGATATAGTTACTAGTAGAATAAAAAGGTTAAATGATAATCTTGTAGCCACTGAAACCTTATTTGGTTGGTGCCTCCAAGGAAAAATCGATATGACAAATCAAATATTGGAAATGAAAATTATAGTAGAAGAAAAAATGATATCGGATCAATTAAAAAAATTTTGGGAATTAGAAAGCTTAGGCGTTGAGGCTGATACCGATGAAAATATTTTTGATGATGCAATTATGAAGGAATTTGAATCGGGAATTACTTTCTCTAATAACAGATACAACGTAAAGCTCCCGTGGAAACCTGGTATGAAGGAACAGTTACACGATAATCGTGAAGTTGCTCAAAAAAGGTTTTTAGGTTTAAAAACAAAATTTCTTAATGACCCCTTGCTTTTCACTGAATACAAGACTGTTCTGGATGAGTATCGAAAGGAGAACATTATTGAACAAGTTACGTGTGGGGTGAATAAAAAGACGAACGAACCAACTTTTTATTTGCCTCATAGAGCAGTGATTCGTAAGGATAAGACGACAAGTAGATTACGCATCGTTTTTGATGCGTCTTCCCATGGTAAAGGAGAACTGTCCTTGAACGATTGTCTACATATTGGATTAAATCTAAACCCTGATATTTTTCTTCTTCTGACTAGATTTAGAGAAAATCCTATAGCATTCACTGCTGACATAAAGCAGGCGTTCCTCCAGATAGAAATTAATGAAGAGGATCGAGATGCGACCAGATTTTTTTTGGCAGCAGGAACCAGATGGCTCTGAAGGACACAATTTGATGATATATAGAATGACCCGTGTTTTATTCGGGGTAAGTTCAAGCCCATTCCTCCTAGCTGCAACAATCAAGCATCACTTGAAAAGGTATGTGGATAATTTTCCTGAAACTTGTGCAATTTTAAATAATTCTTTATATGTCGATGATTTAATTAGTGGTCAACAAAATGTAGAAGAGGCTTTAAAAACGAGCTTAGAAAGTGTTAAGATCTTTAAGGATGCAAGTATGATTCTAAGAAAGTGGCAGACTAATTCATTCGAGTTACGTGATCGATGGAAAAATATTGGAATGGACATTTGTCCATCCATTGAGTCTAAAAATGAAAATTTCATGCCTTCTAAGGTACTAGGAGTTGTATGGAACCCCGACCGTGATTTATTTCATTTTGATGCTAAAAGTTTAATACAATTTCTCTCGAAACGAATGAACACTAAAAGATATCTCTTGCAAGTTGCAGTCGTATTTTTGACCCTGTAAGGTTTCTCGGACCATTTATAATTAGATTAAAGATTTTAATCCAAGAACTGTGGTGTTTGGGTTTGGACTGGGACGAGCGTTTCCCAATGAAATTAGACACTGATTGGAATGAATGGTGTGAGGAAGTTCTAGAACTGAATACTTTCAATATACCCCGTTACTATTTTGGAGATACTCATTCCACTGAAATAGATAACATTCAAATGCACTGTTTTTCAGATGCCTCTAAGAAAGCTTATGGAGTGGTTGTGTATTTTAGAGTAACATTAAAGGACGGAAAGAGTTTTACTAGTTTTGTAGCATCAAAGTGCAGAGTGGCTCCATTAAAAACAATTTCGATACCTAGACTTGAGTTAATGAGTGCTCTCTTGGTAGCTAGATTGAGTAATAAAATCTCCAAAGCTCTAACGTATCCATTAACTCATTACTTCTGGACCGATTCATCTATCACTTATTTTTGGATCAAGGGCGCTCCTAGCAGATTTAAACCATTTGTGAAAAATAGAGTTCAAGAGATCCAAAGATTTACTGACCCAAAAGATTGGCGTCATTGTCCTGGAAAGGATAATCCTGCCGATTTGATATCGAGAGGTATGTCGGCAGCCGAACTTCGAGATAGTGATTTTTGGTGGCATGGTCCTGATTGGTTAGCACAGAATAAACACTCTTGGCCCAAATCTTTGGAACTGTCAAAACAGTTAAATATTGAAAACATAGAAAATTACGAGCTTTGCAAAGGAGCTATTTTAACTTCAACAGTTGTAGAGTGCCCTTCAGAGAACAATTTAATTAAAAAATATTCCTCATTTGACAAATTAGTTAGAATCACTGCATGGTGTTTAAGATTTATTAATAATTGTAAAATTAATATTTCTAATAGAAAGAAAGATTATTTAAGTGCTATCGAAATACAAAATGCTACAAAAATGTTAGTAAAGTATGTGCAACGATATGAATTTAAGTCTGAATTAAAGTGTTTACAATTAAAGCATCCAATTTCGAAGAATAGTAAAATTTTATCTCTAAGTCCATTTCTTGACAAAGATGAGCTGCTTCGAGTTGGGGGAAGATTAAAATTTTCAAATCTGTCAGATAACCAGAAGCATCAATTGCTTTTACCCAAGTCGCACCATTTCACAGATTTGATCATAGAACATTTTCACAAAATAGGTCTACATTCAGGCACGCAGACGACGCTTTTTCTTATTCGCCAATCGTATTGGATACCTTCGGGACAAGATCGAGTTAGACGAGTGATAAATAGATGCTTGACTTGTTTTAAAGCTAGAAGTCAAACTATTAACCAAATGATGGGCGACCTGCCCAGGGACCGAGTTATCCCATCTCGACCATTTGAAAAGGTGGGACTCGATTTCGCTGGTCCCATAATTACCAAACCTAATTTGAAAAGATCCAGAGTGACTTTAAAATCATACATTGCTATTTTCATATGTTTTAGTACAAGAGCTACCCATTTTGAAGTAGTGTCTGATTTGACTACTGAGAGTTTTTTAGCTTGTCTTAGGAGATTCATTGCAAGGCGGTCAAAACCCTCAATCATATGGAGTGATAATGCCACTAATTTTAAGGGTGCAAAAAATGTTTTGGATTCCCTACTAAAGGCATGCAAATCAGATTCCGTGCAAAGATTTTGTGCCAAGGAAGGTATAGTGTGGAACTTCATACCTCCAGCATCTCCTCACTTCGGTGGATTATGGGAAGCCAATATTGGAGCTATGAAACGGATCTTGTTGAAGGTGACTAAATCAACAGTGTTGACTTTTGAAGAGCTTACTACGCTGGTGACACAGATTGAAGCAGTTTTGAATTCAAGACCACTCTGTCCTCTTTCTGCCGATCCAGCTGATCTTCAACCTTTGACACCTGGCCATTTTTTGGTGGGAGTACCACTGTTGTCAATACCAGAACCCAGTGATTCCTTGACTAACATTTCTTTATCTTCTAGATGGTCTCTCATCCAGTCTCTTAGATCCAAATTTTGGAGAAGATGGAGCCAAGAATATCTCAACTCTTTGCAGTCTCGAGCTAAATGGAAACTACCTCAGCTGAACATCAAACCCGGACAGCTGGTACTCCTGAAGGATAATAGCAAGAGCCCCATGGAATGGAACTTGGCCCGAATTGAAAGGACATATCCTGGAGCAGATGGACTAGTCCGTGTTGCAGACATCAGAACCGCTAAAGGAATTTTTCGGCGAAGTATCAACAGACTCTGTCCACTCCCTTTTGAAGAAGGTGTTGGACAACTGTCCAACGGGGGCCGGGATGTTCCATCTTAGAGACGTCTTTCCCCTATTCCGGCCCCTATTCCAGATGTAGTCATCAGGAAACCAGCGCATGCTCAGTTTCTGTTGAACTTTGATACGCTTTGTTTATACTTGGTGATTCAGAACGTAATAATGTCTTAGATGTAACGTAGAACGATGTAACTTTGTGTTCGTGTTCGTCAATAAATGTTATTCTGTGTTTTATGATATCTTCGATTCAGTGAAAGCTAGAAATAGATTTTAGATGTAGATCCTAAATAATTGAAACCACATAATAGAGTTGGAATGGCGTGATTACATTTAGATTTATTTGATGAAAGTTCTGACGCCATATACATCAACCAAGTGTTTTAACCCAAAATCCTGACTAGCAGTGAAATGAGTTTTGACTTGAGAATGAATTATTTTCTATTACTATTATTTTTCTAATTTCATTATTGATTTCAAATTGATGATCTTCTGCATTTTTTGAAAAAATCGTAATCTGAAATGTGTACCTCAACAACTTTTCGACGAATATAGTTACAGCACTTTAAAGCGTGAGAATAAGAAGCATTAAATAACCTGGGTAGTATTAGAGTTTAGCAAAAATATTTATAACATATATTTTTGTAAATATAAATAATATAAGCAATATTAAATTAGAGAGCAATATTAAAAAGAGATACAAAACTAGAGATATTTGCTCAGTTCAGCATAACTTGCTGGATTGTCCATACTCCAGTTGTCATGACTCTCTTATTGTTTTCAGATGCTGTCACTTTTGTTGATAAGCTCCATAGAATTTTTCTTTTTCCATTTTATCATTTCTCACAAAATAGAGATTATCATATTTTTTTTATAAAATCTTTTTGAGTACATTTCAATCTAAGATTTTGATGACAGCAATTAAATGTTCACCATTTGTACACATTGTCCTAGTATGAATTTTTTTTTCCAAGCAGAAGTTTCGATTGAAATTTATCTACGTAATTTTATCATGGATTTTTCACAAATCTTTTGGCGTAGCATATTCACATCTAATTCTTGCACCACGTATCTCATCAGAAAGAAACTACCACTCTACCAAATTTATACTGATTTAAAAAATTATGTTTCCTTTTAATCAGAAATCTATCGTATTTGTATACAATCATAAACCCTATATAAGGAACATACTTATACACAAAGCAAGGAAAACGACCTCCCCGAAGCTTTATCGCATATTTACGAATTAGATATCATATTTCCTTTCTCCGCATTGTAAACCTTCAGCAAGACATTGAATGCCACGAGTGCTCAGATTTTTATTTTCAGAGTCTTTCACATGAAAGTTTTGAGTTCTGTAGTGTAAAAAAGAAAACTGACTATGCATTTTGCGCACCTTTTTTTCGACAGCTTCAAACCGAGGTTTTATAAAGAACAATGATTTTAATAACAAGATTACTTATCAAGTTTCATTATTAATTTTTTAGTTATTCGCGAAAAGTACAGATGGCTAAGCAATCATAACCAAAAGAATATGGCTCTAAATTTGATGCGATTTTACATTTCAATTGCTAAATCTATACCAAATCTTATCTATCTAGTTCTTTAAGTTTTGTAGTTACCATATTCACTTGCACAGACAGACAGATTTCTCGTGAATGGGATTAAAAATGTCCCAGAAATCTACAAATTTGATATAAAGACCACATAACGAAATTTCATTTATTTATCTTAAAGAGTTTTTCAGTTATGGTGTTCATAGAGAGACAAACAGACAATCATAATTCCAAAAATGTATTTTTCGAATTCAGAGAGATCTGAAACAAGAAATTCGTCAAAATTTCGAAGTTATATTCTTTCAAGATTGCGAGAATGTAATATATATATATGCCGAAAAGGTAAAAAGAAAATTTCTAATAATAAAGTTCATCAGTCCATGTTATTCGGAGGATCGATAGACATGAAGTTCTAAAATGTTACCGAAAAGTGTTCACATCGATGAGAAATTTAATGAAAATAATTTTGCAGAAGTTCGATTATTCTAAAAATTCTCATCCTTTTGAAAATTGGGGGAGGGGGGGAGGGAATCTAAATTGGACTACGTAATCACGTCGCTTTGCAATACAATTTTGAGTATTTTAATCTCACCCTCAAATGAATCCCGAATATTTAAATAATTACTGTCTTAAAATGGCTTTTTAATTTCTTTTACAAGAAAAATTTTTTGTAATTGTCAATTTTTTTTTCTTTCTTTTTGATGATGAACTATCTTATTTCAAACTTTTTTGATCTGAAAGAAAAATATTTTTGATTTTATATCTGCCTTTATATAAATGAACTATAAAACATTTTGAATTAAAAAATATGAAATTTCATGAGTGGTCTTTACGTGAAATTTGAAAATATCAAACTTTGTGTGAAATCCATTCACAGGAAGCTTGTCTGTCTCTCTGTCTCCGTAACATGAAGCATAAATAACACGAAAACTATAAAATGCAAACAGACAAATAAAAACTAACACACTATTTTTGCATCTTAAATTCAAGTTCGTATCCAATTTTGAACTAAATTAGTCGAAAAATTGACCATCTGTATATTCTTATGTAGCTAAACGCTACAGCTTAACCAGTAAGACTGGTCTCACCGAAATTATCTAACGTACTGTTTTATAAATGTGCTTGTGCATTATTAACCGCATGCCGCTGGCGAGCAGCATTTAAGAAATAATCTACAAGCGTGCGATCTTTGGCGATGAGTCACTGGAATGCATTAATAAACAAATACATGAAAATCGAATGTGTATTTTTATCATCTTTTTTTTCCGACACGATTAAAAACAACATTTGTAGCAAAATAACAATTGCAAGAAACTATTACATACCATACATTTAAGTCATTATTATTTTTTTTTGTGCTTTCGCATTTACATGCTTGCAAAAGTATAGATCAACAGACGATCAACCTGATATAGCTCTAATTTTAATATGGATTTATACATCAGATGTTAAACCTATGATTCATCCATCTGGCTATCTTCTTTTTGTAGTTATTTTATTAATGTATATTTGGACAGCTAGAAAACAGATTTCCTTTAAATGGATTTCGTTCAAAACTTAATGAAAAAAACTACACATTTGGTATAACATCCTTGTATAAAATTTCATCCATGTAACTCAAAGCATTTTTGAGTTATCATACTCACAGACAGATAGACAAAACTCCAGAAATATATCTTTCGAAATCAGAGAAGTGCAGAAAATCTTCAAAATCACGTTCGAATTTTTGTATGATTATAGTAATTTCGCTTTGTATACTTAGTATACTAGAAAGTGAAAACGCAACGATATAAGTAAAGGGAAATTTGGTGTGTAGTTTTATTACTAAAATTGTATATCTATAAAAAGAGAAGATTAATGGGTGGTAATATCTCGTGGCTCAATCATTCAATGAAATAACTTTCGATGATTTTAGCAAATCATCGAAATAAATAAATTAAAAAAGTAAAAAAATCATTTTCCCGAATATATAATGGATAAAATGCAGATATAAATATAAATTTGATTAAGGAATAGAAGGCCAATGAAAAAAGAATATGCTCACTATAAAACACATTTTCCGGCAGTTAAATTTTTTTTTCTTATTTGTCCTTAATTACCTGATAAATTACCGTAACTCGCGGTGGAAAAAATACATTTATTTTCCCTTTGCTATTCTTTCGTTTAAGCTTTAAAATTATTTATTTGCTAACTTCACCATTTCACTCATTTGTAAGTGAGCCGTACTAACATCAAAATCATCGTATAAAAACTTTTAATTTATAAATTAAAAGTAAATAATTCTTGCATGCTACAATTCAATTCAAAATCATGTGTAATTCATAAACATTTTAAATGAACTTCCTGTTGAATCAACATAGAAAGTGTCATCTAATTACTTTACAGAGAAAACAAAGCATTTAATCATGAGTGTCTCACTTTTAAGCTATACGTAGACGAAACTCGCACGACGTATCCAAATAATCACGATGTGTCCGCTCTGGATGGATAAACGTTAATTTTTCAAAAGTAGACAGATTTAGGAAGAAAAAAATAACTCTTATATTTACACAAAGCTTTTTTGAATAATACATTTCATATATTAGAATTAGATTTTCTTTATGAAATCTTTATACATATTTTGTAATCATTCGTTTCTAGAGCAATACAGATTTGTAAATATAACGTATCTTTCATACATTCTATTTTATTTAAGTAGCATACACTAGATAAGTTGTCGAAATGTACCAAAAACAAACAGCAATGAAAAACAAGATCACCAAACAATTTTCAAAATAATTGGCCCCAATACATCCGCTTTCATTTGTGAAGAGACAAAAATAAATAAATAAAATAAATTATCCCCTTCTAGCGATTCAGAACTCGTATTTCAACTTCAGACAGGCGCTTTGTGGATACAGGTGAAATCTCTTGGCAGGTGGTTACGCAGCCGATTGCTTTCACTCTGGTGGAACGATCAGTTTATACCACTGGTTTGTTTACGATGTATCGCTCAGGTATATTTTCTTACGTGGCTTTATACTTGTTCTTAAAAATATCGATTTTTCTTGATTTTCTTTGATCAAACAATATAAACTTTATTTTGCAGTAATAAAAATTTTTAATGGAGCGTAATATTATGACAATTTTAACATAAATGCTGAAGGAATGACATCTGAAATACTTATTTTGTTTTGCTGTTTAAAATTTTGCAGTTTCATTATTTCTTTCTTTAGGCATAAATTTTTTAAGTGGAAAGAATGCTTTCACTTTGTTAGGTATTATGTTTTATTTATTTAAAAATAACAGTAGTTCAGTGAGTAAGAAATAATTGAATTTTTCGATTTCTATCCAGCAGCTTAAACTTTTTCATTTTTAAAGTATTATATCAAATAATTAAGCTTACTGCAATTTCAATAAAAATTTGAAACCAAATGTTCAGCATTTCAAATGAAAAAAAAGTAAATAAATAAAATTCAAAATTCTTAAAACTAATATTAAATTTATCCATTTTTTTTGTTATAATTATAATTTCCTACAATTTAAAAAAGATAAACTTTTAAGATGAATTTAATTCATTACATTTTATGTTAAATTTTTTTATTTCATATCATTTTTAAAATATATTCTTGAGGTTTAACCAGTTAAGTGGGTTCGATGTGTACTTACATTCAACCCAAATCTTCATTTTGGTACTGTCGATGTGTAATTTTTTTTACCTAAAAAAATGAAATCTTATTCGTTTCATTGGGACTTTTTCCAAACTTTACTATGGAACTATTTGCATTGCATTCAACGTGCATATGCATCATCGCTTGGCATTAAAAAATGGGTGGGGGGTGGGACTGAGAAATTAAAAAAAAAATAAATTCTGTAGTTAATGATTAAACTGATTTCAGTTTAAGTATATTCCTTTTTACTATATAAATAACATTTATTTGTATCATTTTCTAAATATCTACAATAATTTGTATCCAAATCTTGTTTAATTTCAATTTAAATATAGAAACTCATATTCTTAAAAATATTTAGAAACAAAACAGTCCCTTTTGATTTAAATTTTATTATCTTATTTAGTCATAAGCAAATTATTTCTGGAAGCGGAAAACGCATGCAAGATATGCAGCCAAAAATGCAGTGCTTGGGCTGCTACAAAAGTACTGATTGATTCTCAATTGGACGGTATCAAAGAAGCTAAAACTTACAAAAGTGAAAGAGTCATAGTGTCGAAACAAGCAGCTCACATAAAAGTCAAAGGTGACACAAGATCTGTGATCAATTTTTGTGCTAATAACTATCTAGGATTATCTGTGAGTACATTTTCAAACATTTTTTTAAAACATGATCATACTTATAGTTTAGTACACTGTCTGTAAATTGCATGATGCGATATTCGTAATGACAAAAAAAAAAAAAAAAAAAAAAAAAAAGGTTGTTCGAAATGCTCTACAATACAGACTGTTGGACCCAGAGTTAAAAAAATTAGCATACAATTACTTCCTGGGTAGTAAGTGTTCGCTAAAATAAATACTTCAAGATTTTAATTATATTTTCAATTAAAAATTAATCAAAAATTTAGCGTTGATTATTGCACAAACTAATTTTACACTATTTTAAAGATGAGTGAGTTTTTCAGTGATCCGCAATGAGTTTATCAATGATATCAGATAATATTTTTATAATATTAATATAATATAATAATAATTATAATTATATTATATTAATAATATAAAATATTATTAGTATAATTATTATAGCAACAATATAATAATTTTTATAATATTATGGCTTTGTGATAACATTTTTTAATGTTTCAATTATTGTATTTATACTAACTCGGGTTGCAACTATATTAAATACAGTCGCAAATTAATTGTCAATATTAAGTATAAAAGTTAAATTTTAAATAATGCATGTTTTCATTACTTTATAATTAAGAGTACATTTCAAAAATAAATTAAAACTGATGAATCAAGAGAAAATATAAATATGCGACGATGTTGCATCACCTTTACATTTTATAAAAAAATAATGATTCATCTAACACCTGCCAAATACAGGATAACCTTAAATAACTTTACTTGTTTCTGAAGCATCCACAGCTACAGCAGATGAGAGAAATGGAATCATATTTTCATATATCGAATGTAAAAGGTAGAATAAAATAAACATAAAAGAATAGATACATAAAAAAATAAAGAAAGGAGCTAATAAAAAAAATTATGACACTGTTGAATCAAAAAACGGGTCATAATGAAAGCACGAAAAATAGATTATAAAAATTTTATTAATGTTTGACTGATAAAAAAATTCAAAGAAATGAAAAATGTAAAATATCCCGACTTTTCCTGTGTATAAGATACTGGCATCGGTAATTCTAATAAATATTTTTTCCGGGATTCATTTTCTGTTACTTTCACAATCTGAGTCTAAAATCTGGCTGTAGATACCTTCAAACAGGGAATATCATTTTGTAGCCGGCCTGTAATATTTTGAAGTAGAGCTATTAATATTAAAAATACCTTTCATTTTCTCCATGTACTTTTCTACTTTGTTAAAAAGGGAAATTTTATAGAATCTTACAGAAATTAGAAATGTCGGATTAAACCATAGAGCTGAGATACTATACCATATACTATATATACATATATTATATCAGCTCTGTGAATTAAACAGTCTTTCACAATTTTTTCTTTCTTCTTCTTTTATGTAGAATTTTACATTAATTTTAGCATATATTAGAAAACTTGTTATTTAAGCATTAACATTTCAATATACTATTAAAGTCATTAAAAAAAATTCATAAAAATTAACAAAATAATATAAAAAATTAATATCGTTTCGGATATTACTTTATCCATCAAAGCATTTGAAATCTTCAAAATTACATTTAGATAAATCAGAATGCCTACAGTGATAGAACCGAAAACTGACATATCTCTTTACGTGTTAAATATACACTTTAATTTTTGAAGAATGTTTGAAAAACATGGCTATTAGTATAAATTGTAGAAGACGTACGCATGGAGGAAAATTTACGAATACATATGTAATTAATATAAAGAAAATTGTTAATTGCATTATTTTTAAATATATATATTGTTAATATATATTCATTTCTTTTTTAATTTGAACAATTATTAAATTCATATAATTATAAAAATGTAATATATGAATATTCGCAGAGTGATCCAGACATAATTGAAGCTGGGAAAAAAGCTTTAGATGAATATGGAGCTGGCCTAAGTTCGGTGCGTTTCATCTGCGGAACACAGGTAACAATTTACAAAATTTTAGTAAATAATTTCTCTTCGTTTGCTAATGTATACGCATTTGACATGAGAATGCACAAGAAAATGGTCCATATAGTTTTAAAAAAAATAAGTCATGAAAAGTGAATAGTTTTTAAAAGTTGTTTTTGTGTCGAAAATTCAAAGCTATTTCTTCTTCATTTGAATGTAGAGTATATTTAGATTCTTTGTCATTTTGTCAAAAATTATATAATTTAATTCAATTTTTTGCAATTGTACTAAAAACCATATCATAATACCAAAAGTTTTATAAAATGTTTAATTAATACAACCTAGATGATAAAAGATAGAATTTTATGAAAAAAATATGATATTTATCCATTTTTTAAGAAACTTTTAAATTATTTGAATGATCTCAAATTTTTATGAGATAATTCAATGCATGATCTGACAATAATGCAAGAATAAATTAGCAAGAATTTGATAGAAAATGTGAATGAATCGCAGATAGAATAAACGAAAAAATCTGCTTTCAAGCGGCGCCCAATTGAAATATTTGTTCCATATGAAATTGCCCTAAATTAAGAATTTTTTTAAAGATATTCGAGTATAATTTATTTAATTCAGGTCTAAATTTTTTACTCTTTATTTATTTATTAAACCAATGCTCGTCTTTATCAATATGTTCAATTAAATAGACTTGCTATTGCGGAATGATTGCATTTAAATTGTTTGGTGAGAATGCTGAATAGAGTAAAAAACTTTTTCATCGGTAGATAATTTTAATAAAGAGGTATTAATTAAAAAGATAACCATGCTTGCAAGTAATTGCTAACAATAATGGTATATAGAAAGAATTGATCTGAATAACAAATATTAAGATTTATAAAAGTAAATTTATAAACTCATACCACGTAGCAATGATTGGTTTGGTTTGGTTTTACGACACAGGGACCAGATTTGGTCATTCTGTGCCAAACATTTGATAGACGGTTTTCGTGTCGATCTATGTAGCAATGAATAAATATGAATGTTTTAGTTAAAAATAAAATAAACTTATTGGATAAAATATCCTCCTCCTAACAGAAGAACAATCAGTTAATTAACAAAAACACAGCAAGCTTACAAACAAGAAGAAAAAATATCAGGAATGTAATTGAAATAATCCAATTTATTTGGAGAATTTCTAGCTTCCAAATTTCACAGCTGTTTGGTTCTGATTGTTACTAGCATAAATGCTCGTTATAAATGAGATGCAAGACGAGTTGTGAAACTTAGCAACGTTAACATAGCACTGAAAATGACAGCGGTTGCCCTCTTTTTCACGCTATAAGCTAGTCTGCTCCACAACTGCCAATATAGGAGAAGGGAGGGGAAGTGGTTTCCTATATATAAACCTTTCCAGTGCCATCTAGCGTTAAAGAAGCAGTAATATTGATTTAATAAAAATTTTAAAAGTATGCTTTAAAATTTTTTTAACCAATGTATAGATTCTTATATCTATGCTTCAAAGGTAATTATCGTGAAACAAATTTAACGTCTTACAGAGAACCAAAAGAAGTTCAAAACGACAAATAATGCAAATACGATTTTAAAAAAAATGAAAATTCGCAATTTGGACTTGCAATAGTGTACTTATAAGGTAAAGGTAAACAAAATATTTGATCTTTTAATCTAGCATGCCTTAGAATCAGGATTTCGATGCCAAAAGTAGCAAAAAATCTCCACATTTCGTCAAGGTGAAGAAAAATCTAATTTTATAAATAACAACTCATTAAATTTAGGAGTTGGGTGTAAATTTTTAGTGCTAATTTTGTAATAAAAGATTTTTTAGCAAGGATTTCTTTGTTATATAAAAAATATATATTATATTAGTTATAGGATGCGATTTTGAAATTCAAGAGAATTTTGCTTGTAATAAAATATATTTGTCATATATCTATTCTAAAAAAAATCAAATTTTCTATTGATATTGTTCTGTATTTTTCTTTATCTACTTTTAATGTTTTTTGATTGTCATTCTTTTTCAGGATTTGCACAAGCAAATGGAAAAGAAAATTGCGCAGTTTCATGGCCGTGAGGATTGTATAATCTATCCGAGTTGTTTCGACGCGAATGCAGGATTATTCGAAGCATTTTTAACATCAGAAGACGCTGTTCTGTCAGATGAACTGAATCATGCTTCAATTATTGATGGGATAAGGCTATGCAAGGCTCAAAAATATAGATATAGACACAGAGATATGTACGGTAAATTAATTTTCACTGTTTGCACGCATGATACATACTGCCTTCCGAGAATCATAGATTCAAAATTCCAAAATATAATTTTTGATTTAAAACTATCAAATCACATTTGTAAAGGGACGAGACACTTTATAACTTCATTATGAGGTAAATGAAAATAATACACGAGTTTCAGGAAGAGTTATTTGTTTATTTTCTAAGTTCCACTTTCACAAGACAAAACGAACACCAACACGATAATACATGACACTCACTTAGAATACCATATAATAATAATGAGCTCTAAATGAGTATCTTTCTCAAAAAGGCTCATGGGGGGATATACCTTGATGTTAATAAAGTAACACCATCTGTTGCATTAAAAAAGAAGGTAGTAGAATTATGTAACCACTACGCATTTATATTAATCGTTTTTTTTAATAGTGCAAAGGATATCTCAAATCTTTATGCTCTTTTACAGTGCGACACTGGCCATGCGGAAAAAATGACCTTTAAAACATTTTTTTTCCGGATGATTAATTTCGGAATTTCATCAATATGATTCAATAAACGATATAATCTTAAATAAAATTTTGCTTTAAATATTTTTGGAAAAGCACTTTCCAAATACCTCAACATTTATTAACAAATATTGTAATAAAAATATTTTATATTAAAAGATTTTATTAAATTTTATCAAATAACTTTTTTTTTAATCATTAATTTATTTTCATTGAGATTTTGAGAGGAAAATATTTAGAGAACTATGTATAAAAAATATGTTCTATTGTTAATACATTTTTTATTCAATTGAGCATTTTTAGTGAACCAAGTATAAGTAGGGTATTAACCAGTTTAATTTTATCATGGAAAGGAGCAGGATTTTGAAATGTTCAAATTTTTTCAACTTATGCCTTTAAATAACCTATAAAACATTTGAATTTGCCAACTGAGTATATCACATATCTCCAGTTATGAGTGCCATTATAATAATCAAAATCATGTTAAAAAACTATCATCATCATACAGCATTAAAACAAATTTCCTTTTAAAAATAAAACTTGAAATATAATTAATAAATTTCAATAAAATAAATTGAAATCTTTATTTAGCATTTTGTTTTATTAATATTATTCTTAATTAGATTTGGAGAAGAAACTGCAAGAAAGCTCTTCGGCACGTATAAGATTAATTGCTACAGATGGAGTTTTTAGCATGGATGGAAATATTGCGCCTCTGCCGTGAGTTTTACATTGGATATGTTTTTTTTTAACTATCGATTGGAATTTTAATTAATATGAGTATAAACAAAAAGAATAAAAGTTAAGACTGCATATACTTCCCAACATTCTATATCAAAGATTGCCTCCCTTATAACAACAAGAATATTTTTAATAAGGACCGATAAGTTAAAAAAATTTTGCCTTATATCAGTTAAACAATATATTTTGAATTTTCATCGAACCAGAACTTCATTAAGAAACGATCTCCAGTTGATGATACATATTTAAATAATTCTAAAAAAGGGTATGGCTGCGTTCTCAAATATGGCTGCGCTCTTTGCTCATTTAGAAATTTGATAAATCGAATATGTCCTTAAATAGAATTGTTCATAGTAGAGCAGGCTAAGAGGAATTTTTCCTTGTATATACTACAGATTATTATTAATTTCATCGAAAAAGAATCAAATTTTTAATTACTAAAGAACTATAATTCGAAAGTTCGGGGATTTACTAAAATGTTCCATGGATATGCAACAATGAAAGCTCATATTTGCTGTATTATTTACTTGTTGTATAACGATATTCATTTTATTGGTATGATTTATTAGCTTAGAGACCCACCTTTTAGAATAAGAAGTGCATTAAAAAGAATATCAGATTCTGCATTCTATTTCTCTATTCTTCATAGTTACATACCGCAATAACATGTTGGGGAATATTGTATGGGTCTAATTTTTTGAATTCTTCCCCCCAAAAATGTATGTAACAAATATTTTGACATCCGTCTTAATAACGTCCAATACTGAACACAGTTAGGAAAAACTGCCTTTTTATCGTTTGAATCTTATAGTCTAGACTGTCATATCAGTGCTCAACAACAGTATATGAAAAATTGAAAGCCCCAAACAGTTTTTTTTTTTTGATATTCTGTTCTGCTATTTAGTTTTAGAAACTCATCTGTTGGTGTAGTGCGGATGTTTGGAATTAGCTGAAGGTTCCAGTATTATTTTTATTATCCCATAGAAGCACGAAATTGGGAGGTTCATTAAAAAAATAACTCTGAAATTCTTCAAAAAAAGCTGTTAAGCAATCTAAAAGCAAAAAAAAAAAAAAAAATGTTGACATTAAATGAAGGAATTCAACTTCTGTTAAAGTGTGCTCGAAAGTCAAATATTTAGTATTTGATGTATTTATATATTTTTTTAAATAAAACGTTTTAGAATATAAATAAATTTTTAATACATCGATTTTACATAATTTGAAGTTAATTAATGAATATATGATTGAACATCTACTTCATTTTACAAATATAACATTTGATGGGTTAAGAATATTGAATTATGGCAAAATTTGAATCACGACACAAAGTAAATCTCTTTATATATATATATATAAATTATATATAAGAATATAAGTAGAAATTTAAGAAAGAATTTCTTTATGGTTAGCATATGAAAAACTAGAAGAAATATTTTAAAAGAACAATTTTATCTATACCTGTATGCGCATTAATATTTGCATTCATTTTTCAGAATAAAAAAGAATAATATAAAGATTTTTTTTTTTAATCATGACATGGCTTCTGAAAAAATACCAGTTGGGAAGACTATAATTCACCTATGAAATTATTCGTTGCCTAATAATAGTTTTCTTTCACTTCGTAGAGAAATTTGCAGTCTGGCTAAAAAATACAATTCATTGGTATTTGTGGATGAATGCCATGCAACAGGTGTACTAGGAAAAACTGGAAGGTAAGTGCCTTAGAATAAATTAAATTTCTGCTTAATACTAATTAATGCAAATGAATTTACTAAAGAGATTATTTTGAAATAGTTTGCAATGAATTTTCCAATCTTTAAAGTTTATAGCTTTTAAATTATGAGAGAGTAATGTCAAAATAATGTTGCAATTTCTTTATAATTATAACATAATTTTATTAAATTATAAATATTTCTTTACAGCATATAATAATACAGGTACGGTAAAATCTGGTAATATTTTATGATTATCTCCGTAATTTATTCGTTTACATTTTCTTAATAATTATATTTCAAGAAAACATCAATGGTAAACGCAAAATCTTTATTTAATTTTTAATTAATTTAATTCTATTCTAAGTTTTTTAAAAATTGCTCCGAAGTTGCACAATTATACCTTTTAAAGCATATCCGTACCAAATATGGCAACTCTAAATCCACTAATAAAACATGCATTTACAGACATACGGATAAACATTCACTTTTGTTATTAACAGAGATGAAAAGTACACCTATAAGCTGCAAATATAAGATGCCATAGTCAAGGAGTTAAACTTCTTTCTTTTCCCATTCCTTGCAACTTTTTTCTTTTCATAACTTTTTTCTTTTACATAAGATTTCCCCATGGACAAAATTTATATTTTTTTGAAAATTAAATTTCTTTTATAATAAAAGAATATATTGATTTCTTTATGGTGCTTTTAATTAAAGAAATTGAACTTTGTGTTTTTTTTCGAAATTAAATTAAATAATGAAATTTTAGATGTATTCAAAATTAAAACAATTTGAATTACTTTTTCTATCAGAGGAACAGAGGAGCATTTTAATTTGAACGGAAAAGTCGATATAATCAATTCTACTTTGGGAAAAGCTTTAGGAGGAGCAGCAGGTAAGCAAAATTCTGTCATTTCTTTTTGTTTTATGGATACAAATCCTCATAAACTGAAAATTTTTAAATATAGTTTTATTATTATGTTATAATTTTTTTCTTCTTTCATATCTATTTTCGTAAGTATATTTGTATGCGAAATATTTTATTTCGAAATCCAATTGAAAAAATACACTTTGAGAAATGAAGAGGAAAGTGGGACTGTAAGCATATGAAAATTAAGTACAAAAATTGATATTCCCTTTCAGAAAACAAGTTGTTAGTTGGACTTTTTATTAACTTATAAGTTTAAAAAGAGTCAAATTTTAAAAAACTTTTAATCATTTTTATTCACATGATATTTTCAGCTTATCTCCGTAACGTGTTTGACAGTTTTAGTTTGAAATCTCGTAGTAATCTTTGTTACATTCTGCTTTATTATAAAGTCATCAACATTATGTTTGATTTCGATGATATATTTGTACTGATGCTGCTCCAATCATAACACCTAAAAATACCTTATTTGAGAATGTGTTCGTCAAATTTTGCTATATGAATAAATTCTCTTTATACGAACTTTATAAAATTTCCAACAAGTTTTCTGAAGAACTTGATAGTTTTAATATGTCATTGGCTTTTTTAAAATCAAATGTCTACAGTTTTTGAATTCTGAAAGAGTTTTTTTTTTAATTATTTTTTTTTCAGTTTAGGATTGTATGCATTCAACTTTTAAATTTCTAATTTGTTTTTTAAATGTGTTTGATATTTTATTGTTTTAAAGATTCATTATATTAAACATTTACATTCATATTGCGTTCTTTAAATGATCAAATAAATAAATAAATAAAATCAGAAAAATTTGAATGAATATAAGAGAAATAAAATTTCTAAATACACTGTTTGACAATTTCTAAGGAACAGTTACGTTTTCCGAAATAATTAAGTATAGACAATGATTGAAGAAATGAAACTAAGTACATATTTAGTAGGGAGGATGGGCATTTATTATAGTGGAAAATGGTGGAGATATCGACACATCGAAGAATTAAAAACTTAAAAATAAAAAAGATGCTCCTTAGATGATTTCCAAACAGCCCCACAAAAATTGATCTTCAGGTCAGACTGATGCAGACATGAGTACCTTAGTAAGATTTGTGAGATAACCACGGATACTAATGAGCATTTTACATCTGTTCTCCATGCTCTCCACTAAACTGTCGAGGAGTTCTTGGAGGATATTGTCTTACTCCTCTCTCAAGGCGATTTTGAGCTCTTGCACTGTTCGGGGAGGGATGGTTCTTTGTGAAACACGTCTGCCAACAGAATACCAGGCATGTTCAATGGGATTTAGGTCGGGAGAGTAAGCAGGCCATTGCATACGGACAATATTTTCACTTTGCAGTGTGCCCGATACCTCAACACTTCTGTGTGCCCGCCCATTATCGTCCATAAACAAAAAGTGTGGACATACAGCACCCCTAAAAAGACGAACATGATCCAGAATAACCTCTCTGCAATACCGTTGCGATGTAACGCTTCCTCGTTCAAAGATGTTAAGCGGTGTTCTACCAATGTGCATGATACCTGCCCTCACCATCACGCCTGAGCCGTACCGATCACGTTCACTAACAAAATGTTGTGCATAACGTGTTCCACGCTCTCTCCACAGTAATTGGTGGCCAGAATCGCTCGTCACACTGAAACGAATTTCGTCTGAGAGCATCACTCTAGACCAATTTTGGATATCCCAACCAACATGTTCCTTACATCAGCGTAATCTCTCACGACGATGGCATGGTTGAAGCGGGATGCAACGAATAGGCTTCCGTGCATACAAATCAACTTGATTTAATCGCCTGTGAGATGGTTCCTGCAGAAACATGCATACCCGTAGCGGCTGCAAGGTTTGCAGCTATCTAGCCAGGAGTTAAATTTCTGTTCCTTTTTGCCACGAGGGCTACATAGCGATCCTCTAAAGGTGTGGTGTTCCTACCACGATCCCCGGCATGTTTTTTCAAAGCATTTCTACCTTCAGCGGTCTTCTTTAATCGCGAGATGATACTCTTTGATACACCCATTGCAGCAGCTATAGTGGCGACACTTTGACCTGCTTCCAGTCGTCCAATTGCCCGTCCACAATCGTAGGCACTTAAATGATGTCTTTCTGACATTTTGCTCTTAATTATTGCAAGAACCAAACAGAATTTCAGAGAAAAACTTTTATAACATGCTGCACTACTTTGGGTCAAACCACAAACAGCATGAATTTTCGTATGAATCATAAGTTTGTATGCAATGTCTTTTATACAGATAAAGAATCCTGGCCTACCACGCCCTCTCAATTTGAATTTACTTTTATTAGTCAGCTGTCTGAGACGCAATTTTGCATAAATCACTTGTTCCTTAGCAATTGTCAAGCAGTGTAAATTTTCTTTTTTTATTTAGAATTAAAAAATTGAATTTTCAATTTTCAAATTTGTTTTCTAAATGTTTTTGTCCTTTTATTGTCTTTAAGATTCATTATATTAAACGTTTACATTCATATTGCGTCTTTTAAATGGAAAACAAAAATTCAACGAAATTTGAATGAATATGAAACTTCTAAAATACAAGTTTAGTTTCAGTACATTTGTTACACATAATATCTATACAACGGAACTGAAAAATAAAATCGAATCTTGAACTGATCACTCAGTTTGGAAATTGTCCAAAATTGATACATTAAGAATTTATTAGAATCCGGATTAATAAATAACTCTCAAGGCAACAGAAGTTATCAGTTAACATAAGTCAAAAATTCATAAAATCATGGTAAATTAGTCAATTTAGTTAAAGTATTACCCAATTATCTTAATTTCTTCTGGATGACGAAATATGTGATAAAAATGAGCCCAACTCATTATGAATCTAGAAAAAAAAGGTCATCAATTTTCTGCCGAACTGTACGAGACAATATCTTAGCTAGTTTAATTATTTTTATTGAAATAAATATTCTTGAGAAATTGAATTTTTAGCTCTTTAGTTTTCATTTTCTTGGTTCCAGATATGTTTCACGTTATTTATAGTGTATACAAGAAAAAAATAAATCGAAATAGACAATGCTCTAATGAGAATATTGCATCGAGTTTATTCTAATTTCTGCATGTGCGTTTGGGCCATTTTTTTTTTCAGAATTTATTCAAAGGCAATGTTGTGCCCTAGTAATTGCAAAATAAATTATAACGTCACCGAAATGCAAAAGTTGCGAAGCTTCAATTGCTTCGGATGGGGTTGGCTAGTATTAAAGATATTATAATATCAAGTCATTCGAAATGCTTAATTTAAAGAATGTCTTTAGCTTTACAAAAAAAACTAAGCAATTAAAATAACAAAAAGAATATTGGTTCACTGTAACTGTCAGGAATTCATCGTATTTCTGTGTCTAATCCACCACTCATATATACAGATAAATATTGTTATCAAACATTTCTCTATTGTGCAGTTCGATTGAGTAATCCATTATTAAAAACGAAGCTATAATTTTTATATTCCAACAAAATAAAAATGAAGTTATTTGCGTTCACTTTTCCAGGTGGTTACACAACCGCTAAATCGGAACTGGTGGATTTACTACGTCAGAAATCCCGCCCTTATTTGTTTTCCAATGCACTGCCTCCTGCTGTAGTTGCCTGTGGTATTAAGGTTATGCATCTGTTTATTAATTTTTTTAATCTAATTTCGGAAATATAATGGAAAGCAATCATAAAATGGAGAACCATCTCCCAAACATACATTTTTAGATATAGTGATTTCCGTAAGGGAATGCAGAAAAAATTATAGTATTTCAATTTTTCAAAATTAATTATGATTAATTTATTTCAAACTAGCCGCCTTTGGCGACCAGCCGGTACGCCAGTATTACCGCTCGCTACAATTTTGAATTCAATATTTTAAGTAACTGGTGTCTTAAAGGATTTTCAAACAAAACATTTTTAATCTTCAAATTTTGATAGCCATACCAAACTTATACTGTTTAGATCGTTTCGTTCAATTTACTATATATATTTTGCTAATTTGTTGTCATTTCCGGCAAAACTTCAACTTTAATTTAAATTGTAAATGATGAAATTGCAATTAATATTAAGATATTTTTTAATAAAACCAAGCGTTTTATTTTTTTTATCATCTTTATTGTTATTTATTAATTATTATTATTATTATTAAATGTGAGTATTGCAAACAGAATCGCTCGGTATTTAAGTCTTATGTTAACTACAAAATATTTTTCACAATTTATGTAATATCTCAAACAATAATTCAACAAAAATTTCTCAGATTCAGCATAAAATTCAGTTTTTAGTTTTGCTTTCAAAAGGATTGAAATGAAATCAATAATAATATTTTGTTCCGGCCTATAAATATATTTCAAAAATTATGAAGTCTAAATTTAATGCAGTAAGGTATCATATTCTGAGAAATATTCTGGACACACCAAATTTTAAATAAATGAATGAATGTTTCTATTTTCCACTCTCAACTAAGACTTATTTATGAAGTTTTAAATGTTAAAAATTTAGAAAAACTCAACATTTTCATAATCTTAGTCCAATTAATCTTGAGAAACCTGCGCGCTGATTGGCGTATTTTCTTTGAAGCGATCGATGGAAAATCTAAAATTATCCTTTTTTTATTGAATAGTGATATTCAAATTTCATAAATCAGTCAGTTTAAGTGATTGGAAATTAACTCTTAAAAGTCAGTGATTTAGTTGATTGGAAATTAACTCTATGACCACCATAAGATCTGTGCTTTCTCTTGTAGTGTATGCATTCGCCTTAATATCAGCTCGAATAAAATATCACATACAAAAGTACTACATAGAACAAACACATCAAAAGTAAACATAACATTTCAATGGTTGCCAAAAACAAAAGAGAGAAAAATGCAATTAATAAGCAGATGATATTTAGAAAAGTACAGATATTTAGACTGGAAAATGAAATTATCTGAAATTAAAAACACGCGCAGACGATATTTACAAGAGTAAAAATATTCAAAAATTTTCTTGAATTTATTTTTTAGAAAAGATAATATTTCATATTTGTTTCATTTCCTACAGACACGTGCTGAAAATTATATTTTTGCAGATTTCATTTCCAAAAATATTTAATTTATTTTTAATTGGAGCTTTAACCAATGTGATGGCAACACTTTGAAAAAAGCTAATTTTTTCCAATGAATGCGAAACGTGCTTAATCTTAATTTTTATTTTTTACGAAAAAAATTATTGAAAAACATAGTTAAAATATTTATTTAAAAATTCATTAAAAATTGAAATTTAATTTAAGATTAAAACATTAGTATCATTTAAAAGATAAATTTTTGATCTTTAACTTCATGTAAAAATCTTTTTCGTGCGGTAATATTTTCGGAAGTTATAGCAGAAACACGTCAAAATTTCGCTTAATTTTTATTCTAGTTAAAATAAAATTATAGTTAAAAATTCGAAAAAATAACCCCCAGGTGCACATTCCCGGCCTCCAAGGTATACACGTGCCAAATTTGGTAGCTGTAGGTTGAATGGTCTGGCCTGTAGAGCGCCAACATACACACACACACACACACACACATTGAGCTTTATTATAAGTATAGATATAGATATAGATTACATAACCGCATCCTTTTTGACAAATTTTTTTCATATATTGGCAAAATAAACGAAAAGTAATTATGTATAACATAAAATTAAATAAAGTTTTTGTTCATTCCTAGAACAGTTTCATCATTTTCAACAATGGAAAGTACTCAATAACCCATTACTAACTCATTTTCATGTTAAATCGGTATGAGATATTAGTTTTTGAAATTGAGTCGTATACGATGAATATAAGAGTATACCATAAGATAGAGTGCTCAAAGATGAATTTATTATACATATATATACAGGTTGTATATGTCATTATTACTAAGAAGATGATAAAGGATAACGCCTGTGCTTTAAAAATAAAAGCCCACTTACAGTGATTTTCGGCATGACTAATAAGGCTAGCAATACTGCGAGTTTGAAACGAAGTGACAATAAAAAAGTTTCAGCATATGAGGACTTTCTAAAATATTTTGAACAATGGAAACATAGATGGAATAAATTTATCGTAATAAAAGAAAAATAATTTGGCAAGAAAGATCTTAATTTTGTAAAATTATTTTTTTAATGAAACTTTGTTCTTGTTTTTAATGGGCAGAATACTCCAATGAAGGTAGGGGAGGGATGTCACAATGGTATATGAAGTTGCCTGGGATAGTAAGCAGATATCACTTCTGCGAATACATAACATTAATGGTGAATATTGGCGGAGGACCGAATGCATCCATTTTTGAGCAATGTGTGCATGGACTGCCTGAAAGGGAAACAATTCTGTGACAGTCACACCTCACGTATTATTATTTGCAATGATCCAGCTTTTCAATACACATGTATTATGTTCTCTGATAGGATATCACAAATTTTGTTTATGGACTGCATACTCAGTGTTTTCTTAATAATAGTTGCTCATTTAGATATATCTATTTATTGTCTTATCTTATTTTAACCCATTCATTCCCATTAGATGAATATAAGTTATGAATATTGATTAATTATGGCCCCAAATTATGTGCCAGATTTTTTTGTCCCAGAAGTTTGTATATCTATGAGCGAAACATTTTGTACAATTTTTCATTAATAGTCTTGCACCCGTTCAATGAATATAAGGGCATATAAGGTGATGTCAATTTCACGAAACAATATCTTTCGTGAAATTATTTACCATGATATCTTTTAAGTAATCTTTCAACTATGATAGTTTATTTGCAAGTAAAATGACTCATAAAACAAAATAATGTTATATTATGTTTACCGAAAAGTGTGTTTAATTCATAAATCTTCAAGCCATTTTCAATTAGGCACGATCGCTACAAGGTTTAAATTATTTTGGCCAATTACTTTATTTGTTAAATCAATAAAAAATTGAAAAATAAAATGTAATACTATTATCAAATTTAAAACTTGATAAAAATTCTCTTAATTTGAATTATAATTTTTATTCTTACTGCAAATTGCTGTCATTTTATCTACCGAAAATGATAAAATAAAAGAAACATCGTTTCTGGTTTAAAAAGTGATTGTATTCATTCAAGACATTCATATATTTTATTTTCATCCATTCCATAAACGAATATTATCAAAATTTTCAATCACTTACGAAGCAAATTCACAACATTAATTTTGATACTTTTTTTAAGGCCCTGGATATTCTCACTGAAAATTCAAGACTCGTCAATACTTTGCAAGAGAACACGAAAAAATTCAGATCTGCAATGAAAGCTGCTGGAATGAATATAATCGTGAGTTACGGCTTTATTCTAAATAAATTAGAATATTCTTCCCATGATTTCTTCGTATGTTTCCACAATAGAAAGCACGCTTTCTGTTTAGTCCCATTTTATAGCGAAAAGAAGAGTTTACATATTGGAACAATACCATTTATCGATTTGGTACGATATACAGGATGTTCCAAAAAATTGGACCAAGCCTTTATTTTTCTAAATATTACACTTAGAGATTACACCAGTTACAAGTTCTTTTAAATAAAGTAGGCAATTGTTTGAAAACAGTTAGACTTCTGTAAAGTTTAAAATTAAAAAGTTAAAAATAATTAAATTTTTATATGGTCCCCATAATGTAAGCGCATTAATTAGTAAATGTTTCGCTAAATGTGCCTCTCATTTATGGAAACAAAAAAAAATTACAAAGATACGCATATTTTAAAATTTAGAGCGGTTTATCACGAATTTAAATGCAAACATTATTATATTCAAATTTCAATATAAACATTCAATATATCGAAATTTGAGAAACTGAATATTTAAAACATATTGAAAAAGTAATGGAATACCAAAAAAGAAAAAAAATTCTTTGCTTGCAATAGTATGGATGATATTAAGCTTTCCAATAGAAAAATGAGATACAGCATTTTGTTCTGAAAGAATGACGAAAGCATAGTTGCGCAGAAATGAATACAATGCATACAGTATGGAATCAAACAAAAAAAAGGCTTTATTGAACTCATAGTATCGTTACATATGATTGTCTGTCCAAGAGGAAGAACAGCAAGCAGATGTTCCTTAGTATGGGATATGCCCTCCCCTTACAAGCGATTCCCAACGCCAGTTGATTTGGAGAGAGGTCGGGACACGGTTTCATCCCAGTAACATCACTGAAAGAGACCGTTTCGGTGGTCCTGGAGTTGTCGTCTGGATAGGCATTGTGATGAACGGGCAGACTGAGCTCCACGTTTTCGATAGAGGTTCTGTAACTGGAGATCGCTATTGTCAGGAGGTGATCCTTCCTCATGTGCGTCTGTTCCGAGGTGCCATTGGATCAGACTTCGTTTTTATGGATGACAATGCACGGCCACACAGGACTCATGCTGTTGAGGAGCTCCTGGAAAGTGAAGATATCACTCGAATGGATTGGCCGGCGTGCTCCCCTGATTTAAATCCGATAGAACATGTGTGAGATGCTTTGGGGAGACGCCTTGCGGCACGATTACATCCTCCTGGAAACACCCGACAACTTAAACAGATGCTAATTGAGGAATGGACACTCTTACCTCAAGAACTGTTGGACAATCTGGTGCTGAGTATGGGGAGACGGTGCGAAGCAACCATTGCAGTAAGTGGAGGGCATATCCCATACTAAGGAATATCTGCTTGCTGTTCTTCCTCTTGGACAGACAATCATATGTAACGATACTATGAGTTCAATAGCCTTTTTTTGTTTGATTCCATAATGTATGCATTGTATTCATTTCTGCGCAACTATGCTTTCGTCATTCTTTCAGAACAAAATGCTGTACCTCATTTCTGAATTTCATGTCTCTCAGATGATTTCTCGTGAAGTTATGGCAAAAAACATACCTGTTGCTTAAGTTTTGCACACCAGTGTATATATATAATCGTCTAGAATTCAAAAGATGGAAAAAAAAAGTCAATTTTTTTACTTATTATGATTGCTTTTCAGGGCGATGATCATCCCATTTGCCCTGTTATGGTGGCAGAAGAAAACCAAGCAACATTGATGGCAAATAAAATGCTTGGTAAGTTTTAGATATTTTTTATAGCAAAATATGGTTATTTTATTAAAAATATACACTTGGTTGCAACTAATAATTCCAAATCTCAAAATATATTTTTAAAAAATTGTAGTTTTAGATTATATTGTTATAATTAAAAAAAAAGCGAACTATGTAAAGAAGAGAAGAGATTAATTAAAGAAATATCAATTCAAAATTGATCAAAAAGTAATATTTTAACTCATCAATAATTTTCGTTATAAAATTTATGAATTTGTACACATGCAAATTCTGTTATTACAAAGATAGATAAAGTTTTAAGATGATTTTTTTTTTAAATTCATGATTACTCCAATGGTGTGATGACATTTCAAAATCTAATCTATCTTCATTGCCAACAACCTGACAGAATTAGCATTGGAGCCATTTAAAATGGTCAATCATTGAATTGGTGGAGAAGGGAAGTTTGGTGTACGTGGGCGAGGGATTAAATTTCTATTTTTAATGAATTTTTAAATAAATATTTTAACTATATTTTTCAACAATTTTTTTTCGTACAAAATAAAAATAAAATTTAAGCTGCACGAGCACGTTTCGTATTCATGGGAAAAAAATTAGCTTTTTTCAAAGTGTTGCCATCACATTGATTAAAGCTCCAACTAAAAATAAAATAAATCTTTTTGGAAATAAAATCTGCAAAAATATAATTTTCGTCCCGTGTCTGTAGGAAAGGAAACAAATATAAAATATTATTTTTTCTAAAAAATTATTTTATGATCTTTTACACTCTTTATATTATTAATCCAATAAATCAGTTATATTTTAAGGCAAGTTTTGTTTAATATGAACAGAATATCCATTCAAATCAGGGTCACACAGCTGATTTGTAAACCTTCAGTAAGTCACAGATCTGCTAAAATGGTCTAAATGGAAAATGATTATATTTTATGTAACTTGATTTAATAAATGCTCTAATAAATAACGAATTTTTGATTTTACATTAAGCTTCTGCTGTGGAAATTACGAATAACAAAATGTTCTTGAAACACTAATATTTTAAATAAAAAGAGTTAATTTCCAATCAACTAAATCAATAACTTAAACTGGCTGATTTATGAAAATTTGAATATCACTATTCAATAAAAAAATGGATAATTTTAGATTTTCCATCTATCATTTCAAAGAAAATACGCCAATCAGCGCGCAGGTTTCTCAAGATTAATTGGACTAAGATTATGAAAATGTTGAGTTTTTCTAAATTTTTAACATTCAAAACTTCATAAATAAGTCTTAGTTGAGAGTGGAAAATAGAAACATTCATTCATTTATTTAAAATTTGATGTATCCAGAATATTTCTCAGAATATGATACCTTACTGCATTAAATTTAGACTTCATAATTTTTGAAATATATTTATAGGCCGGAACAAAATATTATTATTGATTTCATTTCAATCCTTTTGAAAGCAAAACTAAAAACTGAATTTTATGCTGAATCTGAGAAATTTTTGTTGAATTATTGTTTTAGACATTACATAAATTATGAAAAATATTTTGTAGTTCACATAAGACTTAAATACCGAGCAATTCTATTTGCAATACTCATATTCAGTAATAATAATAATAAATAAATAACAATATAGATGATAAATAAAATAAAACGCTTGGTTTTATTTAAAAATATCTTTATATTAATTGCAATTTCATCATTTCCACTTTAAATTAAAGTTGAAGTTTTACCGGAAATGAGAACAAATTAGCAAAATATATATAGTAAATTGAACGAAACGATCTAAACAACAGTGTAAGTTTGGTATGACTATCAAAATTTGAAGATTCAAAATGTTTTGTTTGAGAATCTATTAAGAGACCAATTACTTAAAATATTTAATTGAAAATTGTAGTGAGCGATAATACTGGCAAACTGGCTGATCGCCAAAGGCGGCTAGTATTTAATAAAACATTCTTGACGCATTTTAAACGACAACAAAAGGTTCAACTCTTACATGAGCAAAACTGATCAAGTTATACAGCTTCAAGTTTAATTATTTTAAATAAATAGTGGCCGTCGAGCTTTGAATAGTAGATTTTTCTTGATATAAGCATTGAAATAGTCAAAAATGCACACACACACAAATGTGATATCCAATATTTTACAGCTTGGTTAGTTTTGGTCGCAAAAGAATTGACCTTTTCTTTTGTTTAAAATGTTAAAGTGACAAAATTATTTTGTTAAATGTGACTAGGGATTTGTATAAAAATTTATATTTCTAAATTTTTGGGAGCTGTATATTTATTGAACCTAATATCTAATTTATTTCTTTACATCAATTAGAGCATTTATAAAGCAATAAACATATGCTTAATAGTTTAGGAATTGGTTTCTGGGCTACGATTATAATTTCTATCTATGCAATTATCATAATTATTAAATCTAAATAATAATTTCTCTGATAATTTTAAATTTTGCTATTATAAATAATACACATACCTGTTTTTATCCTTGCAAAAACTTTTTTTTTTTTTTACGATCTTTCCACAGAAGAATTTTTCTATAAAAAACAAGTATTTTTTAAAAATTACAATCTTGAACTATCTTTCTGGCAATGAGTTAATTATGGAATCGAAACTTTAAATCTTTGATTGCAACTCATTTATCTAATTTTTCGCCTTGACAAACACAAAATTATCACTCACCTATACTCATAGCAAATGTTATTGAAAATAAGCAACATCTGGTGTATGTAACAGGCAAGACAGCACATTTTATCCAAAAACTTTAGTGACATTATAATGTTATTAAAAATGTAAATGCCTGGTTCATCGTACCTTTCTCGATAATCAAACTTCATTTTGTAAACTACAGATATTGGAAACAGAATTTTTCTTTAGCTTTCAAGAATGGAAGAAAATTATAAATCATGCTATTAAATATTTGATGAAACAATGGAAACAGCTTAAAACGCATAGTTGCAATGTTGGAAATTATGCTATATTTTTTAAAATATTGTTCAAATTTAGAAAAAAGTGCATTATTAATAAATTAGCACCACTAACTTTTTATTTTAATATGGTGCAAAAATTTTTGTGCTATCATACTTTCGAAATCATAAGAAAAACATCATAATTTCGATAAATTTTTTTAAAAATCACTTTCCAATATATATTTCCAGCTTTCAAAGTATATATGTACTAAGTATGGCAGCTGTAAATCAAACTGCCAATCTTGATGACGCATACATTTATTTTTATTACTGGTAGATATTTATCTTCAAATTTTCTCAAGCTAATCAGAAAATTTGTCTTCCACCACAATATCATTAATATGGCATTCAAATCAGGCTTCATATTTTTAGATAGAGAATATTCACTATAAAATTCAAAAATGAAATGATAAATTCAATATGCAGCTTTTGTTTAAAATAAAGCAATGTAGTAAACATTTGTGTGACTGCTTTTGTGCTCAGAGTAATCAGCACAAAATTATCTACTTTAAGTAGAGTAGCAAATTCATATTGTTAATTTTTCAACTAAATATATCAAAAAAAAAATCAGTAAACAGTACTTTCTATAACTTTGCTAATGTAAATAACATGCAAATAATACTGATGATATTGATTTAGAAAAAAGGCCTAATGCCACGAAAACTCTTTTTAAATTGATAAATAAAAACTTCCAATTGGTATGAAAAGGATTAATGAAAACTAAATATCAACTTGTCCTCGGGTCTTTATATATGCTAAATACTGTATTTCAATAAATTTTTAAAATCAACTAATACTTCATATAAATCTGCATTAAATTAAAGACAAAACATTTCTGTCATAGAATGGAATTTGAAAAGTACTGTTAAACATAGATGATCTTGCTTATGAATCAGATTTAATTGTGTCTTTTAAAATTCTATATTCTCATGAAAAATTGCATTTTATTTCAGATAGGGGCATCTATGTCATAGGTTTTACTTATCCAGTTGTCCCTAAAAGTAAGCTATATTCTGATTCTTTAGTTTAATAATCATAACAAAAACATATATTTGATTCAATTTCTTCCCTTTTCAGATAAAGCAAGAGTTCGGGTTCAAATATCGGCTGCACATTCTGAACAAGATATAATTAAAGCTGTGGAATCATTTAAAGAAGTAGCACATGAACTTAGCACTCTTTAACAAAATAATAAACTATTTTGGAATAAATAAAGATAAAATGCTGAACATTTTATATATAAGAAGTTTTTATTATTGAAATAAAATAATCTATATAGTATAAGGATACTTTATAGATTTCAATATCTTGATTTTTACTGTAATGAAATAAACATTTCAGTTAAATCTTGAAAAACGTATTTGCTAAAAGTAAGACAACATTATCTTTGGAAAATGTTGTCTTACTATAAATGGACTGTAAAGCTAATAATGAAAAGTTTCCTGAAACGAAAAATAATAACTAGTTTCTACCACAATAACAAAAATAAAATTAGTTTTTTAACTTCAAAACATTCTATCATGTTTCAACTACACATAGTACATTCTTTCAAAAACGGATATTGTGAATAATCTTATTTGACATTAGGCTGATGAATTAATTACTTTTTAATAAAATATGTGTTATAATTCAATACAGATTTGAAATTTAAAAACAAAACTAAATTTTGTAACTCATAGGGTAGCAGAAGTCCAAGAAAAAATTGCTGATTATTTTAATGAATTAATAGATATACTCAAGGTACCCAGAAAAAAAAATCTATATATATAACATTTGAAAAGTTTTTGACTTTGGAGTAAAGCATAGCTAAGTCTGCCCCTCCCTTTTTTAAATTTAAAATTACCGTAGAAAATCAGCAGTAAGTTGTAGGAAGAATGGTTAAATGTAGAAGCAAAAATTTGGTATTCACAAGCATCAGCTGTCTGAGATCAAAAGTTTACTATGAACAATGGAAGGGGGGGGGGGAAAAAAAAAAAAAAATTTTTTTTTTTTTTTCAATGCACAATGTACAAGTAAGAAAGCTGAACAATTTATTAGAAAATTAGCCTGTAGTAAGTAACTTTTTTAAAATGAAAAAAAAAAAAAAAAAAAAAACCTTGTATCTTTAAAAATATTTTTGTTTAAAAACTTAAAATACTAATTTCATAACTAACAGATATTTAATATATTATGTGCCAAAAATATATTATAATCCTAATTTTTTTTTTAACTGTAAAAAAAATCTAAATCAAACATTACTATGTATTAGCAATTGTTTTATACTTTGCGAGTCTGCTTTATTTTAAACGAAAAATAAAACTTCACAATAACATATAACATTTTATTAACAACAAGCACAGTAATGCTGTGAACAAACAGTATTCTTTTGTGACAATGAAACACAGAGCACAAAAGTATTTTGATAATTTTAAGGCACTTATGATGCTATAGTTTAGGTAAGCCTTAAATTTATCAAAGTTCTTAGCCGTCACGTAAAATAGGGAAAATTTCAACATGATTACACACTTCTAATATTAAATGATTAAAACATTATAACAAAACATAATCATATTGTGCGCTAATAACAGCATTATTGCACTCTGCAGTATGTCATAAAAATAAGATAATGTAACATATAAAGACATATTTGGATGGATGAACAATGTCAATCATTAATAAACTTTCTTCCTTTTTATATACAATAAAGAGTTTTAGTCATGGAAAAAGAATATAATAAGATAACATAAAAACACATTTAAAATAAAAACTCACAATTTCACACACACACATACATGTATATATTCACATAATTATATTTTTCTCTTGTATGTATCAAAATTACAAAATAAAAATTTCTTTTTAATGCATTAATATTTTTTTCCCCTTCCAATAAATATAACCATATAGAATGCAGTTTATATTACTGCTCTATCATAAAATTTCATATTTATGTATAGTTTTAAAAATGCATGCACTGCTTTTTTTTTATTAATTTTTTCAAAAGTCTTTAAAACTTTGAAATGAGTACTCCACAATGCATTAATGAAAGAATTGATAGTGACTTAAAACTATCTGAAATTTCAAAAGAAAAGCTTTATAACAAATGAAAGGCAATCCAATGTTTAATATTGGCATGAATACAATTCTCCCAGAACAATATCACTAGATGAGAGACATGAGTATTCAATTTTTATTGGTTTGTCTAACTTTTTTTGATGTATGATATGATTAGCCAAAAATCTAAAAAAACAATTTAAATAAAATTTGCTAATTTTTTTAATAAATAATAAGCTTTAACACAGTAGGAAACTAGGTAGATTAATAAGAGCAGTATGAGCTATTTTCAAAAATGCGTGCGGTTACAGAAAATGCTTGGTATGTCAAAAATAATAATAATAATAATAATAAAAATAAAATAATAATGATATTTAGATATAACCATGCCCATCTAGACATAATTGAGGATAACTTCTTTCTAATAAGTTCTTGGATTATAAATTTCTTGTTATATGTGAAGTGCCTTTTTTTCAGGACAATACTGAAAAAGAAGAAAAAAAATTATTCTACATTTGTAAAATAAAACCACAATACTTTGATAATTATACTTAGTCTACATAATTTTACAAAGCAATAAATATATAAAGTTTGTTAATTTGATTTACTGCTATTCATTCTACAATTATAATATATTTTTAAAGAAAACTTAACAATCTTCCAGCTTTAAAACATTTATATTTACATACATATAAGTAAACAGAGTATTTAAAGTTTCATGATAGTACATATATTTCTATAAAAAAAATTATAAATTTTTATCTCAAATTCAGAATGTATTTTATAAATGAACCACTCAGAAAGCTTAATAGATAAATAGTTTTTTATGGCAGAATATGAAAAGAATTAAATTTTTAATAACGTAACTTTTTAATTTATACTTACATCAATGATTTAATAATAAGGCAGCATGGCAAAACTTTAAACTTGAGTTGAACTTATATGGTGAAATCAGAATAGATAGAATAAAGCAAATTGTAAGCAAAATAAATGATTAAAGATGCATGCACACACACACTTGTAGCGGTTCCTACAGTAGGAAGCCTTAACTCCAAATGCTTTTAAAGATATTTGACCGTTTCTGACTGTTGTCAGCTATAAACTGAGGGGATTTGTTTGATCCGTTACATATTTTTTTTTGCCTTAAAGACAATAAAACAATAATATTAGATCCTATTTTTTTATTTAAAAAAGATAAAATCAATTTGTTTACAATATGCTATGCATAATTAAATTTTTCTGTACATACATTGCACAGGAAAAGAAAACCTTACCAGTAATTTGTACACAAGGAATAAGGTCCAAAACCCACAACTTGAAGTATTTCATTCACTGAGCGTCAGGACTGTTTGCAGAAAGTTAAACGATTTGAGGCCAAGGACCCTAACGATTTAAAATGTCTACGAGTCCTACTACCATTTTGAGAATTTCTATGAGGTAGAACATCTTGTCTTCGCATAGCTAAAAAAATATATATTATGAAATAAAATTGTGTTTTTTAAAGCAAAATAATGTTAACAATATTTAAATTTTCATTATATTCAAAATATTCTTCATAAACAATTACAGGCATGATACAGGCTACAAATAAAAAAAGCAGAACTTCATATGTAATGAATTGTGCCAAGCATAAACAATGTGAAATAAAATAAATTATTAATAGAACCTAATATGAACAAATGTATACATAAAAGGCACAAGATATTGTAACTATTGTAGAATAATTACTATTGTAGTATAATTATATAAAAGAAAAAACATTGATCTCGAGAATAGTAAAATTTGATTCAACAAATGTTGAAATCAACAGTAATGTATCATATCTGCAATTAAATCTGGTAAATTCAAAAATTATAACAATCAAAATCAGGGTTGTTTTCCCTGTACATATTTATAATATAAGAAGAAATGTGTAAACAGCACTCAAGTGCTAATAATAATGAAATAACAATACTCCATAGTTTTAATGAATGGAAAAAGTAAGGTTCTTCAATAAATATGGATTTATTTAAACAAGATACAATTTTTAAAACAGTAAAACTTTTGGATAACTGTTCAAATATTTTTATTGTATTCTTAACAAATATAAAATACTCTGCTAAATAGCTCCCCCCTTTTTTTCCAGTTTTAGCAGCAGCACTAGCAATCAAGTAACTTGTAGTCATTATTCCAATATTATTCTTTTTTCCAGCCTTAGATTTTTAGGATCATTCTCAGTTCTATGAAAAATTAGTGAATGTTTTTACCTTTTTGATTATGCTTCTTTTGACAAAGTTTTTCATATAGGAAAGGCACATTGGTTCAGATGTCTGACTTTTTCAAAGATATGGCTGAAGAATATTAGAAATATAAGAGAATCTAATTTTAGCTAGAATTCTGACAATTTATCTTGACTAGTATTTATAATATTATCACTCGTAGTAAAAGCAGGAAAAGTTTTTCTTCTTATTTTTTTCCTGTTTATTGAAATCTATGTCCTCCTTTATGCTGTCAAAAACTTTAAGAGCACTTTTGACTGATATTTTCTACCCAGTGGAAAGAATAAAACTTCAAAGAAAATTCAGAGGAACCAGTAACTTCCAGGAAATCGGCACATCTAGTGGGCTATCTTTAAAGTGGATCTATCATTATTTTGTGGGTTATTTATTCTACACATTATTTTTAGAATAACATCTACTTTCCATTCAGTAGATTTATATTAATACTAAAACGCTCAATGGATTATGTGTTGCCCACAACTACCCAAATCTATTTTTGTATGGAAGTTTTTCTTTGAGATGTTTTTAAAATTTTAAATTTACATTTGGTCTATTAATATTAATTTTTAAAAATAACTGCATGTAAAAAACTTGATGTAACTATTTTAAAATTCTCAAACAATGCCTGAAGAGTAGTATGCCTTAAAAATTTTGAATTCCAATATCCTGTAGAAACAGTTTATTCACACCAATATTTACAATAAGATCCATTTGGTATTTTTGTGAAATGCAGGTCAATATTTCATCAAAGCATATCACAAAGTTTTTATTGTCTAAAGATTTCCGAAGAGATCTAAACTATCTATAACAAATTAAGTACGATATTTTTGTATGGCTTAAAGTACATTTCTTGGCTAGGCTAGTTTGCTATCAGTGAACATATGCGAAAGTATTTCCAATATATCATTGGATGCATTAAAGGAAGAATGTGAAACAACAAGATTTATTGCTCATAAAAGTTCAGCTTTAAATATTGTTTTTGAACAAAATTTCAAAATCAGCTTTTTTTTCAGGCATCAAATTTGACATTTAAAAAAGTTTTTTGTATGAAAAAGTCAATTTAAAATCAATCAAACTTAAAACTTATATATTGAAAGTTTTTTGTTTTTGTTTTTACAAGGTAAAAAGTGTTCATCAAAAATTTTAAGCTTGAATTATTGCCTCTTAGGGAAAAGCAATATATATATAACACAACTAAAATAAGCATCAAAAGTTATGTGAAAGTTGATTTTTCCAAATATTTACCAAATGCAGAATAAATAAATTAAGACACATAGAAAATTTTTTTTGACAGCATGTATCATATATATCAATCATTGTCATTTATTTACTTTTCCTAAATAAATAATCTGGAAATTTCAGTTAATTGAATAATTTTGGGATTTCTACTCCATAGTATGACAACAATATTAAACGGCCAAACAATACAAATTGAAAAAAACTATATTAAAAATAAGTCCAGTTATCTATAAAAAAATATATTTTATCATTAAAAATTTTTCCCCTTCATTATCTGAGTTTTGAACAATCTGATACAAAAGCTTTATTTATTTAAGAGTTTGATTTTAATAATAAGTTTATTGTGCCTGAAAATTACCTTGAAGATCATGTTCTGTAATAAACTCTTGAGAATCACTATCTTCATCATCCCCAATGGAATAATGTAAATCTTGGAGATAAGGTAAAACAGTCATGCTATAATATTCATCTTCATTAGAACAAGGTAACACATAAGAATATTCAGCATCTGGATATTTCTTTTTGACCCAACTAAAAGCAGAAAATATATAATCACAGACTAAAAATTAAAACAGAAAATATTTAGATAGGAAAATGCAAATATAATTATTCCTACAATTTTGATTTGAAAGGAATATATATATTAATCTATGATACATGCTCAAAAAACAAATTTCTGATCATAAGAGAGCAATTCAAATGCAAATTATCAAGATTTTTTAAGATCCAAGATTTCAAACAAATTTAAAAGTAAGCAAACAAGTAAGCAAACAAATTTTTAAAAAAAATCTTATTTATAATGACATCTGGAGTTAAAAAGGATTTTTATAATTCATAAATCAGGCTACAGAACATTTTTGAAGACAAAATAAGGGATATAAGTGACAATAGTAAGGAGAATTTGCTCTAAACTGCCAAACAGTTTAACCTCAACATTGAAAGTCAGAAGAATATTTTCAAACAATTTTTCTTCCAAATTATATCACTTATATGAGAAATGTAAACACTGATGGATTTTAAATTAGGTAGCTGCCTAGGGTTCCTAGGCTGAGAGGGGGTCACAGCAGATCAACAAAATAACTTTTTTCTAATTATCAAATAAATGGTTGTAAAAAAAAAATACAAATTTTATGAATTATAAAATACTGCAATAATATTAACACTTTATCAAATATAATTGATCCTATTCTTATTGTTTTATTACATTTACTTTGTTATTAAAATATTTATAAACACTGGAATTCTGCTTAATATTGTGTACAAATACAGATGCCTGGCAATCTGGAGTTATAATAAATACATTGTCAAAAAAATAACAAAATATAATAATAATAATAATAATAAAACTAAAAAAAGTATTAATATGTTAAAAATGCATTGAATTGTAAAATTAAATTGGCTGGTTTATTAAAAAAAGGGCCTCAGAATATTCTTCGATTTGGGCTGCAAGTTTTATACTAAGTATGCCAAGTTTTTAAATTTAAAAAAAAAAAAAAAAAAAAAAAAAAAAAAACCCTGCATATATTTCTTAACTTTTTTGGCAATTGATTTTCTGCAAATATTTGGTGAAAGGAGAAAGAAAAAGAAAGCTTTATATTTAAAGTATGAATAAAGCTTCAAAACAAGCTCTCAGATGAACGAAACTGAAATAATTATTAAAATAATTCCTTTTTCAATTTTCCTTCTAGACACTTGCAATTTAATACAAAAAATAATGCTTCACTTACTCATGTTCTCTTATGAGCTTTAATGTAAATCTTTCTATGGGGTCTTTTCGAAGCATACCTTCAAAATAAAAACATATGAATAAATATTTGCAACATAAAAATGTTCCATAATTAATCTGCAGTTAAATAATCAATATACATTAAATAATTACACAAACATATACAAACAATTTAATAAGTTAAATTTAGCCATTAATCTATCCTTAATTCATGTCAAAGTATGCAACACATTTTATTCGTCCTAGTTTTGATAATGTAATAATGAAGATTTAACTATAAACAAAGATCAAACTATATAAATACAGAAAGTTCACAAGACTGACTTGCAAAAAGTTTGTCTCAGTTTGTGTAAAATCAGCTAGTTAAACTTAAAAAAAATATTAATGCATACAAATAAGCTTATTATATATATTTTCTATCAAAATGAACTCTTCCTTTAAGCACTATAAAAGAGAATTATTTTTCATGCAAACAAAATTGCAAATTAGTAGTAAAGTTTGTTAATAAAAAAAGAGATTCTGAAGTGGAATTACATAATTTAGTACAACATGGTACCAAAATTATTTAATAAGAACTGGCAATAAAATATTAAATTTTTGAAATATATATGAAATACATTTTTTTCTGGGAAGGAAAGCATATATTGAGTTCTTTAAATAATATCATTTATTCTTTCATGATTATTAAGAAAAAATGCACCATTTAAAATTTAAAAAAATTCTTTTTAGAGATGATGTAACTCAAATATGAAGGCAAAAAGCCGGGAGGGGAGGGGAAGACTATGGAAACGTATTCAAAATTTATAAAGTTACAAAAGGAAACTGTACAAGTTTTTAAAATTGAAACAGCATTTATTTTAGGCTAATGTAGAATCTGAAGCACCTAGAGAGGAAAAAAACTGCACATCTCAGAAATTAAAGCAAAATAAAAATTCAAGAAAGTAGAAAATGATTTTTTTTTAATATGTGGATAAATGAATATTAACTACATATACATGCAATATAAAATGCAAACCACAATATTTCTTCCTTGTAGATAGGAGGAAGTTTCTATTTTAGCCACAGTCTTGAAGATACTGTTAAACCTCATTAAGATGAATTAAAGTGACCATCAAGATTAGTTTGTTTTAATTTTAATAAGAAAGAAATGGAAAAATTGAAAAAATGGGGGAAAAATAGAACATACAATGCAGCATCACATAAATTTTTAAATGAAAATTTATTTCAATTTCACTTTTCAATTTTAAAACATTTATTATAGATGCTTGCTTCATATTTTTATCATGACATTCTATAAAATGCAACAGTAGATCATAAAAAAAATTCAAGTATGTAGAAGGATTTTCATTCCCTGTTAAAAAATAATGAACAGTATCTAAAGCAATTGTTGCTTTCAACAAAGTTTATATTCTTATATCATTGCTTTCATCATCAGCTTCTGAATCATTTTCTTCCTTATCACTTCAGTTATTTCTCATTGAATCAGTAAAATCATGATCGCTCAGTTTTTCTGATGTGAGGTATTATCATCAATATCCACATAATCATCAGCTATTACATTTTAGGGAACTATTTCTCTTGTTTGAGTTTCTTCAAATTCCACGATAAATTCATTCATTTCACCTAAATAACTTCAACATCAGTACTTTTTCAAGTTATGAAATCAGAAAATTTAAATCAGTTTTTAATCTTTGGAGTTATTGCTTTCCTATGTTTCTTAAAATTGTTAGAGCCTCCACCATATTCATTTGAAAAGGAGAATGGGTAAAAGTGAATTTTAGTGTGCACCCAGCTGCGCCAACAATGCCAAGTCGTCAATAAAGATGGTGGACAAAATAAACAAATACTTCTGTGGAACAGTTACGGTTACTATTTCCCTCCATCTAATTAGGACTTTTACTGATAAGTATTGTTTTTGCGGCATCTGTAGAAGGCACCTGGCAGAATTTTTTAACTTAAAAAAAAACATCCTATGGCTTCGCTACCAGCGGGAACCTAGTAGCTTCGCTTGCACATTCAACATAAGGACTCCTTAAAAAAATATCCTACGGCTTCGCTAGCAGCAGAAACCTAGTAGCTCCTCTAGCATATTCAACATAAGGACAGTGTGGATAACATGAACTGTACATAATAAATTGAAAAGAAAGAATGAAGGAAAGCACTGGGCAGAATTTTGTAACTTAAAAAGAACATCCTACGGCTCCGCTAGCAGCGGGAACCTAGTAACTTCGCTAGCACATTGAACATAAAACTGTGTGGATAACAGAAACATTACATAACTAAGAGAAAAGAAAAAACGGAGAAATAAACAACCAGAACATTCTCCATACAAAATTTCAAACAAACATACTTTTCCCACCTTCATCAACTCATAAAAAAATATATTCCACTCACCCTTCATCCATTCTGCCAGCTCGATATCAAACCATTATCATTACAAAATTTCAAACAAGCATCCTTTCCTAACTTCATCAACTCGTAATATATATATATATGCATATTTAACTCACCCTTCATCCATTCTACAGGTTCGAAATACTCCCGACATAACAAATTATGAAGGGAACTAAACGTTATAACACCAAAAGAATTACGAGAACTGCGAAGAATTCCATTGCAGCTGTCTTTTAAAGTGAGAATGCAGACGATTTTTTTAAAGCGCATACTGACAATTAAAAATTTCAAAAGAATAAATATTTTCTTTCATATTCACATTAAAAAAAAGAAAGAAGAAAATAATTTTTAATTATAAGCTTAACTATCTTTATTTAATAAATTTTAATTATAATAAAGAACAAAATTAATATCTTTAATCGATATTTTTTTAATATTTTTAATTTAACATTTTTCATCATGTCATTGTACTTTATGTACAACTCAACCATTGCAAAAAGTAGTAAACAAACCAGCAGTACAGTTGCTATAAGAGGTATCCAATGGGTTGCAATATTGGCGACAAACAGCTGGTGCACACTAATCTTCACTTAGGCCGGAGAATGTTTATCAAGTGAGGTATTACACTTTTAATCACCTTTTTCTAATAATGTTATTTAATGCAACGAATGATACCTTGATCACAAGACTACAGTTTAAATGTTGTGTTTGGAGATAATAAGACCAATTTAATCACCTTTAAATTTGGCACATCATTATGGGAGTACAATTGTCTAGAATCATAGGAATTTTTCTGATTCAGTTTTTTAAATCATTTTTTCAATCATTCTATAAAAAATTATTTCTATAATTTAGGCATTTTTGCTAGCATTGTATTGAGGTGGAAGGGTCTTTACATTTTTAAAACATAAGTTTTTTTTTAATTTGCAAATTAACTTAACTGACCCACCCATATTGCAGGCAACTAACACACTCAATATTTCTTTGCTACATTTATGAATGGAAAATTTTTGTCCATGAATTTGCAGGGTATAATCTGAAAGGGCCTTCCAAAAAGTGTTCGAGTTTTGTCAGCATTGTCATGACTTGCATTTTAAAAAAAATGGCCGTAAATTATTCTTTAAGAATGTGCCCACACTTTCTGGGTTAGATTAAAAAAGATTCAGTCATTCATATTGCTATCTAGTTGATGCATATGAAAGCCTGCCAAATGAACATTTTTTCCCTTTAGACTGCTGCTATATTAATGAAAAATCTTCTGTTATCTTTTTTTAGACACACTTAGTAATGTACAAGACAACATCATGTTTAAGATTTCATTCATCTTAGCCAAATATTTGCACTAACTGAATTCATCTTAAACAACTATTTTAGTATTTATATTCAATTTTTTTTTTCATCAGGGATTATAAATTTAGTTTGTAGTAATGATAATTTGTCTTAAGCAAGTTCAGCTTAATGAGGTTTGACTTAACAGTTTTCATAGCAGATAACTAAAATACAAACAGATAGAGAAACAATAAGAGATAACACTTTCTAACCTTTTTATATATTTGAAACAGAATGTTTGCAGAAAAGAGCTAATGTGGCACTTTTTTAAGATGTGTAGTTTTCATTCAATAAAGCATGTTTTTGGTAGGCAGTTATACAATAATTACACCTTGAGGTGCATGAAAAAAAAAAAAAGAACTGGAAGCTTTATTGAGTGAATGTTATTTTAATCTTTGAATAAAAGTGGTAAATTTTTTAAAGTATAAATTATGAACTGAATTTTTTTAAAAAAAATATCAAATTTACAAACTGAATTTTTTTTTGTAAAGATAAAATAAGAAGTATTTTTTTTATAAAAAATAAATAATAATAATATTACTGAATGATAAAATAAACTAAAAATTCTTATATGTAAAAATATACATATACATTTATTCACAAGAATCATATTTAAACAAAATCCATTATATAAAAATTGGATAAAATAAAATATTTAGTAAGAAAATAATAAACTTTAATGGAAGAAAAATAATAAAATATATACAGCATTAAAATATTTGCGCATATATAAAAAAAAGCTGAATTCCATTTTCACTTTTCTGTTTCCATCAGAGCAAATTAAAATTTAACTTTTACAAAGCTTTTGTTTTATATATAAAAGATAAAATTTGTTTTATATGCCATGATAAAAACTGTAGAATGTGTGCAAAATGTTAAAAACTTTCTTAATGTGGTGCAGTTATTTAAAGAAAAGGAAAATCCGTTTATCTAAATGTCTTTTTAGAAATCTGATTTCAACCAAGTTTTTAACATGGAAAATGATCTTAAAAAGTATTTTGGTAGTTTCAGAAAGGAATCTGCTGATACAACATTTTTGCTAGGCAGATGTTAAGTTTTAGTTATATTAACGTCCCGTTTGAAGCAACACTTGGGCTATTTTGGGACGGACCTCGTAATTTTAAACCGCGGTCAGATGACGAGGACGACACCTGAGCTGGCACCCCCCTAGGCAGATGTTAAAACATCACTATGGGGAAATAAAAGCACATACAACTTAAAAATTAGTGAATCCGAAGTTCAGGTGATTAGAAAATAATTATTTTTAGAATGTATAAATTTAAATTATTAAAAGTACATATTATATATATCCTTCAGGTTTATAATCCTCATTTCAATTTAAGAAATCAATAAAGAAATTTTTAAAAAAATAATTAAATATTGGTTAAATTCTTATTTAAAGCAAAAAATACAATAATTCTGCCAAAATAAATAGTAAAAACATTGATCAGATGCCCTATTATATCTTACTTTCTACTTATCAAAAGAAATTATTATAAAAAATAAATTTACATCATTTGGCATTTAAAATAAATAACAAATACATAAAACTATAAGAAGAATACCTAATAATAAATCTTGTAGAAGTGGATCTAAGTCATTAGGAACTTCAAACTCTCCTCTACCAATATTTTCAAATAACTTATAAATATTATCTCCTTCAAAAGGATATTTCCCAGTAGTAAAATTATACCTAAAATAAAAGGAAGTTCTATAAATCCAAAATAAGACAAAAATATTTTGATAAGAATCAAATTTTACAGTTTTTAGACAACAAATCAGTTTTATTTAAATTCTAATTGTCATTCAGAAGTAAATTGTAAACTTCATAAATCCTTGCACATAGAATGTAAACTATTAAAATACAGAAATCATTCTTCATATATATATATGTTTGTTTTTAGAAAATATAAACATAAAAAATACACCTGTAATTGGGTTAAATAAAAAAAATTCAAACATATAATCACCAAAACTTTGTCTAATTGATGAATAATTGTGAAATCCTTTGAAAAGTATGAATTTTAATCAGAAAAGTTAATCAAACTAATATTGACAAATTGTTAAATCCTTTCAAAAGTATGATAATTTTAATCAAAAGAGTTAATCAAACAAATTATGATTATTGTTAAATCCTTTGAAAAATATGATAAATTTAATCAAAAGAGTTAAGCAAATTAATAATAATAAAATGGAGCTTACAATGTAACACCAGAAGACCAAACATCCACTTTAAAACCAGAAAAGCTTTCTAAACCTATAGCAATTTCAGGTGGTTGGAAAGCTGGAGAGCCTTGACTGGTATAACAAATATCATCTTTAGCAAATCGATCCAGTGCCTAAAGTATTAAAAAAAATTACAAGATTTAATAAAATACATTTAATAAGATAGAAATACTGTAAAGAATTTATAATTTATTCAACATGTAATTAAATTTAAAGAGTTCAGAACTATGTTGCATACATTATTAAATATAATGAATTCAATTTTTAAGTAATTGTCTTAATATTATAAAATACTAATCATAACATGAAAAAAAATTCATAATTTAGTAGAAATGCATTTTGAAATTTTCATTTCCATTTCAAATTTCATTTTGCCTTTTTAAATTTTTAATAATTTTTCATTATTTATATTTTATAAAGCATAGTTTATTGAAAAGAACCATATAAATATATACAAACAGTATCATAAGTATAATTACTACCTTAAAAAAAATGCCTTACCATAGTATATAAGTAATTTTCATTACATGCAAGTTTATTTACAATTATTTAACAAGAATTAAAAGTTCCATTTCCCCCCAATTATTATAAAGATTTTATAATACTTGAAGAAATTAAGCATCATTAATAAATAAACACAAAAGCAAATGAATTTATTCAATTAAACATTACAATATTAGAAGCTTATATTACTTATAACTCTTTCCATTCATTTCAATTTTATTAATGATAATCTTTAGTTTAATAAACGACACAAAATTTAAAAATATATAAATTAAGTATGATAACAGTAATAAATTATAAAAGTTGTTAAATTCAGTTCATATGGCGTACAATCCTTTTCTCAGCTTATAACAATAAAACATCAAGGCACAAAGTCTATATTCTTCAGATACTATTATCTAATAAATTGGGGAAGCTTCATTTTAAAAAAAAACATAATCACTAATAGATTATTTTATTCGATTAAAATTTAGCTTGGTGCAATGTTACTTTTACTTACATTAAAACCAATTACATGCAGCAAGAAAATTTGATTATAAACATGCTTTATATTATCTGAATAATAAAATTACAAATATATAAAATATATTTGTTAATATTTGTATATTTATAATAATAAATATATATAAAAAAAAGAGAAAAATCATATTATATAGAATATATATATTGTTACGAATTTTACCCGGGGTTCGTTTGGATAGTAGAAGTGATATGGTGTGGCTCAATCAGCAGGCGGCAGTAGAAAAAGAAACAACGACGTTTATTTACACGAAGACACACAGGACAGCACAAAAACAACTATATACAGCATAGAAGACGATTACGTGCAGCATGCAACCAGACTCTACTGCAGACAGTAGCGCACAGCTTAGTTCAGCACTAGCTTGACTCTGTCGCTGCTCTGCTAATCCCTGGAAGACCAGTTCTTCATCGTCGATTTCGACTACTCCGCTCCGTCGGTTCCGACTACTCTGACTTCTCTTCACCGTCGATTCCGGCTACTACTCCGACCACTCTGACTACGACTACTCTTCTTCGTCGATTCTCCACTATTCTCTGGCAGCTGCAGACCCTTTTATAGGTCTCAGGAGGCGGGGCTACAAGCCTCTCAACCAATCAGGAACGTTCGAGGCGTATCTCGGTTCTTACTGGACGGATCGGTAAAATTCTCGATGTTTCGGGTACAATCTGTTTTGGCGCCAAAGTCGCCAAGCTATGGGACCTCTGACGAGACACCCGGACTCCGTCCAATACCGATGACTTTAAAACAGTCTTTCCGACGATGGAACCAACCATGCTGGGAAGCCGAATTGCAGGTTTGTAACATTGCTCTCCTCTTCAAGGACTGACGTCCCGGCAGTCCTACTTCAATCCAACAGCTGGCGTAGGCTTCCGAATGATGTGATGATGCTTTAGGAGACTTCTGGTCTTTCGAAGATGACATCGTTTACTAATTTCCGGCGACAAAAGATCCATCGGCACCTTCTCAATGGTTTTGACTCGGACCTCTTCGTCGTTTCAGATTGTACACCCAGACTTGATTTCTCTTCTTGAAATGCAATGTGTCCCATGGAGCGAAACCCTGGATCGTAGTAGAGTCCTCAAGAGTGAATTCTTGACAGGCTGGTCGGTTGGTCACTTTGAACTTCTACCATCGAACCAGCCGTGTATCAGGATGATCCAACGGTGCCTTCTGAAGTCCACTCGAAAGCCAGGTATTCGCCTTCATCGCCAAAGCTTCCGCGGGAATATCTCCGCCTATTCCCGGCTCATCCTCGACACTTGAGAATTGCCCGCAGCTCTCCACACTGGATCTTCTAAAGAGGACATCTGCCTTTATGGGAAGGGCTCTTCTGCAACGCCATTGCCTATTTGCATGACACTCCTCGAAAAATCCATAGCAAATCCGAATTCTTGGAGGAAATTGAGACCGTTACTACAGGGATCATCGATTGCAGCCACGCAGTCTTCTTCCGTGTCACTATGCAAGGAGATACCAAGAGGCTTGCAGGGAGGTAGTCCCTTTAATCTTTGGGACGAATCCAATCCAAACAGGGTCGCGTCAACTCTTGCATCCATAGGCATCGAGCACGGGTCGCCACCAACAGACCCGTCCGAAGAAAGTCCATCTTCTCCTTTCCCAAGCTCCTGCACTTCCGGTTCCACTTCAGGGGACTCATTCGGAGAAGACTGTTTCAGTTCCGCAATTATTTGACATTCTCCCTGTTCGTTCCTCTCCTTATTAAACTTCGGTTCATCCTCCGGATGGCTAAGCTCCTTTTCGGTGACACCATTCTCCATTCGATCTTCAGTCTTTTTTTCCACTTGGCTCTCGCAGCTTCCTTCAATTTCTTCTGTGATAACTTGGATGTCTTCAATTTTGTTAACTTCCTCTCCTGAAATTTCTTTCCACGACGAAAGGCCTTTCTTTGATTCACTCTTCATTTCTTCCAAAAATTTCTCTTGTACGGCTTTTATTTCTTCCGTGAAGGCTTCCATTTCTTGAAAAAGTTTCTCTTGTCCAGCTTCCATCTCAGCCAACAGAGCCAATAACTCACCACTACCGCTATCAGTCATTTTTGCTTGGGATCTCGTCAGCACCATACACTGTTGACCACTATCCCACTTCTGACACCAAATACAAAATTTCCGAGGTTCGTTTGGATAGTGAAAGTGATATGGTGTGGAGAACGCTCAATCAGCAGGCGGCAGTAGAAAAAGAAACAACGACGCTTATTTACACGAAGACACACAGGACAGCACAAAAACGACAATTATATACAGCATAGAAGACGATTATCTTCAGCCAAGACAGATTATTACGTGCAGCATACAACCAGACTCTACTGCAGACTGTAGCGCACAGCTTAGTTCAGCACTAGCTTGACTCCGTTGCTGCTCTGCTAATCCCTGGAAGACCAGTTCTTCACCGTCGATTTCGACTACTCTTCTCTGTCGCTTCCGACTACTCCGCTCCGTCGGTTCCGACTAATCTTCTTCGACTCCTCTGACTTCTCTTTACCGTCGATTCCGCCTACTACTCCGACTACGACTACTCTTCGTCGATTCCCACTACTTCTGGCATCTTCAGACTCTTTTTATAGGTCTCAGGAGGCGGGGCTAGAGGCCTCTCAACCAATCAGGAACGTTCGAGGCGTATCTCGGTTCCTACTTGACGGATCGGGAAAATTCTCGATGTTTCGGATATAATTTGGCGAATGGACGCCACGTTTATCGCCAAGCTCTGGGACCTCTGACGCGACACCCGGACTCCGTCCAATACCGATGACTTTAAAACAGTCTTTCCGACGATGGAACCAACCATGCTAGGAAGCCGAATTGCGGGTTTGTAACAATATATATATACAATATTATATATATATATATATATATGAAAACATATTCATTTTTACCTCAGCAACTCCAAGATCTGATATTTTGAGTGTCTTGCAAGTAGTTAACAATAGATTTCCAGGTTTAATATCTTTATGTATAATTCCTTGACTATGTAAATATTCTAATCCATCCAACAACTGACAGAAGTACCTTTAAAATAAAGAATATATTTTAATCTAAATTATGTTTCAAATATTAATGTATAGATAGTTTTTATATTTGATTGAAGCATAATTATTTTAAAGCGAAACAAAATTGATATTCTATTAAAAATAATTTAATGACAATGCCGTACAAAAATAAAATATTATAATGATATAAAATAAACAACTACAACTTCCCTATATTAAGAAACATATATATATCCTATATCTTTAAGAATCATTTATCATTAGAATGTTTTTTAAAACATGCAGCATTTACATAATGGTAAAACATAATATAAATAAAGATGATCAAGTTTTAAGATTTTCTTTTCCTTTCCCCACAAAAGGTCAATCAAAGAACTTCTCACAGTATTTTCAAACAAATTCAACACATCTTATGTATACTAAAAGCATAATATCTAAAATAGAATTAATGTCAATGTTTATTCTGAGAATCTTTCAAGGTTTATGACTAACTTCCAGTTTGAAATAAAGTACATAAAAGGACAGGATTACTTTTTCTAGTAAACAGATTTCCAACATTAATTGGGGAAAAAAAAAAGCCCACACACACAAAGATAAAAAAAAATAATATTAGAAACTCTGTATTAGCTGAGTAAACAGATTGTAGCAAACAATTTTGTTAAACAACCTGTATATCAGATTCAATCTAAAAAATCAATTTATTAAGATTGTTTTCTACCCATTACTATAGAAGGAATGGTATCTAGTTTATCACACAAGAATAAATAAAACAAAAGTACCAAGCTTATGATAGATTTTTTAGATGATATAAATATTTTTCTTTACAAAACGAGATCCACTTGAAACAATACTTATTAGAACTCATTGACAGATTAAATTTCATATAAATATTTCGTTTCTATATTTTAAGGTTTTTTTAAAAAAATTATAAATATACTTAAGTCCACATTCTTCAACCAAAAGGAAAAATAAATAAATACACTACTGAAACAAAAAATGCATGAACAGTAAAACAAGAAAAGTGTCTGATGTTCTACAACACATTAAGTTTAAAAATTACTTTAACAGAAGCTAATAACATACCCATGAGCTTGACCAATAGGAAATTTCTTTTCTGGCAGATTTTCAAGCATCTGCTGTAGTACAGAAACACAATATTCCATAACCATATACATTTTCTGTTTTTCTTCATTATACAAAACATCCACTAATTTAATGACATTTCTATGGTTGAGTCTTTTTAAAAGTAAAATTTCCCTATATAAGAAAAACAAAATACTAATTTAAGACACGAATTATATCTTATTTGTATATGTATGCATATAAAACATATGTACAAATAGAATGTTTCCGTATAATACTAATTACATTATTTGCAAAATTTTTGCAATAAAATTTAGTTAACTAAGTAAATAAAAGTAAAAGCATAAATATTTTAATGAGAAGATTATAAGGAAAAATAAAATCTTTTCATAAAAAATTTCTGAAAATTGTGATCCTGAATTAAAAACAAAACAAAAAAACCTTAATACACATTTTTATATCACACATAAAATTTTTTACATCTACAAAACGAGTAGTAATTAAAAAATTCACAAGAAAGCCATAATTTATGGGCTAATAATTTTGTAAATATAAATAAATTTATCAAAAAAATGGTTTTAATTGGTTGGATATAATTTTATATTGCAAAGATCAATAGACTATAGCTAAATTAATTTGAGAAAATTAAACTCAAATTCCTTTGAAATATTCTAATGCAAGCAAAGAGTAACAAAAAAAGTCTCAGATCAAGTAAAAGAAACATCTATACAATGGTACATATAGGTTTTATTTTTCCTTAAAAAAAATTCTTAAATTCTTTTTAACAACTTATCATGAAATAACCAGTCCGAAATCATACAGTTTAATATGTATAACTTATATTAAAAAACTTTTTTAGTTATTCTAAAATATGCTGAAAATACAAGAAAGTATTTTAAATGGTAAAATAATTTTTATATTAGAAGTTTCCATATACATTTTTTATTCGAAGTTTATTTCCAGCCAAAAATTTTTATTTGTCAGTTTACTTGCTCATTGTTTCAATTTAATTATAAGCAAAACTTTCAAAAAATAATTTTAAATCTATGCTTAAAAAAAAAAAAAAAACCAGATTAGTTGAACAGATATTGAACTCATGGTGATTACAAAATCAAAATTTAATTCTCTTCCAATATCAGATATTTCTAAAGGAACAATTCAGACATTTCATGAGATGTAAATAATTCCACTATTTTAAATGATAGCATAAATAACAGGAGCTTTAACACTGCAAAAAATAAAATTTGTAATTATTTAGAACTGGAAGTGCATTAGATAGATATCATGTAGCTTAAAGAATTTTTTGTACTATTTCATTCTTTCTTCACTACATCATTTACACAAATTCAACAAGTACCCATAGAATTTTTGTTAAAAGAAAGTAAAACAAAGTAATACAATATTATGGTAATAATTAGTATTGTTTTTACTTGAATTTAATTATTTACAAAACAAAAACTTTTAATATTACAATATATTTTTCTTATTTGCACACAATAAAATTCCCTAAGAGGTAGATTCTAGCAATATTAATATCAAAGAATTAATTTGGTAACTTATACTAATTGGAATAATATAAATTAAACTGCCCACCATTGCATATTTCTGACAAAGGCTGAAATGCATGGTAAAAACAAGAGAATCGGATTTAAAACTATTCAAGTCAGAAGTTTTTAACCATCAAAATCTCAAATGTAGAAGGGAAGTTTTTACATATTTTAAGAATATGTAAATATTCTCTCATACTAATTTCTTTTATATGAATATATGAATTATACCTCTTAATAACACTACATACTTCGAATTTATTAATTTAAATTGCATTTATACACTGATTATTAACGGCATATAATCTTAAACCATGTTTTCAATGTTAGTAACTTCAAAACACAAACAAAAAATTAAAATCATACTGAATAGAAGAAATAATTTCAATACAAATGTTCCTAAGATCATGCATTAATAAAAGGAGTAGATGCAATCGAAAATACTCACATCTGCACATTTTGCTCTCCATTTGGAATTTTTCTTAGCTTTTTCTTTTTCAATATTTTAACAGCTCTTCTACACAAAGTTTCGGAGTCCAACATTTCTTTTACTTTTCCATAAGAGCCTTCACCTAAAATATCACCCATAACATATTTGCCGATGATTTTTGCTTTTTTTTTACGTGTTTGATAAATAATTTCTTTAGAATTAACACGATGAAAGACAAGTGGACCATCATCTTCAGGTTCTGTTCGCCAGTTATCAAGAGGCCGTGTATCATCACCCAATTGAAAAAACGATGTACCTCCAGCTGCCTCTTCTCTTTCCATCGGCATTAAAAAAATTTATAATATCAGTTTAAAGTATCACAGTTTAAGGCATTACAGACAGGTATATTAACAAACAAACAAATTCATTTTTGTGGCAGTTATTCCCGCCATATCCCAAATCTCATCTGACGAGAGACTTCTGCTTTCTGCTAACTTACAGTTTCATTCGATTGTACGAGTATCTGAAAAACATTGAACAGTATTTAGTTCTTAATTGGTTTCAGTATTAGTTCATCAATCTGTCAATAGATGGCGAATCAAGAATTCAACATTCCTTATTGACAAACGAACACTAATGGATTACGCTAATGCTTCAAAGCAGACAAAAGAAAATACCACTTGAAAGCCGGAAAAAAATATAAAATATAATTCCTAAAAAAAAATATAAATTTTAAAGTTAAATTTTATGAAAAATTTTTAGGAATCAAAACAGAATATTTAAAATTATAAAATAGTGGAATCTAATTTTTTTAGTATTTTATAAACAGCAAAAATACGTATCTAATGTACATAAATCTTAAAAAAATTAATATTTATAAATATATTTAGAATTTTTTAGATTAAAGTCTATATTTTGTTATTAAATATAATATTTACAAAATTATTCTATATATTTATCTATTTCTAATTGGCAACACCCGGTAGTTCTTCTTTTAGCAATGTGTAAAGAGGAAATGAAAAAAACAAACATTCTTATTATGTTTAAAACCTCGTTATACACTCTATGAATGCCGATTTATTTTAAAGAATTGAGCAAAAAGTTTTTATTATGGTACGCAAGATGTCGATATTTATTTGAGTAAGTGTCTCACGGTTTTCCTGCCGTATTATATGTTTTCGTAGTTATTAGCAGACGAAAGACAACACCCATCACAAAGTTACTATGTTTTCAAACCGTACAGTCAATCCTAGTCCAAATCGTACCAGCATAAAGGAAGCTAATGACCATTTACAGTTGCTTCATGAAAGAGTTATGGAACTGGAAGCTACTACAAAAGAGCAGTCGGAAACGTTAAAGAAAAAAGACGAGTTGTTGCAAACTACTATAAGGGACATTACTGATTTAAAAGATGCTGAAATTCATGATTTAGCAACCGTAATTGATCAGCTACGAGATAGAATAAAAAAACTGGAACATTTACTGCGTGAAAAGGATCAACAAATAGAACTTCTTAATCATAGATGCAGTATTGCTGAAGAAGTTGCATCTTACACACCAACTGTTGAAAAGCTTTTAAATGCTATGAAAAAAATGCCATATAAAGCTTCTAAACACAGTTCTTTAAAGCCTAGAAGTAGATCTACGCGATCTCATAGCCAAAAACTTGACAAGAAGCTTGCAAGTGATAACAATCATCCTCATGATGGATTAACCAATTCTGTCGATGGACATGCTTCTATCCCAAACCAATCTTTTGCTGACCTAAGAATAGGTAGAAGCTTCAATATTAATAGCAATTTTTCTCTTTCTGAAGATGATGAGCCAAGTGAAATGTTATGAATGGTTTGAGGATGTATTATAATTATTTCTAAGAATGTAGTGAGTAATGCAGTGCTGAACAGCTAAAGATTGTAAAAGTTGCCTTTTCATAATTTCTACGAAAAGTTGCTTATGCTTCAGAACTTTTTATCTGTCTCATTAAATTAGTGATTTCCAAAATTTGAAATAATTTGGATCTACTTTATTTTGAAATTGTTGCTTATTTATACTTCATGTTAATGTTTTAATCAAAGAGAAAATAATATTTATTAAAAATAATTTTTTATACAAATCTGACAGAGATTATTTAATGTCATTTTAAATTGCATCTATAATTTATTTATTTATATTATTTGAATGTTTTCTTTTCATGATAAATTTTTAATTCTAGTCAATTTATGGAAGATAACATTGATAATTTGTAATATGTTTTATTCAAGTGTGTACATTTTTTCATCTTTCTTTGATAAAAGCTTTATTTTTTGGAAAAACTGATTTTTTGAAATTTCTAATTTAAGAATTGATTGATATTAATATTCCTAATAGTATAACATTCATAATCAATTGAGAACCTGTAGTATTTTTAAACGTACACGAAAGAAAGTTATTCTGCTTGAATAAATCAGAAGTTGGCTACTTAGAATGAGTTAACCGATACTCAGTCTTTTCTGATTCAGGATTAAAAGGCATTCTTAGTTATTAAAACCTAGAATAATTCATAACAGTTTTGTACAACTGATAAAGCAAATGAGTTTCAGTATGCTATCAAAATACAAAAGCAAACTATGTACAAGATGTATACTTGTCTTTAATATTTAAATATTGTATTATGCTAAAAGTATTGTTTATAAATATTTTTTTTAATAAATTAAAGTTGTTAATTGTTAAGTACAGATGGAACTGAAAAAAGATTATATACAACAGAATTGAATATATTAACTTTTTATCTTATAGATCTATAAGATAATTTCTGACATATATTTGTAACAAAGCATTTAATGTGATAGTGATAATTTTAAATAATATGCTTTTCTCTAATCAATAGATAGGATTTTCAGAAGCATCATAAATATCTAAATCATTGTTTCCAAAACATGAGAAAATTTTTACAATTTTTGAAATAAAATTCCTTTTCAATATTTTTTCTTAAGAATTAGAAGGAAGGAATATAGGTGTGTTCTCCGGCGTATGCTCCAGAATCGTTGTTCTTTAAAGAATTAGATTTTAAAAATATTTTTTTAATAACAATCAGGAATTTTTTTAATTACATCATTTACTAAAACAATTTTTTAAAAAATCTTTTTTTTTATTGTAGGATATTTGTGATTTTATGTTTAAAATGCTTTTAGTAGATTCTAAAATTGGAAAAAAAAATTTGCAATTGAGATTGCTGTGAAAATCTAATGGTTTTTAATTGTTTTGCATTTGCACTAAATATTAATTTCTTTAATTTCTAAATTTATTCTACTTAAGCCTTTAATAATGAATATTGGGGCATAAAGAACAAACCTAAAGTTAAAAATAGTAATTCATGTATCTGACTAAAGTTTATGTATTTAAAATTAGTTGAAAAGATTTTGTAATTTGCTCATTTCTGTCTTTGTTTTTTTCTTACAAATGCAAAAAAAAAAAAAAAAAAAAATGTAGCAGTATTTTAGGTGGAGCTTTTAAATTCATTTTAAATTATGTATTCATTTTGAAACATTTAATATTGCATAATATTCAAAAGATGCTACGGCAAAGCCTCTAATTCTCCTAGAAAAGTTGAATGGTTTTTGTAATAAGTATGATTTAAAATTCTAGATTTGTCAAAAGTAATAAGTTAGATTACCTTTTTTATAATATATTTTGTGATATTAAGAATTCTATATTCTTTTTAAAATATGTTTTTAGCGTAATTTACTTTATATTGTGTGTTACTTCATAAGTCATATGTGTATTCAGTGTTTAAAAGTTTTGAAAGTGTAAACCCATGAGCAGAAGTGTGGTTTATTCCTTTGAACAATAGAATCACCTTTTTCTATTTTTTTAAAATTCAATTCAAAAGTTGATTATTCATATTTACTTGTGTGCTTCCTTATAAATCCATGGATAAAGTATTATTAAGATTGTAGAGATATAATAAAAAAAAAGGGTTATTTAAAAGAGCTATTCATTTAATGCTAAGTTTTTTAAATCATAGAGTTAATTATAATACCAATTGGATTTTCAAATGGTTCAATAATTTATCACCTTAATGTTAATTACAATTATGAAAAAAAATATTTCAACAAAACTGCTATTTAAAAGTGATTTTAATTTTTAATTAAAAATATTTAAATAATAGCAATAATACAATTTATGCATTAATTAGTTATGTTATTTCTTGTTAGGCATCATCGATTTTTTCCCCCTCTCAGATCAGTGGCAGCCCATCTATTAGGATTGCTAAGATGCAGCTCCTTTGATATTATTTCTTATAGCTTTTTTTTTAAAAAAAATTTTTCTTTTCCTTTCTGAAAGTTCAAAGCTCTGTTTATTTTTTCACTCTGAGAGTTTCATGATTCATAAAAATAAAATAAATAAAAATAGAAAATATGAACAAAAGACAAAAAAAGGAAATACAGGCAAAAGAAATGCAGTTCTGGCCATTTGGTGAGCAACCTGTGAAAATCAACTGTGCACACAACTAATTTATTTGAAAATCAAAAGTAAGCCTTCCTCTCTTTAAATTTAAAGATATTAGATAAACAATCACACCAGACTCGATTTGGACTCTTTTTTTTTTCATTCCCTTTCAAATTTGTTTTTCTGAGTTCATTTTTCTCTCTCTTTCTGATTAGCTTATTTACAAGTTTTAGTATCATTTCTGCTATCTACGTGAAAAAAAAAAAAAAAAAAATGAACTACTTACTGCCATCTGTTGTTGAATTGGATATTTATTGCCATTTATTAAAGATTATTCTTCAAAAAAAGTATACGAGTGATTTTCTAAAATGTGATTAGAACGAAAATTTTTATAAAGAGGCATCAATTATTATTAATTATAATATGCAAAAAATGCAAGTCGAGCTGCACTTAGAATTCCATTTTTCTGCCTCATTATTTCTGTGACAGTTACAGAAGTTTCTTGAGCCTTGTTTTGGTTTTTATTACTCGAAATATCATTCACATCTTTTTGATATTCGTGTACCTGATTTTAAAAACGCAGCGTAGTTTTCCTCGTTTTTCTCAGTGGATTCTTTTCCTGATGGTGGAGTCTTGGCTTCGCTAGTGAATAGCTTTTGGTTTGAAACTGTTCAACCGAAAAATCGTCTATTAATGCATATGGGGTCTAGTGTGTGCTAAATCTGTTGGAACTAGATCTCTTCCCGTTAATGTGGAGTGGAAATTTGGATAAGGAGTTGCCGGGTCAGGTGTCATACTATGATGCAAAATTATGAGTCCGTCCCAAAATAGTTGTGTTGTTTAGAAACGAAAAGTAAATAAAATAAAATAAAACTCTCTTAAGGAACGGGATTCATTAGTTCGACCTTAATTACAGATTAGAATGAATTTAAAAAAATTATAAAAAATAAACAACATTTGTTTAGTATTTAAACAAATATCTTTGGATTGCTTTGCATATATATTAAATGGCACACATGCTACGAAATAAAAGCGGAATCAAAAATTTTGCTTTATAATTAATGTCCGTAAGAAGAAATATTTTAATTATAACTTTCAACGATGGTCATTAAATTTGGAATTTAACTATCGCGGTATAAAGCATTACTAAAAATTGTGTTTTAAAACCAATTTTAGTCATTTAATGAAATATTTAAAATTATTAGTTCTGAAATTATGTATTAATTTTGAAAGTTTAAAATAACACAGGTAGTTAAAAAATGAATCCCATAATGGTATGTATGAATTTCATGTCGCATCGTTTCACCTTTTCAAAAGTGTTCTTATAACATGAAAACAGACGCATGCATTTTCTGCTTTGTATTTCTGTTTTCATCACCAATTTTCGTTTGTTTGTTTATTTTCAGTTTATATTCCTTTAGAGAAATGCTTATGCTATGCAAGAACAGATTGATCCAGGGGTCTGTGATTCTAAATTCTGTTGGGCTTCTCAGGCTTTGCAGTTAAATGATGGTGGAAATTTCAAAACAATTTTGATAAGACATTATACATTTTCAGACTTTGGCATATACTTACAGTGTTTTTTTTTTTTTTTTCCATTTTAAGATTCCTTTTAGCCAAATATCTTAGCAGATCAATATTGCAACTTAATCTGCTCTTGATGTTGTGAATGGTTTATAATATTCATCAAGGGAAAATATAAAACTTTATATTATTAAAATCTTACTTTCTTCAAAAAACAAAACAAAAAAAAATGGATAAAAGAAAAAAGAAATTATACATACCCTTTTTGTTTCTGTTCATAAAGTTCCATTGCATTAGGGTGTCCAATAAGTTTCTTTTCCATTTCTAATATGAAATTAATACACAATATTTATTGTTTAAGATATTATTTATTTTGTTATATAAGTACCCTTTTGCTCTATTGCCTTCTTCCTTCTCTCAAGAAGCCTCATTATGCCTTCTATCCAAAATTGCTGTATTTTGGACAAGAAATAATCCTCAAGGTGTACTTTTATTTCGCTGATGAATTTAAAGCGCTTACCGCGAAGATACTTTTTATTTTTTAAAGAGACAGAATTAATAATCAGATATGAGCGAGATCTGGAGCGTATGCAGGATGTGGTAAAACATCCCAATCAAATGGTAAGAGCTTCTCTCTTACGACTAATGCAATGTGTGGTCTCGCGTTGTCATGATGAGAAACAACGCCTCGTCGATTCATTAATTCCGGATGCCGTTTTTTTGCTATGGCAGCTTTCAATTGATCCAGTTGATGAAAGTATTTCGTAGAATTTATTGTTTCACCATGAGGAAGGAGCTCGTAGAAAATTATGCCTTTCCAATCCCCCAAAAATGGACTAAAGAACTTTTTTAGGGGTGTAGTCCCTACTTTGCGACAGTTGAAGGCCTATTGTCCTTACGCCGAGTGCGTTTTCTATGCACATTTTCATTTAAAATCCAAGTCCCGTCTCCAGAGACAAGTCTCTTTAAAATTGGATCATAGTGCGATGAGAAAGAAATTTTTCGGACACCCTAATATTATTTTACTATGCTTTTCTTTCCTTTTAAAGCCAAATATTTTTCTTTATGGTTAAAGTTTTGCTCTCAGAAATCTGTCTGAATTACTTATGAATATAAATAACTTCGCTTCTGAATAATAATTTCTGTATTGTGTATAAATGCATAATCAGTGGAAGTCTAATACATAATTTTCTATGGGCACTTTTTTTTTCCTTTCAATTTCTCTTGTTTGTAAGATTAGGTTATGTGCCAGTGTATTTTTACAAGCTATTTTTGTTGATCTGTTAGAACTTAGCATTAATTAATTTTTATAACCATTTTTATTTCTTTTCATTAAAGAATATTATTTTAAATAAATGTAAGATGTCACCTTAACTTTTAGGAAAAATCTATTATGAATAACGCATCAAGTTTTGAAATTTTATTTATTTATAATTGAGAATGAAAGTATATTGCTGCAGTTAAAAAAGTAAAATTGCAGTTTTTTTAATTTTAAAACTTGCATTTGTAGAAAGTATTTATTAATCTTAAGTTGTAAACAGACTTCACTTGCTTCTTTTTATAGGGTAGGTGATATTTAGAAAAAATTTAGTCAAAGTGAATCCATGAAAGCATTTATGATACGTCTTTGGTTAAAATTTTTAAACGGATATATTTTACTTTATTTATTAATCTTCTAGCAAAGGAGAAAGTGACGACAGCTTATATATATATATATATATATATATATATATATATATATATATAGGTTAAATATGACATTATAAAAGAATCATTGTTATTAATTTTGTGTTGTAGTTTTCTTAAAATTTTTTATACTTCTTATGAAAATGAACTTAAAATGGAGAAATGCCAGTCATATTTTGCGCCTTAACTTAGAAATGCTGTGTAAAATATTTTTGTATAATTAAATAGATTATGCATCTATTTTCATGATTATAAAAATTATTTCATATGTATATACATTACTTTTCCATGATGAATTGTGAATATGTACATTTTTGTCTGTTTTTGAGTTGAAATATTTAAAACATGCCAGGGTCCATGTTTTCTTGAAATATATACTTTATTTTTAATTTATCGTCTACGTGTCTTAGATATGAATATGCAAAAATATTTACACAAATGATACTTGTATAGATGTTTTAGCTTTTCTGTTAATAAATACAGTGTTATTCGTTTTTTAATGTTGCTTTTATCTTTTAGAATTGTTTACATATATGACAAGGAAAAAGGAAAATCTGTTATAGTAATTGGGATTTACATTTGTTTGACTTAGAACTTATTTTTCCTTTTTATGACTCTGTTATTTAGTAAAGAATGAAAATAAACTAAACAATCATTAAAAAGAAATCACACATTATTTATTATTTCTCTGTTTTACAGAATAAATGCTTGTTTAATATTAAATATGTGTTTATGTGTGATTTCAGTTGATAAATTATAAGCAACTATAGTAGAATGAAACCAAAATTTTCATGATTTAATTGAAATATTCTTCAACAAAATATCTGATAACGCAGGCTGACCCATAGTTGGGTACCGTAATGGGTGATCTGGGATTTTTGTAATTCATTTTTTTAATAAATTTTATGCACTGAAAGCTGATACTTGTTAATTTTTGCTCATAAGCTTTTGTTTCTAGAATATAATAAAAATGTTAACTCATTAAATTAGGCTTAAAGATAGGCATTAAATTAAGAAACCTGTTCCTTAATAATGCTTGTAAAATTTTTTAATCAGTTGGAAAAGCTCAGCAAAATTTCAGTAAAACATAAATGGTTTAATTGGATAAAAGAATCATGGCATAAAAACAAAAGGAACGGTTATTTTGATTCTCTCCGAAAACTGCTTTTATCAAACATGCTTGTGAACTGTGTTTAGGCATTCCACCATGTGAATATTCCAACTAATCCCCCTCCTCCCATTTTCTTGATGTTCTATTCAAGGCCGGCCATCTGGAGGGGGGTGCCACGGATTCTATGCACCCGGCCCCCGCGATCGAAAGGGGCCCAACATGATCAAGAACTGAAAAATTGTTCTGCTTAATATTAGCGGGATGAAAGCAAGAGAGGAAGAAGTTTAACTGGTAAAATTGAGGGTTTTGGAAATATATGACATTTACAGATATATTGCAATCTAGTGCAAATGTACAGCATATTATAAACATAAGGCAAGTAGATTTACAATTATTTACCTTACTTACTAAATTAGATTGTATGCATTATTTTGAAAATTCATACTATAGAATGCTTAACACTATTAGAGCTAATCATATCCACGTGAAAAAAATATCCCTCTGGGTGTCAAAAAAAAAAAAAAAAAAAGGGCAAATTTCAAAAAGTCACATGTAGATCTGTATTTGTTTATGGCGTAATTCTGGCATTGCTTTGAAGTCAGAAATTACAATTCAAGCTTCAACTTCTATAGAAACTTCTACACAATCTTGTAATAAAAATGTGAATGTAAAATGCGTTATAGAACTATATGTTTATACAAATATGGATTAAGAAAATAACGACGAAAATGATAATGATAAATACGATCAAATGAATATAAGTTATTCAAGATTATGGTAAAGTATTATAACTGGTAAGTTTAGAATGTTTTGTGTTTACAGCATGTACTGCTTTGTAAAATACAGTGAAGTTTATGCTAAGAATCCTGAAGGTATATTATTTTCTACTACGTATTACTTTTTAAAAAAATAGCAAATGATGAAACTCAACTTCTTAGCTTGTTAATTTATTGAAAAACCCCAGACTTGCTATTTTGTTTTTGTTGTATACTATTTTCCAAAAGAAAAGGAAGTGAACAACCTTCACGATCTATAGATGGCTATAATAACTGGAAAAAGCTATCACTCGTTGAGAAGACAAAATAGATTCGGTTAATGCAGTATATACACAGCTTGAACAACTTGTAATGTCCTAGAAGAATGTATTGATGCAAATAACGATAATACAGCGGTATACGAAGCTAAAAGTATATTTGATTCAATACAAGAAATGCATTTATTTTATGAATAATAGTATGGTTTACAATATAGTCCTACATTAACACTATGAATAAACGTTTTAAATCAAAAATAATTGTTCTTGATTGTTTTAACTTAGTTTAGTCAATAAAATTAAAACTGAAATCCAAAATGTAACACATTTTTAGACAAAGCAAAAGTGATAGTACATAATTTGAATATTTCAAAGTAGTTTCCTGAAAAACGAACTCGAAAAATGATTATACTCCGAAATAGCAGGAGATGAAGTTAACCCGGTAGAGAAATTTAAATTTTATTTTTTAATATTGTAATTGCTGTTATTGTATAGTTAGAAGATAGATTTAAAAGTATTTCAAATTAATCTCTGATATAAAAACTTTAGAAAAACAAGAATTAGAATATTTTCCTAAAAAGTTTGTAAAGTTTTAAAACATTTCGATGAAAACCTAATACTGGAAATTGGTGTGCTACAGTATTTCGAATTTAAGGGATGTAAATAACGCACAATACATATTAAATAATAAATATTATGAATCATTTTTAAATGTATTAACTCTGGTAAACTTATGTTGCCAGTTACTATTCCAGTATTTATTTCATCAAATTAAAATCAATAAAGAATACATAATAGCGAAAATAAAATCACGAATTAAATAAACAAGCAATAGCAATGTATGCTCGTATTTGCACTTTTTCTTTTTTTTACTTTACAAAAAATTTAGGGCCCAAAAGCGTTTATTGCACCCAGGCCCCTTTATAGAGAATGCCGGCTTTGGTTCTATTCCAATCGTTCAACTGGTTTTTAACAAGTATCATCAATATTTTCAAGGAAACGGTCTAAATAGTTTTGGAAGCAATGAATCTTTTTATTCTTATGACCGACAGTGCCTCTGAAGCATATTCACTAAATCTTTTTTTTCTGGCACCAGCGTAGTTGCTCAAAAAATCCTTTATCGCAAAGGTTAGCTGCCCTCTGTTTTCATTCATGAAGTCCATGAAATGGGGATATTATTCACCCTTCTGTTTTCTCGTGGTTTTGTTTGTTTCTATTATTTTATATTCACAAGTAAGAAGGATAACTCTTGCTTGGTAAAAAGAAGAAAGTTAATAGTTTTATGTCCACATAATTTATCTAATGATGCTACTAATCTTCTCTAAGACCAAATTTATAGTATCATACTCTTTTTTTTTTCACAGACGTCCTATGAAAGGACATATACTAATATTCTACCCTTTATTTTTTTCTTCTTCTATTCATTTCATTGTTCTTTGAATTTCAATCATTTTATAGTTTCGCCTCTCTGAATCACAAAAAGCAGAATTATTAAATAAAAGATTGTCACGTTTGAAATCGACATTCAAATATAGTCAATATTAGTTTTTAAAAATTCCAGGCGCTTAATATTTTTTTTAATTGTTGGCTTATGTTACATAATTTTGTTAGACATGTTACTTTATATAACATATGTTTATGTAACATATGTGCTGACGAATTTGTCTGTTTTTCTCCTCTAGTCTATCCTTGTCCTTTCAGGTAGGCTGGGCTAGTTCAGTTTCTAACTAATAACCTGTGGTCAAAGAAGTTGCGACGAATTGTGGTTCTGTAATTTTTCTTTGCGACAATTCAATGCAATGCCGGACAGGGTCTAAAAATATTTATCACAGGGACATTGGAGACCCACTCACATTTCTAATGTTATCATTCAATTTTTATGATAAATAGATAAAATTTTTGAAAAATACATGAGTTGAAATCAAGAAGATATCAATAAAGTTTGCAACAAATATAAATTGATAAAAGAAAATATAATAATCATAAATGTTAAAATTAATATAATCCATTTCTAATTTAGAATTCTATTACATATATTTTTAATTAAACTTATTATGTATATTATTGGAAGTAAGAAATATCAAATTGAGTTCAGTTTTATATTTAAAATAGAGTTTGTTGCATGTATCATGTATTGCTAGTTTGGAATTATAATTTTGAGAAAGTGTTTCATATCATTATTTTGAGTAGATATTGCGCGTATAGTGTAAGAGCAAAAATACTTCGAAAGAATTTTTGTTGTTGTTGTTGAATTAGAGTGTGAAAATTGCAGTTTTGATGAATACCCACCTATGATACAAAAAATATAGAATAATCCCATTTCTATTGCTGAATAATATTTTGATTCTATTATAATTAAGAAAATTTTACTTTTCTTCTTTTAAAATTAATCATTAAATAGCATGGGGTAAATCTTGACTAATAAAAATTCTTATTATAAAAGTTTAATGCAGATATTATATTGAGACTATCTTTAAACTTTAATGAATGAAAAATTACTATTCTGGATGAATACTTATTATTTATAAAAAGAGTTCGCTTTGCATAAGATTGTGAAAACTGCTGAACAGGAAATGAAGAATCAAAATTGTTGAGAACATCCAAGAAAATGCTTTATATAAAAATGAAATGAGTTACTATTCAAAATTAATAATGTTTATACAAGCATTGAAATGAATTGCTATTCAAAATTAATTATCTTTAGCATAAATTTGCTATTTACATATTGGTTTATTTTATTTGCGTAAAAAAGTTAAATAAAAAAAAACAAGATTTAAAAAATTTCTTAACAATAATAATAAAAAAAAAGCGTAATAATTGTACACATTATTGTATGTACGCTTACTTGTTAACGCTGTAGAACAACGATTTTTATACAAAAAACTCGAAACTGGAAGGTTTAAAAATTAATTTTGAATTTTGAGGAGAAATTTTATAAAGTTTTCAATTAGGGTTTGATGGTTTTTCAAACCCTAAACAGTAGATTTACTTTAAAAAACCGATTTTTTAAAGTAAATTTGTTACGTTTGAAAACTGGTTTTTAAATTAGGAAAACCGGTTTTCCGGAACGCCTGGATATTCCTCTTCTTCAATAAAAACAAACAAATAATTTGAATTTTATCGGTTGGGACCGATTCGTCTAGCAGCTGAACGCTTAGGGGGGCGAGATGCCAATTTATTAACAAGTGTAGGTATATTTGAATTTATATTAAATGAACTAAAAAATTTAAACACCGATATAAGTTTGAAATTATTATATGCTTTAGAAGAACGAATGCAAGAAAAAAGCCAAGTAGAATTAGCAAATCTTTGGCTGTATTTGCAAAATCTACAAAACATTCAGCGAAAAAATCTAGTGTACTTTCTTTAGCTTCAAAAACCGAAATGATCAAGTTATCTGGAAAGATATTGTCTAGAATATTTCCGAATTCTTACTTCGAAACCAATTCTGATGAAGAGCAAATCGAAGAAACTAATCAACAGAGTAATGCATTTTTTAAAAAAATCCATGGAAAAATCAATTTATAAATTTCTTGAAGCCCCTGAAGAAAAACTTACAAATCCAAAGACACTGAAAGCTGAATTTTCATTATTTGTGTCAACGATTAAAAGAACAGAAAACTTAGATTTGTTATTTGATGCCATGAAAACTATAAAATCAAGCTCAGTAGCTAATGAACGAGCATTTTCAATTTCAGGCAATATTGTGTCCAAAATAAGAACAAGACTTAGCCACCGTTCAAAGAATATTTTATGTTTTTGAAATTTTATTTTCTTAGGAGAAATTAAAATTAATGAAAATAGTATAAATATTATTTGAAATTTTTGTTTGAGTTTTCGTTATTTTGTGTAAGTAATATGAATCCTTGATTTTTTTTTATATTTTGACTTTGACTTTGATAACGATTTGGTTTTTTGTTATTTTATATAAATTAAATATTTTCCCTATTCCATTTTTTTTTTGACAAAAATTCGAAAACCGGCTAAACCAGTTTTTTTGGAAATATTGAATTCGAATGTAGTGTTTCGCTTCACTTGGTAAAAGAAACCACCTAAGTTCTGATTATTTTCAAAAAGTTGGTTTCTGTATAAACCGTATTTTTAATCAAATGATTTGAGATCTAATGCATAGCACTTCTAAATAATAATATATATTCTTGATTTAAAAAAAAATAGAATGAAGAATTTAGAGTATTTAAATTCAATTTTTTTATATGAAATTCAAAATTTTAATAACTATTTCCGCAATATATTTATCAATCAGAAAATATTTTCAATGTTAGAAACCATTGAAAAAAGCATGTTCTGATTGAAATTCTTGGAAAGTTCTGATTTTTTTCGAAAGTTTTTAAATAAAAATGTGTTTTTATAGTAAAAAAAAATCAATTTCATCAATTTCAACACTAAAATTTATTTTAATCACTTTTTAAATAGTAATTTGCTACAATAACACCTTCTTGGGAATCGATATAACTTTCAGAAAAACATCTACATTTCATTATCTATGAAGGAAATGTTTTAAAAGTATTCTTATTTTTAATTCCTATTTAACAGCAAATGGGTTCATGATATGCAAATTAGTTAAAGCTGAAAGTAGTTTAAAGGCGCATTAATCTGATATTCCGAAGAAAATTTTGAAGAAACTTGCTTGGAATTTAGAAGATGTAAATTTTTTCTTTACAGTTTATTTATCATTTTCTTAATTATACGAAAAGCTATATTATTTGCCGCCATGTTGGAAAATAAATTTATTATTGTACGGTTAAAGGTTGGAAAAAAAATCATATTTCAATATTAGTTAAATAAAAAAAAGGAAAAAATAATAAGAGTTTTCAAAAAGTTAAGTGGGAAAATTCTTAAAAAGTGAGTGAATTTTATTTCAGATTTTCAGATTTAATACTTTTACGGTTACATTTAAATATATAGTATTTCATCGTCTTTGTTAAATAAATTTTAATTATAGAAAACTTTTGCACAATTTCTTAGTTTAATATGAAAGAAATAACTCATTTCAGAAACATTAATAGAAAATCATCATATAATTTATATTTTTCTATAAAATTCTTTGGTAGGGTTTCACAAATTTTAGTTTAGTGAGTTCCTATGTAATGGGAAACCGATTAAAAAAATATAGAATAAACAAATTTCTTTATAGTACATGTGCATATCAAACAAATAATCTAGACTCACAGAAACACTTCAAAATTATTAACAAAATATAAGTAAATACATGAATCATGTTTGAAGAAATATAGTCACAATAATCAAAATTTATAATTTAACATTCATTTAATAATTGCTTGATATTCATAGTTTTAATCTCACCTCTAACGATTATTAGTTTATAACTGAGAGAAACATTTCCATCAGCTGCTTCTTAACCTAGACATTATCTCAAAGATAACCCCTATATTTATTGGCACCTTTTTAAGAAATATTCAAGGTTGTCTGTGTTCTTCAGCAAATATCACTGATTCATTAATATCTACATAAAGAAAAAAATTTTTTTTTAATTATGTTTAAATTTTATTGTACCCATAGTTCAATTTGCAATATTCACTTTATGCAAAAGGCTCATTTCCATGAGTTATTTTTTACGTAGGGTTTATACAAAAACCGACTTTTGAAAAACCGGTTTTCGAATAAAATGTTTCCAAAAAACTTGGTTTTAGCCGGTTTTCGAATTTTTATTAAAAAAAAGGGGAAAAATATTTTATTATTTTAATTTATATAAAATAATACAAATTATAATAATAATCAAATTGTAATTTTAATTTATATGAAATAACAAAAAACAAAATCAATATCAAAGTCAAAATATAAAAAAAATTAAGGATTACATATACATATTACTTACACAAAATAACGAATATTCAAACAAAAATTTCAAATAATATTTATATTATTTTCACTAATTTTAATATCTCATAAAAAAATAGGATTTAAAAAAAAACATAAAATATCGTTTGAACGGTGGCTAAGTCTTGTTCTTATTTCGGACACAATATTGCCTGAAATTGAAAATACTCGTTCATTAGCTACTGAGCTTGATTTTATAGTTTTCATGGCATCAAATAACAAACATAAGTTTTCTGTTCTTTTATTCGTTGACTCAAATAATGAAAATTCAGCCTTCAGTGTCTTTTCCTTCAGAGTCTTGAAGAAACTTTTGAATTGATTCTACCATGGATTTAAAAAAAATACATTAATCTGATGATTAGTTTCTTCAATTTGCTCTTCATCATAATCGGTTTCCACGTAAGAATTAGGAAATATTCTAGACACTATCTTTCCAGATAATGTAATAATTTCGACTTTTAAAACTAAAGAAAGTACACTAGATTTCTTTGCTAGAAATGTTTTGTGGATTTTGCAAATGCAGCAAAATAGTTGCTAATTCTACTTCTCTTCTTTCTTGCATTCGTTCTTCTAAAGCATATAATAATTTCAAACTTATTTCAATTTAAAATTTTTTAGTTCATTCGGAAACAGAAATTCAAATATACCTCCACTTGTTAATAAATTGACATCTCGTCACCCTAAGCCTTCAGTTGCTGGACAAATTGATTCCAAGACGTTCCTCGGTTCCAAGACCGGTTTTCTTAATTTAAAACTAGGTTTTCAAATATGAGAATTTTACTTTAAAAAACCGATTTTGAAAAACCGTCAAACCCTAGTTTTATGTATTGTAGTTTCAATAGAGTTATTTGGGATAAGTAAGAACAACATTTAAAAACTTTATTTATTTATTTTCCTTTTTTTTCAATTTGAAATGCTCGTATGAGATGAAAAACAAGTCCTAATTTTTGTGAATGACTAATCATATTTTACAGTACTCATTAAATAATATTTTTTATATCAATTTATTAATCAACCAGCTCTACTTTCAAAAACATTTCTGATTACCTTGGCGTATTTCCAATTATCCCAGATACTATGGGATGGTTGGAAACACGTGTTTCTGCTTCTGATAATGATTACAGAATATATTTGGAATTATAAGAAACGCTCATATATCGTCTCAGAAAGTATTTTATTACCCGCTCCCAAGTATTGTTTTTGACTGTTTTTCAGAAAAAAAATATTTTATGCAATATTATGTTATAACAAATTAATATTCTAAATTTAGACTAATTGTAGTCCTTCTATCTCCAGTTTTGAAGGGGAATGAACCTTTGTAAAAACAGAAACGATTGATATTATGATATATGAGAGAAGAATATTTGAGATTTAGAAGCTCATGCTAAAATTAGTAAAAGTTGTTCAATTTATTGTAGAATTTAGAACGTTCGTTAAATTATTCAACTCATTTTCCTTTGACATTTATATTATCTGAAAATATCTACTTCAATAATAAGATCTGAGAGTATATTTTTAATAGTTATTCAGAAATATCAAACTAATCATTATACACCAAAACAAGTTTTGATTTAGTTAAAAAAAATGCTCATCAAGCATATCAGGTCATTTTCCTCTATTAGGACAAGATATTGTACTATATGCTCACAATATTATTCAATAATTTGAATCTGTATTATATCGTGAAGATATCATAACAATTTTGGTAGGCATTTTGTGCTATTAATGCTGTTAGGTTTACCATCGTCAATGCCATCAATTCTATAAACCTACGAATAATAAGTTGTCATTTTGGAGCTTTATTTTAGCGATGAAAATGTATGTAATTATTGAAAAATCAGCCATGAATGATTCGAGATAAGTTACTTCCTCCATTGCAGCAGTCACCACCTTTTCTAGAAAAGTGTCAGAATTATTATCTTCAGAATTCTCTATCAGTATCACATATCCCCACATTCAAAGTTTTATTATCTCCATATTATTGAATCCACGGATAATAAGAAATCATTACCCGAATAATAAATAATTTCAAATTAAAATCACCACTAATAATAAATCATTTCAAATGCATAAAATTAGATAAGTTTTTATTTCATTAAAAGTCTGTTTGCTGTGGCAATAAAGGATAATTAAAAAAGCTGTATATTTATAAAATGGATGAACAAATTCATAATATCTTTTATGATGGATAGTCAGGATTTTTTCCTAGTTTTTCGTAAAATTCTGCATGAACATATCATATTTTTTTAATTTACGTATTGTTATTAGTTATGGAAAATGTTCTTTGTTTGATAAGCCAAGGCAAGTTGACTGTGGCTCTTCTGAAATAAACTTTTTGCTATATTTATGACTTAAAATATCACTTTAAAATTATTTCTTTGAAAAGGACTTAAAAGAAAATAAAAAGGAAAGACTTACATGTTGAAAAAGTCCGAACATGTTGAAAAAGTCGATTTTCGCTAAAAATGGCATTTTTTTTAAAAAAAATTCTTTTATTGAATAGAAGAGTCTTTGAGCGATTCAAAACAGGTTTACTTTTTGTCTCAACGTGAATTAGAAGTCAAGATATTAATATTTTCGTAATGATTGGTAAACCGGAAGTAGATATTTAAATAACCGGAAGCACCGATTTAAAGGGCCAAAAACATGTTAAAAATGTATATAAACACAAATTCAGTTTTAAATACGGAAAACTTTTTGCACTTCAATATGCAAAATGCCAATGAGAGTTTGAACAGTATTTTGTGGAAATTTACACCTAAAGATGTCTTTATTGAGTTCCAAACACATAGATTAAGGGCATTTATGTATGTATTACATTTTAACGGCGATTTTGTAGGATTACTATATATCCTTAAGGTTACAGGAATATATCCTAATGCAAATGCAGTTAGAGTATTTGCTGAGATTGACAAAGACAAAATAAATGAATCTAGGCGGCATTCACTGCCAAATGCCAAAATTGCCAGAAAAAATATACCTTAAAATGTGATTTAAATCTTTTATTTTATTTTGTATATTAAATTTTCTTTTTTCTTTTATCTTTTATTTCTATCAATTATTATATAATTTTCTATATTAAATCATTCATTAAATCGATTTATAATACATTGAAGTAAACGTAAATACATTAATAAAAGGTTGCGTTTTTGAAGAATATTTTTTTCAGCTGCTCTTTTTATCCTACCATACTTTGCTGAACGATTATTAACCAAGAGAAATAAAAGTTATGCTTTTACCCAAACGAATCGGATTTTCTCCACGTGACATCGATCCAGTGACGTCACGACGAAAACAATTTGGCGGTCTCGTGGAAAGACTATTTTCCACGTATTCTTCTGTCCACAGCTTTGAGGAGAAGCAAACAATACAGGGCAAGAAAATCATTGTTCATTTTAACGGTATTGTTTGTGCTGAGTTTGTTGTCATTAGCAGTTGAAGAAGAAAACTTTACGTTCCTTTTGAAATCAAATGTTATAACATGTCAGGTAAGAATAATGTATATATATATATATATATTCTATTTTCTTTTAATAAATCCTAGAAGAAATTTGTTCTTTCTTTAACAAAACCAAATGAATCATTAAAGTCAATTTAAACAGATTATTGAATTTTGCTAAAAAAAAAATAGAAAAAAAGTTATAAAATATAAAAGAGAAAATAATTAACAATCAACTTTTGTGCGAACGATTGACGTAAAGTCGAAAGACAAAGTATTTTTTTCTTAAATATTTGATGCTTATATATATTGAATAATGGAAAATAATTTTTTAAACATTATAAATGATTTATAAAAAATTTCAGTTACATCACATTGAAAATAAAATTAACAAGACTTAGACGATTAATATTAGCTAAGCGAAAATTCATAGAAACTTCTCAATTAAAAATCATAAAGAACTTTTTGTAGATACTTTACGAATAATCGACTTATGTATCTGTGTTTTCAGTTCGTTTATAAATGCTCTAAAAAATATGAACTTTGATGTATGAAGCTGAATGAAGTAAAAAAAAAAAAAACTGTCAGAGAATTGTTTTACGAATTTTTTTTGTGTGTATTTCTATAATTGCATATTTAAAAAAAAATTTGTAAGCGCCCGTATTGAATATTTTAGAAAATAAATATTCCAATAAAACTATTTCTAAGCGATTTAAACTAGTGCCTTTACGGTCAAATATGAAAAGAAGGATCTCCTGTAATAATTTCGAAATCTTTTTCGAAGATGAAAATATCCCCCGCGCCCCACAAAAAATAGACCATTTTTAAAAATGTAGTTTAATATTTTAGAAAATAATAATAAAAAAAATTCTTCAATAAAAACTATTTAAGTAATTTTCCAATTATTTTCTGTGATTTTAATGAAAGTAGCATTGATCACAACAGTGCTAGATTTCACATTTTTAGAAATAATTTATTTATTTCTAATAATTTCTTAGAAATATCTCTACATATTTTTTTATTTGATTCTTGGAAATGTCATCAAAATAATTCTTACGTTATTGGTTTTTTTACATTGCTTGAAATTTTTCTAGACTAGTTACTTTTTAATTTTAAATTTTAGACAATATAGAAGTATTTAATTGTACGTTCAAATAAATTTAAATTTATAAATAATGTGTATATTTTGTTTAAATGTACATCAAGATAATTTTTTTCCTCTTCAGAAATTATAATTTTTAGATTTTTTCTTCTTTCTAAATTTTAATACATTCATTATTTTCCCCGAATATTATATAATATTCGAATATAAAATAATTTTTCAATATCAGTATTTCAAAAATTCAGATAATCTAAAAATAATAATTAAAAATTAGCATGTTTTAGCATCATTCCGAAAAAAAATTTAAATATCATTATAATGATTCTTCTATTTTATCAAGTTAAGTAGTTTCTTTTTTTCCCCTAAAAGATACATCCATTAGAAAATGACTTAATAATCACGTATCAGTTCTGTAGTTTAAGAATACAGATTTGTAAAACTCCCAAATAATTTTGAAAACAAGATATTTTGACATTAATTCTTTTTAGTAAGTTGAAAATACTGTTATTAGAAGTAACAGAACCTTTTTCATTACTTTTTAATAAAGCTGTTCCAAGCAGGGTAATTATTTATTAATATAACATCAATATTCAACAAAAATATCAATATTCAGATTTTTTCTTGTAATTTTAAGATTTCGACAGGATTTTTTTTGCTTAGATTGCAGTGATTATACATGTTCTTATCCAGCCATTTGGTAAAAAGCTTAGAGTCAATTTCATTATTCCTGGCAGCATCCTTTCAGATAACAATTTCATACTTGAAGGTGGATTCCTCTTATTTACGCGGCAGAAATTTATGTTCATATGATACTCATCGAATGCGTAGCATCAATTTAGGAGGACACAGGACAGAGTGCAGTTAGATGTTAAATGACAGGTGCATTTTTACATTAAAGCAGTTACATTTTTAATATAAACACAGTTACACTTTTCACGTGATGTTCATTCTTTTTTCCACTTAATTTTTGCTTTTAGTTTTATAGTGCTGCATTATCTATTTAGAGAAATATGTATTATCTATTTCAACAAAACAAGCCATTTGAGAAAGATATGAGTTTTTATGAACTATTTATACTGTGAACTATTTATAATGTAAATACACAGTATTTATTGCTATTATTATTCAAGAAAATAAACCAAATTGAACTTTGACGGTCACAAAATTTTTTGATAGCATAAAATAGCTAAATTAAATCGAATAGTATTCCAAAAATATTTTAATAATTAATATATTGAATGATTCAGTGTTTTAATCCATAACATACATGAAAATTGAATTATTTCGAGAAAACTGAAAAATAAAAAAGCCTTTTTAGTGGTTATTTGAAAAGAGTGGTGACAATGTACAAGGTGTTACGATCACATGACAGGCATAACGGCGCAAAAAATTTCTTGTGGAAATAAATATCTTTATTAATTTATAATCGTGTGGCTCTAGAGGAAGACTTAGAAAACAATTCAGATACAGTTCAATTCAGCTTGAAAGTAGAGCAGTAATTCTGGTAAAATATCTACATATTAAGTTTTTTGATTGTAAATATTCAGGTAAAAGATATACTTTTTAGATATCTGCATATTGGATCTGCAATCATTCCAGCTAAGAAACGATTCCTATCTTCGATAGTTTTCTTCTATGCAATTGGAAATGTCATTCTTATATTCACCAAAATTAATTTGATCAAAAGTTCAGTTTAAAAATTCAATAAAGATGATTTTATTCAAATTTATTCAGATTTATGAAAAACCTAAAAATCTTAGTTTGTATTCTGTCCTAGAGAAACTTTGTAATGAAAGTTAATAAGTATTAGGAACTAAGGTCCAAAATTATGAAATCATTGCGAGATTTTTAATCCTGAAAATAAAATTTTTATTTTAAGGAATGTCGTTCAGCTATTTCTGTTAAAATTTGATGTCCTCTTGAAATTGAACGTTTATACGATTTAATAAAAGATATATTTTGTAATACTCCCAAATTTTTTTCTATAAAAATATAAATTAACAAAAGCATTTCTTTAATTGTTGTTTGCACATTATTCAAATCTTCCTAAAGTGAGCATGGAATATTTCTAAGATATTCTTCGAAATTTTAGAATAAGAAGTATTTTCTTTAAACATTCAGCTTTTATCACAAAACAGGGGAGAGAAAATGAATCTGATAAAGAAAAATTTTCAATTATTTTTAAAAATTTGCTAAAACTGTAGTGTCGAATGTTAACGTGTTATCTCTGACAATATGCATTAAATCTGATTTTTAAACACTTTTATTTAACTTGATTTGTTAATATTCCATTTAAAGACTGTTATGTAAATAAAATTTTGTAGTTGATTGTTCACTCTTTTTCTAACGAGTTAGAAATTTGAGATTTTGTACTTTTTTTGCGTTTTTGATGGCAATACTCTATTTTAATATTTTCAGAGCTTAATTGTTGATAACTGAATTTTATTATTAATTTCATAAATAATGAATAATTTTTATTAATTTAATTTTTTTATAATTTTTATTATTTAGATAATAATTTAAGAATTTTTTTATTACTTTATTTCAACAATTATTATTTTATAATTAATTATTGATAGAAAATTTTGAGTCCACACCAAAGGCACTTCCAGTTATGAATTTTTAGAAAAACTGATTCCAGCATTCCATAAAGTTGTAATGGATAATAAATTAAAGATTAGCAACAGTAAATAATAATTTAGTGCACCCTTTATTGCACTATAAAATTATATTTTAAAAAATTGTTTTATTAAATTTCTAGTTAATTAAAGATTTGTTTCTTTAGATTTCATACACATTAAACCATTTTCTTTTAAATTTTTTACTGCAACGTTTCACTGATAACAAACTTTCCCATGTTGAAATATTTTATTAAAATATTATGAAATTTTGTTTTTAATTAATTAATAGTATTTTAAAAGTTGACGTATTTAGGATTATTACCCAATATTATCAATTTTTTATCATATTCAAAAAGATAATTAAATAAATTAAAATAGACGAACCAATTATCTAATTTCCTTAACTAAATCTGTAGCAAAATCAATAAAAAAAAAATTCAATTTTTTTTTGTAATCGCAAATTTTGGGTGATATTTACCTCCTGACCAGCAACTCCCTTTTGACTGATTCATTACTCCAATGAAATGCTTCCCTCAATATCCACTGACCACTTAATGGAGGCGTTGGTAACGAAAATGTGTATCATCTCACTGCCCTGGTTATTTCGGAACAAAAAATAATAGGCAGAAGGAGTGTCTATTAGAGCATATCAATGATTAAGCCGGAAATCCGGAAGTACTAGAGTCGGTCAAATATTTTGGAACAAAACTCCCAATAGACTTAGTCACAACAGAAACATAATATGATCGCTTTGGTGATGAATATTGATAATAAATGAATTTAATTATATTTCCTAATCTTCTCATGCATAATGAATGATTTCATGTTGAATAATAGATTTTCCTACTGATATTGGTTAGTGAAAAATATGAATAATTACATTACATCACTTCTCCTTTCTTCCTTTTAATGAAATTTCCTGAGATAAATTATTTTAATAATTTAGCATAAACATTTAGCAATTATTTTAAAGATAATTACTGTACTTTAGATTTAAATATACGGTATTTTCTGAATTACTTTGCATTTATGCTCGACGATTCGTTTAAGAATTTTTTTATCTATATTTTTCAAAAAGTTATTCATAATTTTTTTAATAAGTGATCCTAAAAATATACGGAAACTGTTTTTAAATTTATTATAGTAACTGTTACAAAATTCTAAAATATTGTCATTTTTTATTCATGTGTTAATTTAAGATTACGAAGGGCGGTTTTGGGTTCTAGGGACCACGATCAATAAAGAATTCAACAAATTTTCCCTGTAGGAATCTACTTAATAGAATTTTCTATAGGAAATTTCTATAAATATTAAAAATATTAAATAAATTATTAAAATTAAAAATGCTAAAGAAAGAAAAATGTTAAAAATTATCAATGTTAAATATGTTAGACAAAGAAAAATGTTAAAAATTATTAATATTAAAAATGTTAAACAAAGAAAAAATGTTAAAAATTATTATATTAAGAATGTTAAACAAACAAATTCATTACATTTAATTTGAAAAGTTTCTGAAGAATTGGCTTTTTCAGATTTTTAAAAAAGTATATATAGGTGAATAACGACAATTTCATTATTGAAATTTCACTGCTTATTACAAATTTTCCACGTGTTCAGGCTTATTATATCCCTAGTGTAAATTACAAACCTTCCAATCATGCTGGAAATGTCCTGATTTTGACAGTTTGCCCAAGGATGAATTTAAAACGGTACGGTTTGAAATGCAGCAAATTTGGTGACTTTCGTTACACTTTTCGGAACATGCTTCAAATGGAAATCTAAATTATACATTTTGAGTATATAATTCCTTAATTTTATTGCATAAAAGTAGGAATTTCATTAAAAATTATTGTAATTTTTTTAAACATATTTTTATATATTTGAAGCAGCCTTTTTTTTTTTTTGGAATAATGAAAAACTAGTTCGTGATGATGTATAATTCTGAAGATCGACTATCTTTTTAAAATTCAATTACATGATAGCAAATTAACAAATAAATTTTTACTGAAATTTGTTCATAATTTGAGTTTCGCTATGCATTGTACCTGAATGCTGCTAACGCCCATTGTTAGAAAGTTTCTATGCTCTAAATTTATACTCAATATTTTCATATTCTAAAATTTTCTTCAAATAAATTATATATTAGAATTTTAAACATATTTAATTTTGAATTGTGATTGGTTAATTAATAGATTTACATTCATTCCGAGGAAAATAAAAATTAAATGTTTTATCAGATATTTGTTTTTTGAAATTTTATAAATATAGCCTTTAATTCAGATGGTTTTAAGTAATATTTCTGAATACCAATTTTTGATATTTATGCTAATTTTAAAATAGATGAAACATTGTTAAAGAAATTTTTTGTTGATTTGGTCCATATTTCTACAACAATATAAATTTTTAAAAATGGAATAATGCTTCATTTAAAATTATTTGTTTTCATGTATTTCTGGTAATTTAATATAAAATTTTCTGGTTTGTATTTTTGGTGGAACTTTGAATCAATTAAAATCGTAAAAAAACTTAGTAAAAGAAATCCAAGATAATAATGACTTAATAAACACTAAGAACTAGTGACAAGTATATATACACCCAAGCTGCTAACATTTTTACACGCCACATATAAATGTTTTTCTTTGCCTAAGTAAATGATTTACTATATCAAAAGACTATTTTTGGCAACAATATCCTTCTTTTAGAATAATGTAACTTTGAGAAATAAATAATTACATTAAGGGAAAAATTATATTAGAAACTAGTCACCCTTGTCAACCAAGTGGTTCGCTAAAAAATACTTGTTATGCTCAATGTTATTTAGATTGTTTAGACGAAAATTCATGTTCATGATTCCGTCAAATTGTCAGACATTAAAGCCGTGTTATTGTAATTATCTTGATTTGTTTATTACTTACATGTGCTTTTCTACAGGAGACCATTTCCTTGACAGCATAGCGTTATTAAAAGCATAAATCATCTTCATGCATCTTCTAAACTTAGCGATATTCTAATTTCACTTTTTTATTCGTCCTGTAAACTGCATAGATATATAGATATTAAACAGAATGTTATTCTGTTACTTTCAACAATGGAAGTTAATGAGTGTTAAGTATTTGATGAAACAATGAAAACCATTTTGGATTTCATTCACAAAAATGAAAATATTGCGGTGATGTATATTAAAAATATGTTTAAAAGTTAATTAAATCAATCAGAATTTTACAACAATTAAATTAGTATCATTTAAAAAATAATTTTTTTCGATAATAAAATGGTGTAAATAAAATGATCATGCGGGAATATTTTTAAAAGTTATAACAAAAAATATGAAAATCTACTTAATGTTTAATAAATTAAAATTCTGATTAAAATTAAAAAATATATTCGCTTCGAGTTGCAGATTATCACTCAAATTTGTCAGCTCTAAGGTAAACGGTCTAAGTTTTAAAGCGCCAACACACACACACACACACACACACACACACACACACACACACACACTACTTCTTTATTATAAGTAGAGATAACTTTTCAGTTGCAAATATATGAAAATAAATAATTGAAGAACAACAAATATTATTCCGTAACATTTTTTTTTTCTTTTTTAAAACCAGATGGAGCTTTGAAAGCGAAGAAAGGAGTTTTGTTCTGCAAGCGAACTGAACATAAGATATTTCACAGCTTTCTAAATTTGCTTTATGATGATATCAGCTGTGTCAGGGCACTATGGGCTTTTCGAAGCAATTCGCTATAAGAGACACAGGCAGGCAATGCTACTGGCCGAGGCTGGAATCGATGTAGATTGTAGAAACGAAAAAGGCCAAACTCCACTCATCTACACAGTGATCGCTGTAGACGACTGCAGCAGAAGTCGTACTAAACTGGTCAAGTTATTTTTAGAGGCAGGAGCAGATCCGAATGCTGCCGACTGGAAAGGGTTAACTGCTTTGATGCACGCTTCAATCCTTGGACAAGCTGAGACTGTGAAGCCATTACTAGAATGTGTAAGTACAAGATTAATTTAATAAGAATACTTTGAAATTGTAAAGTTAAATTTTATTGCATGGCTTTACATATCTCTGCTTTATATTTAAGGCTGTACTTCGAAAATAGTTTCTTTAGGTTAGACCATTTTAGCTCGGTTGTCTTAAGCAGAATTTTTGTCTCATGATTACTACGTCATACGAGTCATTTTATAATTCGTAATTGTCTGTCCTAATTTCGAACAAGAGCGACTTTAAATATTGTTTCTCCTTGAAGCATATTGTGTTGTGCGTTGCGAAGTTCTAGGGGCAGTGAACGATAAATTGCACGCAGCCACTAGTTCATATGGTTATTCTTATCATGCAGCATTAAAAAACAAGTGAAGACTTCCGAATTTCCATTATACTTTTTAATACAACTTATGATAATTCAATTATATAAGTGTATTTGTAGTTATACATTTAATAGAATTTGATGAGAGTTTTATTGTTTATTAATACATGTAATTTATGTAATCAACAAATTTATATAGAAAAAAATTATTTTGTGTAACTATTTTGTTATAATTGCAGAAACTTGTTTATTAAGTTACTATATCTGCATGTTTAATTGACAGCAAAAGTATAAATTATGCAATAAAAATATAAAAAAATTGGAGCCAAGTTACTAAATTTTTTCAGTTTTTATTTTACTTTTAATTTTGTAGTTAATTTAATAGTTTATATTTAATTTATAATTGCTTTTATTTATATTTGGAAATCTATTTCAATGTAATGAATTTGGAATGTATTTCAATCGCCTTAAAATTATGGCATCAAATTACATTGATGAAAAAAACTGTTCATTGAACAATTTTCGCACACGATATTATTGCATTGCATAATTTTAATCCTTAGAATTTTTTTTATTTTGCTTTATCAGTTAATTATTATGTATTCATTTTCAATAATATAGTAAAAAAAATTTAATATACATTCTTTTGGTTTCAGGAAAAATTGGCAGCAATTTTTATTTACTGATTTTTTTATGTATGTATACATATTTATTAAATACGTTTTATTTATCTAAAAGAATACCTCTAAAAATATGCAATCACTTTAAAAATTGAACGGATGTGTTGTATTCACAAGGAAAGCAATTAAAAAAAGGCTCCGGTTTCAAAATTTTGCTGATTTACCCCATATCAACAAAAGAGCTGTGGGATCTTCACACGCGATGTCACTGACCTTCAGAATTCGGCCACATGCGGCATGCAATTTGGCATTCTATCGATTTCCATTATTTAAATTGCTTTCTATTCAAAAGACTGGACTGCTTTGTAGATTATTTGATTTGGAATCGATAATCAGGAAATACAACGCAAAAAGTTTTTTTTTTTCTGTTTGAGTTTGTGTATACATATGTCCAACAGATTGATGCATAATAAAATACTCCGCAATATTTACTAAACATATTTTGAGATTTATAAAAATTAAATTAGCTAGTCTGAAAAAGAAAAATACTCTCATATCTATACAATTTTCTATTTTTTTCCGTTCTTTCTTTTTGTGTGTTTTGAATTTTGATGTGAATGAATTATATAGAAAACCAGAAAGAACAGAAATGTTTAGACATAGACACATTACAAACATGTGCTTCCTTAGAAGTTTTTAATCTAATACACTCGAATCGTCAAGGAAGTTAAGTGGTGAATACGATATTTTGGAACAGATATTTCTATTATTCACTAAATTAAATCTTCATGACAATTATTTCAAAGTTGAAAGCGATCAATTCAACTGGACTTTAAAATAAAATAGTGTTGCTAAGTTTACGAAATTTTCCACAATCTTTAAAATGACTTCTTGGCTTTAAGTCTTAACATAATCTAATAATTTGACGAGAATGCATCCACTGAAAAATATCATAAATTTAACAGGTCAAGCACTGTGAAAAATGTGTTCGCGAAACAACAAAATTAGTTTGAATTTCGTCTCAACAAAAAAATATATTGCTGCAAATTTGAAGCCATTTTGAGACATCACTTGCAATAGTATCAGTTATATTTGAAACTGTTTGGGGACATTAATTGAAATTATATAAAAGGTTGCATGGAAGTAAAATTGACGCCAAAAAGATAATTTTTAAAATTTAAGATGATTAAAATAGTGTTAAAGACAAAATAATTCCATTAAAATCGGAAAGATAGGTCGATTGGTAGTTGATGTATTGTGTGACACAATCAGCAACAGGCCTCAATAACAGATAACAATGTTTATTAACACGAAGACACGAATTTACAGACGACAAAACACAGCCGAGACGTACACAAGCAATGCATAACAGCACATTTAGAACAAACAGTAGCCCACAAATAGTAATCGGTAATTATCAATAACTACAGCACACAAAGCGGCCAAAAGAACTAAGCAGGAGGAGGGATTTTTTTGTACCTATTCACTATGGTGCCTCTAAACACCTGCTATTCCCCACCGTCTCCTCGCTTTAACTGTATTATATGTTGACTCACTACTATACAATTTGTGACTCCACACACGACCCGATGCTGCTTCAGTACTTGTCTCTAAAATTCTGCGCACAGCTCAATTCACAATCCAATAATCGCTTGATATCCACTCAACGCTTGCGCTTCGCTGGACTGATACAACTAATTCGTCGTTTACTCACTAAAGGAGTATATGACTGATTTCGGCTTGGATTACAGGCCGGAGCAGGGCAAAGAAGATCCCAGAGCAATCAAGCATAAATCGCCTCCAAATGATCCTATCGCTAAAATTCTTGAATATTCTAGTGACATCAATTTCGTCGCCAAGTCGCTAAATGGTTGCCATGTTTATCGCCAAGGTGAAGGTTTATTGATCTGACATCCGATCAGCTTCTAATAGAGCTGATTGTAAAATTGTCTTTCCAGCGATGGATATAATTGTGTTGGGAAGCAACAATAAATATTCGTTACAGTAGTTTTGATGAAATAATATTCTGCCTAACTTATTTCGGGAAATAAAATTTTAAAAAAGTTCTTTCTTGGTGAGCATCTACTACCCAAGAAGTAATCACTAGCCAAACGCATCCAATCATTGTGACTTGGGAGATTTCTTGAAGAATCAGTCAATCAATAATATTTACCTTTGATATTTATAACTTAATACATTGTTTAGAGGCGTTAAGACAAGATTTAAATTTCTTAGAAAGAAATGTTAAAATCAATTTTATCTGAAAAATATTAATAGAAACATTTTTTAAAAAATATGTGAAAATTTCAAAAGATTATGAAAAATTTGAGTTTATTTATTACTAGCCGCCTTTGGCGACCAGCCAGTTCGCCAGTATTACCGTTCGCTACAATTTTCAATTAAATATTTCAAATAACTTGTCTCTTAATAGATTCTCAAACAAAACATTTTTAATCTTCAAATTTTGATAGTCATACCAAACTTATACTGTTGTTTAGACCGTTTCGTTCAATTTACTATATATATTTTCCTAATTTCTTGTCATTTCCGGTAAAATTTCAACTTTAATTTAAAGTGGAAATGCTGAAATTGCAATTAATGTAAAGAAATTTTTTAATGAAACAAAGCGTTTTATTTTATTTATCATTTTTATCGTTATTTATTTATTTATTATTATTATTATTGAATATGAGTATTGCAAACAGAATCGCTCGGTATTTAAGTCTTATGTCAACTACAAAATATTTTTCATAATTTATGTAATATCTCAAAGAATAATTCAACAAAAATTTCTCAGATTCTGCATAAAATTCAGTTTTTAGTTTTGCTTTCAAAAGGATTGAAATGAAATCAATAACAATATTTTGTTCCGACCTATAAATATATTTCAAAAAATATGAAGTCTAAATTTAATGCAGTAAGGTATCATATTCTAAGAAATATTCTGGATACACCAAATTTTAAATAAATGAATGAATGTTTCTATTTTCCACCATCAACTAAGATTTATTTAGGAAGTTTTGAATGTTAAAAATTTAGAAGAAATCAACATTTTCATAATCTTAGGCCAATTAATCTTGAGAAATCTGCGCGCTGATCGGCGTATTTTCTTTGAAACGATCGATGGAAAATCTTAAATTATCCTTTTTTATTGAATAGTGATATTCAAATTTTCATAAATCAGTTAGTTTAAGTGATTGATTTAGTTGATTGGAAATTAACTCTTTTTATTTAAAATATTAGTGTTTCAAGAATATTTTGTTAAACGTGATTTCCACAGCAGAAGCTTTATGTAAAATCAAAAATTCGTTATTTATTAGAACATTTATTGAATCAAGTTACATAAAATATAATCATTTTCAATTTAGATCATTTTAGCAGATCTGTGTCTATTACTAAAGGTTTACAAATTAGATGTATGGCCATGATTTGAATGGATATCCTGTTCATATTAAACAAAACTTGCCTTAAAATATAACTGATTTATTGGATTAATAATATAGATAGTGTAAAAGATCATAAAATAATTTTTATTAAATTTATTTTTTAGAAAAAATAATATTTAATATTTGTTTTATTTTCTACAGACACGTGCTGAAAATTATATTTTTGCAGATTTCATTTCCAAAAAGATTTAATTTATTTTTAATTGAAGCTTTAATCAATGTGATGGTAACACTTTGAGAAAAGCTAATTTTCCCCCATGAATGCGAATCGTGCTCGAGCAACTTAAATTTTATTTTTATTTTGTATGAAAAAAGTTGTTGAAAAATATAGTAAAATATTTATTTAAAAATTCATTAGAAATAGAAACTTAAGTTTAAGGTTAAAATATTGATATCATGTAAAAGATAAATTTTTGATCTTTAACTTGATGTAAAAATCTTTTTTGTGAGAGAATATTTTCGGAAGTTATAGCAGAAGCACGCCAAAATTTCGCTTAATTTTTAAATAAATAAAATTTTAATTAAAAATTCGAAAAATAACCCCCAGGTGCACATTACCGGCCTCCAAGGTATACACGTGCCAAATTAGGTAGCTGTAGGTTGAATGGTCTGGCCTGTAGAGCACCAACACACACACACACACACACACACACATTGAGCTTCATTATAAGTATATAGATAGATTTAGAAAAAAAAATTACGCATTTTTAATGTTAATAAAATGTATCTCAATGAATTTTGTAAATGATTTGAGAAAAATTGAACCATTATTAACAATATCCAAAATCATATGTAGTAGTTAACTAAGTATTATGTAAAAAAATTTATTTAAAAAAATCTACTGAAGTATTTGTGTAAGGAATGGAAATACAAATGCGAAAAAAAAATTTAAATTAAAAAATTTTAGTTTAAATTCCGAAACTGATAAGTTAATAAATGAGAGACATGCTAGCGAAATTTTTAATTATAAAAATCCTCTAATGATGAGCTTTGCGACAACTCAGATAGTCTTATTCAATAGTTAGATCCTACTGAGCTCAACTATTTCCACTTATCGTATTCATATTGCACTCAGCACTTTCAACACCTGGCAGATTTTCTCCTCTGTAACAAAAATAGAACTTGTTAAATAAACTGTTGAGGTGAGATGATACAGTACTACAGTCTTGTTTAACTAAATTTATTCTGTTGCTTCAGTATATGACTATAAAGTTCACTTAAATGAAATGAAAATAAACAATTTTTATTTCTCAGACATAAATCTTATGATAACACTTTAATGACACTGTCATACAGATGTATAATTGATATAGTCAGGCCTATCGAACAAAACAATCTGATAAAACCTATGACGATTCATCGCTGAACTATTTGGTGACGAATCGCTGCGTCCAGCTTTGTTTTGGAAGTAGAATCATCATTGGATACTATACTATTCATTAATTTCTAAAAACGAACATTGTTCTTTCGCGTAACTGCCCACATTTCTTTAAAGAAATACATGAATTAAAATTTGTGGTATGAACAGTTTCATATTATTTTGCTTTGCTCTTTACTATAATGTTAAAAGAGTGCAAATAAATAACTGAAATAAATAACATAAACAGACATGTTCATGTTTTGAATAATATCTGATGAACTATTATGGTTTAGAAGATAACAGGAAATAATTTGCTTCATTTAGCATCTCTAGTCAAAAATAATTTTATCTGCATCTTTAGGATTTTACATGAATAATGAATCAATTGTTCCTTGTGGTCTAGCATATCAAAACAATATTTTATGTAGTATTTTTATGGTGTGTTGTGATTTTCCAAGGAATTGCCCGATTTTAAATATACTATTTTTAATCTCAGAAACACTTATTACTATAGACACGCATATAATATTAGGTTAAAGAACAATATGGTGGAGGGATTCCACCGTTTCCAACCGAAAACATTCGGCGTTAGCGCAAAGATTGCGCATATGGAAAAAGTCGACCTCAGGATGCAGGTCTCCTGTTTAACTGATTATCTTTTGTGAAATGCCACAAGGGAGCGCTCTCTGCTCAAAGGGAAAAAGAGGTGCTACAATAGCGATTAACGTGATTACTATTAACCTTTGCACTAGGACGGTGTCTTTCACTCGCCATTCAAGTGGTGCATCATTTTGACATTTTATTTATTTATTAGATTTTATTGTTAAAAAGGCCTACAGAGTTGTAAGAAAATGTCGATTACTTTTTCGGAAAAATTCAACTTAAAAAAAAATTTCATTTTTAAAAAAAAATTTTGTAGCATTAAACAAGGTAGGTATTAGGGAGAATAAATATGCATCGAATTATTTTTCTGAATGCAAAGTTTCTGATTGAATCAAAGCAAAGAAGTCTATGCGATTAATCGGATGTTTAACCATACCAGTAATCATTTCTAAAATCATATAGTTAATACACAGTAGGATGAAAAACATGTGAAATATTTTTCTATTTTCGTGATTATGCTGCTTTTTTCTACCGTCATTGCATCTTAGCCCATTTTTTTTTTATTTTAACCTTTTTTTCTCAAGCACGACAGTGAAAATGAAATGGGTAATTATGTCACGAAAATTTTAATGACGGTTTTTCATTTTTTTCCCCTACAATTTGCGTGATGCCTATCATGTAACATACTTATTCTTCAAGGACATTTGACATAGTTTCAGTCGCTCCATTTTATTACAGAAATCGTCATTCCCAAGCTGCAAATGAATCAATTTATATACATCAGTTTCGTTTCCTTTATCCATAAAAATGAAATATCTAATTCATTTTATTGATTGCGCAACTCTTTTCCTGGTATCTTCGAGAAAATACAATATAAGGAATAGAAAAACCTTGAAGATTTTAAATTAACACTCTTCTGATACTTATTATGAAATGAAAGAAAATACTTGAGTATAAAATAAAGCTCCAGAACTCAGCTTTTGGTATTCAAGGCACGTTTAAATGTTTGCGTTTGTCAAAGAACTGGTTTACGAAGAATGTTACGCTTGGATCTAAAGTAACTATATATTCTCAACTTAATCTTGCGTCGCTTGAATTTTCAAAGAGGAATAGAGTGATTTTATGAGGTATAATTTAAGCGTAGATCAGATATGCAGAAAAAGCCCATTTTCAAATGAAATGGGTTACCTTTTAAGGAGCTTTGACAATGATGATGATGTCGTGTCCGCGTTTCCACGGAAAGAAGGGTGCAGTTGCTTTTGAGGTTAAAGACCCATGAGCATCCTAGGGCAAAATTCTGACTTCTGGCTCGTATGAAGATGACACTCTGGGAAACTTAATCAACATATAAAGTAAGATTTTTTTAGGATCTCAGAAGAATTTTTTAATAATTTTATGAAAATAAACATATAATGATTTAATTCATTTATGATTTACAATTGCACAACATCCACATTGTATACAATATTAATTAAGAAGCCTTTTGGTATTTATAAATTCTGTAATAATTTGCAAGTGAACTAATGAAATAGTTAGAAGCCTGACTAGTTATATTTAATGAAATGTTAATATCAACATAATGTTTCCTAATTTATATAATATTTATTTCTTTACTAATTTACTTATGTAGCATTTAGGATAATAACATTTATTAGTTGACTTGGCAGCACACTGCTATGTACTGCGGCTTTAGTTAATTTGCATAATATGCCTTGTCGGAAATAATTCCCCATACATCATATAATGTTGTAACTCTGATGAGGTTAAAGTAAAGAGACACATTTTACAACTCATTATAACAAACTTTTTTTAAATGTACGGTAAGTAATGTCTAGTTCCTCTACCCCTATAAACTAGGAGACATAAAGGAGTAGAATTATTGTAAAGAAGTACTTTGGATTGTTTTCTTACCCTTTTGTCTTGTTTTTTTATATATTATATTCGTTTATACATTCCTAAACAATGAAAGAAACAAACAGTAGTGAACTGCAGTGAACTGCAATGTAGTGAACTGCAGTGAACTGCAGTTGCTGTAGTGAACTGCAATGCCGGATTTCTGACTAAGCAGGGTAGGCAGTTAACTAGGGCGGATAAGTCGCAGTGGTAACTAGAGGTTAACTAGAACCCCAGCCAGGTCGATTAAAAAATGTTATTAACTTTGTTGCCAATTAAATAAATTTGTAAAAATTTCAAATTTTTTAATAAAATATAGCACTCTGTCAATTATAATTGGTCAAATTTTTATCTTTTGTTATGTCTATTTTATTATTGCAGTATTTATAAGTTCGAAATATATTAAGCCTTGAGAAATAATGAATAAATGAATAAAAACACCTTCTTACAGGGCTACTAAAATTTTAAAACTAATCTAAAAGAAATGATTATCATTAATGATGTACTCAAATTAATGTCAGTTTAATTTAACTGACCAGTATATTAAAAGATAGACCTTATGATGTGCACTGCTTAAACCAGCAAAACGCCTTAATCTGACATTGGCGAGCTGTACAAATTCTCAGAGATTGTTTTATGACCTCATATCAATTCATGCTATAAATTCCATGTGATGTATTTGGTGTTTTCATCTAATTCATTGGCAAATAGCCTCTGGTCCCTGTTTTCTTTTGATCCTCTATGTGCCATTCGTTTAGCTCAGTTATAATAACATCCCTTTTAAAGCAGTTCTAAGGCTATTATGCAACAGACCTCGTGATTGTGAACTGGTCAGATGATGAAGACGAAACCTGAACTGGTACCCTCTGTCCAAACTTCCTTATTACACCAGCTGGAGGACATTTCCCCCCTACGGATTTATTGTGTACCAGATCCGCTTAAACTATGTTCTTCGGTGGAATCGGGTCCTGAAACTGAGACCTTACCACCAGGCCACCGATTCTTCCACTCTGTTCTATCAAAAATAATTTAATTCGTGCCAGGCATATCTATAAATTTCTTTCTGTGTTTCTAAAACTAGACTGTATAATCGAAAATTAGAGCTGTGCTGGCTGATCAGAATTGTCTGGGCATGCAAGAAAACAAAAATTATGGCAAATCATACAGTCGTAACAGGAAGTTAAACGCAATGGAAATCAATAACTTTAATCAGCGGGAATGCCCCCTCTAAAACTTTCTGGAAAACTCTCTAATGAATTCAATTATGAATTTCCAGCAAAGCTGACTAGGCAATTACCTATGGTCACTTAGTTGATGGAAGGGAATAGGGGTCCAAGGGTTAAAAAAATGTTAGTAACCTAATTGTCAAATTAATGAAATTGTAAAAAGTGAAAATACAAAGCTTTGAAAATACATATTACAATATTCGTATTTTTAGAATAATATTAGCTCTTGGTTAATATAATTAGTCAAATATTCGTCTGTTTTATTCCATTCACTTTGTACCGTAATTATAAAATATATACTATGTATAGAATATTTAAAAATAGCACCTAGTTAAATAACAAACACTGAGTGCAACCATGGATGACACTTCAGGCATGAGTCACAATAAATAAGTAAACATTTGAATTTATATGAAGTTACTGAAATAATAATAAAAAAATAACAACACAAAGTAATGAATGAAAATGTTAATTAAGCTACAAAAGCGGTGAGAAGTAAAACTAATTTGATTCAAAAACTTATTGATTTGTTCCCTGCCTCGGGCCGTAAAATGTTAAAATCCGCTTCTGAATGAACCTGCTATTTCTTTTTCTATCCTCGCATAAATTGTGGACCTTGAGTAAGGCAGCAAATACCTTGTATGGTATTGGCTAACAATAGTTACGAAGTATTGATTTTTGGCATGAACCTAGCATTTTTATTAAATGTATATTGTGATCTTTGGCGATTTTTTTTTATTTATCAATGATTCCGGATAATATGCAAATGCCCGAAAATCAAATTTGTATTAGGAGCACCTTTCTTCCGATCAACTGAAACCAAAATTTGATATAGAACAATAATTACAATCTAAAGATCGCATATCAAATGCCATTTATTTAAGTCATATATGCAAAAATATCGAACAATAGACGGTGAACCCCTAGGCAGATTTGGTTCAAAACTTGACAAAAAAATATCTACGTCTTAGATGGTAATCCTTATATCAAATTTTATTTTTCAAAATTTGACAAAAAAATCTACGTCTTAGATGTTAGTCTGTATAACAAATCTTATTTTTCAAAATTTGACAAAAAATTCTACGTTTTAGATGCTACTCTGTATAACAGATTTTATTTTTCAAAATTTGACAAAAAAATCTACGTTTTAGATGCTAATCTGTATAATAAATTTTATTTTTTAGCTCTTTACGTGTTGCAGTTTAATTGTACACGGACATATTTTTTTAAATAAATTTCATTCAAAATTTGACCTGTTTCTGTAGATTTGGTGTTAAAACCATATACTAAATTTCATCCACTTAGCTCAAAGCGTTTTTGAATTACCGTGTTCACAGACAAAAAAACGGGCATAATTCCAAAAATATTTTTAACATATTTTTCCGCACTCAAGAAGGACAAGAAAAGTGAAAATTCGTTGATTCGAATTTTTTGACGATTCTTTGTATTCTTCATATACAATAATTTCATTTTTGATTTCTGACTACTTAAATACGTCCCACTACCCTAAAAACGCTTTCTTTACATGGAATGTTGTGATAATTATGTCAGATTCTGTTTTGTTACTCTTATAACACGATGTTTAAGAAGAATTGGTGAACTTTTGGATTAAAAACAAAGTGCAATAGGATGTAGAATTTTAAAAATTAATTCTAAAAGCTGCTAATATGAAATTCAGAGTTGTAGCAGTTGCATTACAATTCAAATTCTGTCTCCTTGTTGGGACGTCGTCGGAGCCAGATAGGGAGGATGTAGCAGTTGCATTACTCTTATCTTCTCTTTTGGATACAAGATGGCGATGCCTGATTAGGCCATCCCATATGTCATCCCATAGTGCATTGCGATTGTAATTAGAATGAGACGTGATACTGAACTGTGAAGCCGCGCGCGTGAATATTTTGCCTTTGTGTTAGTGTATGCTTAAGTGGGTGAATGTGATTATTAAAGAAATGTTTCCAACAACATTCATCCTGTTGCTTCCTGCACAGATCAAAATAATCTACATTCCACCACAGAGTATAAATAATCGAAAATGGAACTTTTAACGTTTAGTGAGAACTACAAATCTATGAGAGCAGAAATAGACTCAAAATCGTTTGGCATTTGACTTTCAATAATTATTTAGCATTTGAATTAAAAAAAAAAGAAATAACCTACTGAATCTTCATCCAAAGTATTCAGTACTCTCTTTGTCATGTAAAATAATTATTATATTTGGAATTCAATTATAATTACGTCCTTCAATTAAAATTATAGAACGAGAATTTTTTTAATAACTAAATTTTTAAAAATTAAAATCGATATAATTTTTTAAGAAATTTTTTTAATATTAATTTGTATTGTTAAATTAGGACAATTTTCAAAGTTCGGTAAAAAAAATTTTAAATTCTAGCATGTTCCATATAATTCCCATTTACACTTTTTATTTCATACTCTTCAAATTTCAATTTTGTAGTTTTGTTGAAAATATAACAAATAATGTGTGAATATTTTTCTGAACCTTATTGCGTCTATCGACAAAAAAATCATGCGTCAATTATACTATATAATTTTTTGAGATATTCTGCTAACTTGTTGCATATAAGTAACAATTCACTTCATTTCAGAAACTGAACAAGCAAAAGGACATTGCATTTAAATAGTGATTAAATTTTAACCATGATTTTAGATAGAAAAAATATCTTGCCGTTGGAATATTTAATAAATAATTTTTTTCAAATAATATCAGAACCTAACTGTGCTATATAATTCTGTGGAAGAAAATCCTGAAAGATATGAATCGGTATCACACCTATATATTCAAGTTTCTTTTTGCTTAAATTTAAAACTCTTAGGTAAAATAATTTTTTGATGAATCTATTTTCTCCTCACAGATTTAACTAACAAACTTGTGTTTAATTTAATATTTGATTTCAAATAATAAATTAAATAAATTTGCATTTATTAATAAAAAGTATTGTCTTATTTAATAAATATTTAATTTTTTTTAACTAAGAAAATTCATGCACTGAATTTCTTACTCCAGTTTTAATAATGTTTCGTATTTCTCACTCTAATTTTAATAATTCTTGCTTCTAATTTTATATTTTAAGCACACATTGCTTCTGAATATGCAAGTTATTTTACAAACTAATTAAAAGAATTTAAAATTATTGCTCTACCAAAGAAATATAGAATTTGTAGTCTCGGTGAAACTCAGCGATGCTAATCTATTGATCGATCTTGTCTATTTTTAGCACAGAGCTGATATGCTGATTCCTATGAGAATTCTAAAACATCTGGAGTTTATTGAAGAGCAAACAAAGAAATGAATATGAAATGGCTGGTTTCCAAATATATATATATTTTTCTGAAAAATGAGAACGATTTTTTTTTCTTTTTATAAAATGTAATGGGAATAATATGATACCAGTTTAACATAGGAAAATTTGTCTCCAGAAAAATTGCCTTAAATATATGAATATGAATGCCTGTTTGTTTGTTCTTTAGCCCAAATCTACATTCTTATCCTCTCTTAATGAAATTTGGCACACCTATTCTTCAAGTTAAAACGAAAATCGCTATTAACTTTATCTGTTTGTTAACGAAAGATCCCTGGTTCGATCCCAGGTTTTGTCCTCAACTGTTTAATTTTGTAGGTATTAAATTAGACTGAAAAATATCAAAACATCTCCTTATTCTTCTCAAAAATAAACTAATATTAAATAAATGTTGCCAGCTACGCAGCTAAAATATTATATGTAATCTCGTTCCCAACAAAATTTTCAAAATTTTTTAAGACAGGTTAATTAAAGGTTAAGAAAGTCTTTGGTGTTTTTCGGTTATATTTTTCAAAAATAATATTTCCTAAAATGATTTTTACACAATTTAAATTAAATTTATTATTTTTACATAATCTTAAATTTAAAAAAATACCTTTTTAATGATACCTATTTTATTTTCGTAAAATGTTTTCTGTAATAGTAAAGAATTTCTAAAATTTGAATTTATGCACAATCTGTAGCAATGTTCTTTTTACTACTATGAAATTCAAATTAATTTCATTCTCCCATCAAATCATTCCGAAGCCAGCTTTTGTCAATGTTAAAATTAAGATAAAAATTTGCTTTTTCTTGGACATCTATAGGATTTTCATACATACTGAAAACATTTCATAATCATAAATGAAAATTGTATATATGCTTTAGCATTTTACCTAAAATTACCAAATTTTGTACAAATATAATTTGGAGAAGGAAAAGTATTTCATGGAACAATTTTTTGAAATCTTAGTTAAATATAAACTAAGCGAGATTTTGGTGGGGTTTTGGTTTTTTTTTTTTTTTTTTTTTTTTTTACCGTAGCTTCCAAAAATATAATTGTACAAAAATAAATTTTATACTGATTTAAAATTCAAAAAAAATTTTTTTTTTAAATAATACTAAGTTCAGTATGATTTCCCCTAAATTTTAACAGATTTCAAAAATATTTTTATGTACATTTTATAATATCACTTCGTTTTTGCAATCTAATTCAAATCTATTCATAATTTTATTAAATAAGTAATTATAAACAAGCTATTTATTACTATTTAATAGAGTATTTTTGTACCATTATTAATTTTTGCTTCCCGTTTTTATTTCATTCCATCTTTTTGTGGAATCTATAAATATAGCCCACAAAGATTTTAAGAAACCGATTATCTTTTCATGTAATAATTTTAAGCGGAATTAAATCTTAGAAAATAAACTGTATATCTTTATTTAAATGATGATTTACAGTAAAACAAGTCAAGAAACAAAATAAAATGAATTTTCTTTAGTTATGCTAACTTTCCAAGGACTACTTTTTGATGGTCTTTGTAACTTTAAAACACATTCAGATGACTAGCACGATAACTGAGCTGACATCCTCCTCTCCAGATTTCAGTATTATGATGAAGGCGGCAACTGAACTGTAGCCCTCTCTCTAAGCTTCATTACTCTGCCAAGGGAAGGCATTTGACATCCTGTGTCAGATTAAAGTGCGTCAGGTATACATACATGATGAGTATTTAATGGAATCTGGTTTCGAATATAGTTTTCTAAAGTCCTAAATATTAAACTTTATGATAAGAAGAAAATAAAATGAAAAATATTTATTAAACTGAAGTATTTCTTTCCTTTTCAGAAATAGCCAATATTAAAGCGAAAATTTAAAATATAAAAATAATATAAATTTGCAATGGTGGAGAAAAAGAGTATTAGCTGTACAGCTGCCAAACCTAAGCTGCACCAATCTCAGCTCTTTCAATGTGAGTTGCGAAGTTTGTAAAAGGCATTTTCATCTTCCCAATAGGTCTCTATGAAGTGTTGTCACATGCGTTAAATGACTTCTCATTGTTCTATGTTTTGTGTTTTTTGAGTTCTTGTATTTTTCAATGTTGAACTAGTTTTTTTTCCTTCCTTTTTTTTCTTCATTTTTTATTTCTATTGATCAGGGAATAATCAATATGTAAAATAAACTATTATAACAAAAAAAAGGAAAGAAAAAAAATTTGACATTATTTTCAGGGGAGTGGTGCACACCTGCTGCTCTGACAGATGAGCTTCTGCTCGTACTTTATATTGAATCAAATAAAATATTCGTATGAGTTAAAAATCATTCGGTTAAAAATAATAGAAATTGATGATTGATTAGATGAAGACGATTTTATTCTTATATTCCATTTTATTTTCTACAAATCATCAAGTGAGTATCCAAAAACTAACAAAATCTACTTGAAAGCCGAAATAATTGAATGAAACAACTAAATATTCGATTAGTTTTCTTTATTCATAAAATATATAGTGGGTTTTAGTTATAAAAAAGACAAACTTTCAGCGAATAAAATATTATAAAAATACTATTTTTGGTAATCGTTAGCCTGCTCAAGAAATATGGAAGTCAAGCGTTTCACTTTTATTTTAAAAAGATGAATTTTACATAGAAAATTATTACACTGAAGATATTTCTAATTAGTTATTTTAAACAAACCCAGGTGTATATATGTATATATATTATACATCCGCTTTTAACTAATCTCCATTAAAAGATTGTTTCCTTCTCCACAAAGTGGGCTAGTGAAGCACTGGGGAATTCGTGGTTCTTTCTAGAACACTTCCTGGTATCATTTTCGTTCGATGCCATAAATTTTCAATCAACCGAATGGATGTTTGCGGATGGTAAGCTGCTTATGTAGGCCATTTGGTTAGTGATGAAAAAGCTCCTGTTTACCTTTTCACCAGCTGCTCTGTTCTCAAAGATTATCAAAGCTTTTAGCAAAATGAACGTTCGATTTGATGATGTGTATGGAAGGTTTCTGTGCCCCCCGCTCCACCCTCTTTACTTCGATAATTCATTGCTTGTCATTTTTCTTTTTCGTAGATAAGGGAAAGGTGTACTGGAAACATTAAATGACTGGCGATTGAGAATTTTAACGTATGTGTGAATGTTAACAGGCATTCCCCCCCCCTCCAAACTGGTGGAAAATATTACAGGATAATTAAATAATTTTTGCATTGGAATTCTTTCAAACATCATAAAAGGTTGAAATTATCAGGCAATTTTTTTTATCATTTGTTTTTTATTGATTAACTGGAGAAGATTTTGCTTCCGTGAGATAAAAACTTAAATAAAAAGGGTGGGGGGGGGGAGCATTTCTAGATTTCTTTACTGGAATAGGAAGTGGTGGTATTTATTCGGGATAAATATACAAAATCATGACAGTTCCAATTATTGTAGGAAGCCGGGTCCTTTAATAGTGATACTATAGACGAAAACGACTGCACAAGAAAAGAGATAATATTAAAAATAATTATTATACAGGTTTGGAATTAATAAAATAATGATATATTCTTAAGGTTACGAAGTTTAGTTAAGTCCCAGTTTAAAGCAACACTAGGGCTATTTCGTGACTGCCCGAGTAATTTTGAACCGTGGTCAGATGACTGGCACCTCCTTCCCAATCTTCCACATCACACCAGCGGGGGGGGGGGACGTTTGGCCTCGACGGATTTAACCTGCACCAGACCCGATTACACAACGGTTCTTCGGTGGAATTGGGTCCCGAACCTGAAATCCTCCGGTTCGGAAGCCTAGACTTTACCACCAGGCCACCATTGTCTTTAACATTGCGAAGGAGTATTCTTCAGGAGTTCATTAAAAAATAAATCAAATCCATATTTAATTTTTTTTAAATGAACTATACATCTAAAAATTTAAAATGGAAAGTTACGATACTGTTATTTAACACAGGAAAAGAATGAAACATCGAGACTGTAGCTGCTAAAGATGGCGTTCTATTGCACATCTCTAGAATGGAGTAGCGAAGGTTGAGGAAAGGTGTAAGGAAGTGCAGGATGCCCTAGATATCAAGGCATTCTATGGCTTCAATATTTAATTTTTTTAAAGACAGAAAACGGGAAACGAGACCGAGAGGAGGATAAGAATGAATGACTATGATAACGGGCACTGTTTACACTCACTTCACCACTGCTTTGGCTGAAATAATCAACGTTAGAAAATATTCTTTGTTGGTTGCTTCTTTTTATTTAGCCATCCGACCTCCTTTTCGCCACTATTAAGAACTGATACCATGTGTTTTTTAAAAATTTTTGTTGGAATATTTCAAGTCAGTAGTGTATTTCAGTCTAAGCTTCATTGCTAAGATTGAATGATGCAACTGAATCAGGCAATTTGTGTTTACCGTATCAATAAAAGTGGTACCGTGTATGATAGATTTTTTTTTTCATGAAGGAAGGATAGCACATCAGACATTTATTAACTGCTATACCGCCCATTATCTTATCTTTAATAACGCAACACTTCACAGACTGCAACGCCATCTAATGGAATAGATTGTAAAATATTCTTCCTCTGAATTCTGGTTTAATACAAAAAGAAAAAAAAAATATTATTTCAGTACAAGAATGGATAAAAAAAGATGCAAACAACAACTTTACATTCAGCAAACAACATCTTCATTCATTTAATTAAAATAAATTTTAATGATAACTTTTGGATCATTCTGTACAATGGTAATGCAAAATAAAACATAATTGGACATAAATACTGTGGTGTTTAGATAAAATTATTTTGAACGAGTTTTTATGCTAATTAGCAGTTAATTAAAGTGTATTGATGTTGAAAATTGCGATCATTGCTTTTATTTTGCAAAAAAAAAAAAAATTATTTTATAGTTGACTTAAAATACCTTAGACATTTTGTTAAATTTTTCCTCATTCTTTTTATTTCCATTTTTTTGTTTGTTTTACTTTTATTTCTACTAAAAAATAAAGAAAAAATATTATAAATGTAATATTATATAAAATATAAAAATTAAATGAAGAAAAAACTTATAGAGGAAACTTTATAAATAGAACTCATAATCTGCAGTTTTTAAAATACTGTGCAACTAAATGCTTTTCAAATTTCATTGCTAATAGCATAAAAAAAGAGCTTTCTGCAACATAATTTTGTGCTTTTCAATATTTTTCAATTATTTATAATATTTATTTGATAAATTTGCTCAAACAGATACCATTTTATTAATTTCGAAGTTCTGAAACGAAATTTGGCGTGAAAATTTATAAAAACTATGCACAAAATAATTTTTTATTACGTAACGGCATTCACATTTCAATTACCTTTCAGATTTTCCAATGTCCTTTACTAGTTTTAAATATATATATATATATATATATGAAAAAGAAGGAAACCTTGAGTTAGAAAATGTTTGAAGTGAGCAGGTGGTCATTTAAGTTGAAACGAAAGCAGTAGTCGAGCAAACTCATCTACAAAATGTCAAAAGCGATGATAAAAATGAATAACCACTTTCCTGAAAGCTAAAATTGAAATTATTTGAAATATGTTCTGGAATGATCTAAGTTCGTAGGTTCAATGGCGAGAAATCAATTTTTTCTTCTGACTGACAATCACTATTAGAGCTTTCACATTTGACACTAATCTCTGATGTCTTTTTTCATCTTTCAGTATTTTTTAAAATTTATATTCACAGAAATTTGCGCATCATAAACATGAAATATTGGTGACTTTGATTTGAATCAGTTTTAATAACTTTTATTATTTGTCGCATTAACATATGTTGACTTTTTGATTAACATAAGACGAAATCGCAGTTGTTCTTTTATAAAGAAATTCTAGGAAAATTACTTTTATTTTTTTTCAAATCATTGGCAGATAATATTAGTTGTCTGTTCAATTTTCTGTAAGTTTACTTATCTTTACTCATTACTCAATGAGATTAACCAATAGAATTACTCAAAATTAGATGAGAAACTTCACAAATTAGGTCCTTAAGAAAAGTGCAATTCTATTGGTTGTTTGGTAGAAAGGTATTTAATATGGAATGTATGGAACAGATCATGCATTCCATAATCAAATTCTTTTGTATAAGCCATATTAATTAGATTAATGTGTGGTAGTGGAGAAGGCATTATTAAATGGTTTAAGACTCATGTCCAGGTCACCAGTTTGGTGCATGGCTTAACATGCGTTGCCAAATTTACTTTAAATTAAAGTATTAAAACATTACTGATTAATGAAAGACTGCCAGCCCTGTAGGATAACAAATTGTAATTATAAATTAAATAAACAAATATAAATCATGATACATTGGACGTATTTCTATCGACCAGCGCGAGGCAGAAATTCGGAGCAAGCCGGGGAAGCCGGGAAGTGAGTCACTCGTTTTCTGTTAGGGTAAAGTTCAAAGTTCATCTCCACAGGTGTGAGTGATTCTTGTCGCCAGCTGGCCAAACAAACAGTCATTTATCGCCTGTTTGGCCGCTGCAGTGTCTAGTCACTCAAGGTATGGCATACCTGAGGAACATAAATTATAGAAAAAACGTTGTGAATTCCGCTGTTTGGCTTTAATCAAACTATAACTACCCCAATTTGGGTAAACAGACGTACAATTTAAAAGATGAACTACCCACAGATGTCATATTAACTTCTGGATATCTTCCTATAAGCGAAACACAAGCATAGAACATTTAACCTCTGATAATCTTTTAAGAAAGTACTTCATTCACATTTATTGAAATTAAGTCAGACTTCTATCGTAGGTGGTACCAAAGTGCTTTAGGGCCACTTTGTCCAAAAAAAAAAAAAAAAAAAAAAAACCCTACAAAAAACACTTATATTTCTTTACTTTCAATCCGTGACTCATGCACTTGGGGAATGCTTGACCATGTACAATTTCATCCATCACAGCATTATTTTAGTCTTGTGGCTACCACAATGGCTTTTTTCATAATTTTGAAACATCATAGAATAGCGAGAACAGCATTTGAGCCCCCCCCCTCCACTCCCACCTTCTAAAGTTCCGCGATACACAAAAGTTCGTCTGTGAAGGATTCAACAAAATGTATCAAGTTAGCGATTTTCATCTTTCAGGGGAGAATCGGAACGAAAAGCAAGATAAAACTTATTTAAATGGTTTAAAAAAAAAGTATTTTAAAATACAAAAAAAAAAAAAAAACTTTCATGGCATTGTTTGATTTTCTGAAGAAGAAATTTACGCATTTCACTCATTTTTGTTTTAATATTGTCAAGGAAAACAATTTTAGAAAGACAATATGGTGTAAATGTAAAGAAAGATAAAACTAAAATCCTCGCATTCTTGTATTATAAATAATAAAATATAATCAAAGGAACTAAGGCCCGCATTTAAATTTATGCCTCACCTAGAATATTCTGGGACATTCTATAATGGATAGGTTTATTCTATATAGCCAGTACATTTTTAGAAGTTTTAAAGAAAACTAATAAAATAAAGGAGAAGAAAACTTTGATCCTCGTGCCTTTAATTTCAAAGTAATAAAAGAAGCAAGTGGAGAAGCTTTATTCTTTTAAAATGAGACAATATGTTATAGCATTTAGCCCTGGAAATTAAGTTTGTACATGTTGGCATGAAAATTTGTAAGGCTCAGGACGTCTGAACTAAATAAGTTATCGTTAGCTTATAATAGAATAAAACTCACTGATGTGGATTCTGTTTAAGTACAGAATGTTTTTACGATTTGTGTCAGACTGAGGGAATATTAGGAGAAAAATATTGCGCTTTTGATTCTTTCTCCTAGTATGGAACAAAACGTTATTTGTAATTAGATGTCCTTATTTTCGCTATATTTAGAAAGATCGACGAAGAATCAGCATTTTCCCCCAAATTTTTCTATTCGTAAAATTAGAAACATAAAAGATTTTCATATATTCCATTCTGCTAGCTAATGATGAGGTACGATTGCCAAGCCTTTGTTTGAAATTGGATCCTATTGAAGAATCTACCATATAAACTGGCCTGATGCATGTTATATTTTCAAGGGTTCTGGAACCTGGTATTTTAACCTGGAAAGGGGAGACTCAGATTTCTTTTTCGTCAGCTGATAACGGTTCGAAATTCTAAAATAATCTAGTTTCACTTCGAAAAGGGACATTAATTGCAATAAAGAGGCATTATTCCACTTTACCTTTGAGTGCCATAGTAACTAAACTAATTACTTCTTATATATACTTATTATTTCTTATATTGTAATTACTAATATTGGAGTAAAAGAAAACGGCTTGGGTGAAGTTCGCGATTTTTATGCGGATTGAGGAGGAGAGATAACACTTTTTTTAAGAACTTAGGGGAAGTTTTGCGGAGGCATGATTGTATCAAGCATGTCATTTGCCCAATCGTGTAATTTATAAACAGTTTTAAGCCTATAAAAACTGCAAACTGAAACTGGGACTATCCTGGATGATTATGGGTTTCTAGACATTTTGGTAGGCATATAAGAAACGCCATTCCCACAAACTGGGATGGAAAAAAAAAAAAAATGGAGAAAGAGCAGGCAAGGTTTTTCTGAGAAGCACTTTTCACATGATAATAATAAAGAGAGGCTCCGAAACAACTAACAAAGCAAAAGAAGAAAGACGAAAAATCACATTGAATACTACAATGGCCTTTAAAGAAGAGTTATGTCTTGTACATGTAGTCCCTGGTTTATTCTCATCATTTTATTTAAAAATACGTTTACTTAGGTACCTAAGGGTTGCTTCAGTTATGGTTTCTTTCATCTCAAGAGCGTATTCGAAGCATAAAATACTGAGGGTAGGAAAAAATTTATTTCTCTTCCTGCATATGCATATAAGAGATATAAATTTGGCCAGGTAATATAAATTTTATTAGCTTTTCAAAGGTAACCGATATGATTAAATAAAAATGGGAAATATTTTATCTTCGCAGAACTGGATGATGTAAGTATTCTGAGGAGAAAATAAATTACTGAATATCTTATATTTCCATTATTATAAAAATAATGATGATACATTTGTTGAAGGTATGTTGAAATTTATAACTGCATATGGTAAAGGCGAGGGTAATAAATGTTACCATTCTTGATATTAAAATGATTTCTCATTTTTTATCATAACAAAGAAGCTTGCTAAATCATAACTCTATAAATTTGAAACAAAACTTTCATCCCCCTCAAAATTACATATTTCACATAAAGAAAAAGATTGTTGAAAATTAAATTTATATACATGCGATATGAATATCATATAAACAAGTCACAGCATTGGGGCTGTTTGTAGTATAAATGTAGAATTTCCCATTTATAAAGAATATTGATACTAAGAATAATTCATATTGTCAAGAAAGCTTTTAGAATCAACATTTTAATTAATTTAAACATAAACGGAATTAAAGCATTTTTCTTTGTTAATTTCGAAAATAATATCGCAGAAAAATGGCATCCTACCGGAAGATACCTTAGAAATGAGGATGCTTCCGGTATACTACCTTGATGTGTACAGAAATGACTACATCCTACCAATGACAGGATGTGCTTTCCACGGGAAGGGTTGTGCCGTGGCCCTTAGGACTCAATTTTAGTTCTCGCCAATGCTGTCCCGACAATCTGGTCTTTCAGATTTTTCCGTGTGCCCCAAGGCGAGTCGGAGTAGTCCATATATGATCCCAGGAAAATAGTCAAATAAATCAATTTGCTTACAAATCATTCACGCTGCAAGTGAAAGGATAGAAATCCCGAATGGTTTCAAAATTCTTTTGAAGATACCTAAGATTCCCTTCCCTAAGTCGACACGTATAAAAGAAATCCCTACCAAAATCTCATAGTAAAATCACTGAAGGGATTCATTTCCGTCTCTTTTACTCTTCTGTCGCGTTGTAGATTAATGTATTGCAAGCTGTTTTTAATAATTTGAAACCTTTATTTTTCAACATCCAATGAGATGATATATTACATGCTGATGTAGTAAATATAATTAGTGAATCATCTAAACAGAAAAAGAGAAATTGGTGGATTTGTTTTCAGCTAATTGAAGGAGGGGGTGGGGAATGGAAAAATTCTAATAAACGGAATCACTAACTATAAAACAAATAGCTCTGAGAATACTTTTAAAATAACGACGTGGAAAATAAAAATTAAAAATGTTCGAATCCTTTTGATTCAATTTGTTATTTGAAAATTAATTGTTCAACTAATAATTATTATCATCGTAAGATATGTTTACGATTTTCGAAGGTAACAATAGCGATCTTTGGATTAATGTTTTTTTACTGATATTTAATAGACACAATTTAGAAATGTAGGAGGACATATTTTATTCAGTTTTCGATTTAATTAAAATGCTGTTTAAAAATAATAACTAAGAAATGAAAAACTGGCGTTATGTTACCCAAAAAAAAAGAAAAGTAAGAATATCACTCAAGTCAGTTCATTATCAAAATATTAAAACACACCTCCGCATTACTTTGATATCTAAAGCATTTTTCGTGTTACTTTTTTAAATAAACGGGAGGCCATTAATAAATTGACTTAAAAAAAACAACCTATGAGTTAATGTATTTCAGCCTAATCCATTCACATTTACACCATGATGAAAGAGGAGTGCAGAATTAAGACTACGCCCTAGCAGGGAGTTGTAGCTGATGGATACCATTTTTCATTTATTTCGGAGACTTGGAACATTTTGGCAACCGAAAATTATCGTCTGCAATCATACTTGCGGAATATTATATCCATTCAGATCCAGAGTTTGCTCTTACATTCAAAACGATAATAGCTGTTCCAAATGATTTACAGATAGCAGAAAATATCGTTAAACACTGCTGAAACAATAAGATTATTTCAGCAGTGTCAGAGGAATAAAAATTCTTTTTCTGTACTAGAATAATTCTGTTTCATTCGTTTGCGAGGTTTTCAGATCCTGAAGGCCGATAGACAGCATAGCTTATTTTTAACATACTATTTTTCTCTTTAGCAGGAGAGAATGTATATTCAAAGAAATGTTTCCTTTTTCTATTTTCATAAGTTTGCAGACAGACAGCTGTATACATCAAGTAATGAAATATCCACGTTTTACTTTTTTTTTTCCTCCAGTATGATTTATTTGTTTGGAGTTCAAACTGAAAGATTGATTATTTGGCCATGCTCGACCAAATGTAAGCCAATACTAATAAAAGATGTGTCAGCAAGCTTTCGTCGTTATTTGAGTAAAGAAAATTTAAGGTTATATTATAAGCTCTAAAATTACATATTGTGAAAGAGCAAATTTGAATATACTGTTAAATGATGTGATTTAAATTTTGGAATCCAATTTAAAGGCTTAGTTTCGAAATTACTAGCTTAATTTAGTTATGTTAACGTCCCGTTTTAAAGAAACACTAGGCTATTTTGGGACAGATTTCATAATTTTGTACCGTGGTCAGATGATGAGGACGATACTTGAGCTGGCACCCCCTCTCCAAACTTCCACACCACATCAGCAGGCCGAAATTGTTAAAGGAGAACATGAGCGGAGTGTTCAATCAGTGTGATCACATAGAAGTGAAATAGTGTTTAAAAATCGTAAAAGCATGGACATTCAGTTGCTATGCATTTAATAAATACTTTAAGATCAATTTTGTTTAATAAAATTTCAAGAAGTACTTTCTCGTTAATTATCAATTTTTAAGCCTTATTTGATTTTATAATGGTTCAGGGACGAAACTTTTCAAGAGAATTTTTGCAATTTTCATGCAACAAAATCGATTGTTTAATTTTGTCAATAATTTTTGACAATAATGTTTAATTTTGTCAATAATTTTTGACAATAATGCTTAATTTTGTCAATAATGGGTCATTATTTTGACACAGTACGATATATCAGTAACATTTTCTAGACTAACGTTGCTCTTTTGAACCTAAGAAATTGCTAAAAGTTATTTTGTTTATAATTTTGGACCATTAATTTTGTTAATGTTACAAAATTTTTATATATTTTTAAGCACTAGTTGCTATGGGATCACCGATCACCGACATTTGTGTATTTCAATTAGGGTTTATAAGTTACCGGCAAAATCTACTATTCATTGAGTTATCGTTCAGTGCCACTGGTCTCACTCTTTGTGTATTTCACCGTATAAGGTGACTAGTCCTGCGTATTGCTGCGATTTGGCTTTAAAATAATATTTGTAAAAGAAAGCATAATATGTGTTTGTAGTAAACTTATTCCATTAGCGCAATGTAGGCACTAGTGACCACGCAAAAGAAAGAAAAAAAAAATGTTAAGCTTTGTTAAAAAATGCACCAACATAATAAATACTAATTACACTAATTACATACATACATACATACATACATATATATATATATGTATGTATGTATGTGTGTGTGTGTGTGTGTAATGATATTTTAAACTCAATTTTCAATTTAATTAATTTCCAAGGCTTTATCTTAATTTAGTCCATAGTAACTTCATTCTAAAATATTCTCTTATTTCCTGATCCAATTCCACTTTCTGTGCTTGATTAATTCAAGAGAAGCATTGTAAAGTTGCTGAATCGGCTAAAAGCCTAACTTTCCCACACTCCGAGTAAAGGAACAAAATACCGTTGACGTGACATATTCTTTTTTAAAAAATCCCTGTGTCTCCCTTGCCTCGTCGGCTCATGTAGCGAAAATCCCTATCGAAATCTCTTTATATATAAGCACTATGGAGAAATATTTTCCCTATCAATATCTCAGGTTATATAAGACCAGGGATAAAATGTTCAAGATAATCTTCCTCATTTCTTTCTGTGTCGTTCGTCGTTCCTGCTTGTACAATTTTGCTTCAATACAATGCCTGCTTCTCCAAATAATGAATGAAATAAAACGACGTCACGAAATCGAGTCTCTTCACTGTCTTCGAAACTGCATTACGTTTCACATAAAATAATGCTTACACACATATATATATATCCTCACAGAATAAATTAGAAAAACAATAGTGATTTTTCAGTTAATTTATGTGGGTGTGATGGGTTTTAATGCATTGGATTAGCTTAATCATTTTATTTCTTGATTAACAAAGGATGATTATGATGATTTTTACAAATGAGAGAATTCAAAGATGAAGAAAGAATTTCTATTACATGAAGATGGACAGTTGATGTTGTTCAAATGATCTTTCCCACCTACGCGTGGTACATTGGGCATTTGCAGATGAATTCTTCTACCCAAGAATTCCGGTTTCGGCCATTTTCAGAGGATTATGTCTTTTCGAGTTCCGGTCACACCCTTTTCGGCTGACGTCTCTCTCTCCTCTGGTGAACTCTGCCCATCATCGGAAACACGCTGAGCGCCCTCTCGCGGAATTATTTAAAACATTTATATAAAATTTTATGGCGATCAGTGTGTTTAATTTATGCAAGACATATTTCTATTCAATTTTAACTACCTAAAAATTTCAGTGAATATATTCTGATACAATTTTTACTTTCTAGGTATGGACTAATCCTAGTTTAACAGATCCCAATGGAAACACAGCTTTGATGTACGCAGCGTCTCACGGTCACCACGAAGTCATAGCAGTTTTCTTATCGATCTTCCGAAATAATATCAAAAGCCTCCAATTACATAAACGGAATAATGACGGTTTCACTGCTCTGCACTTAGCTGTACGTAACAGACACGATTCGTGTGCCAGACTTTTGACGAAAGAGGGCCAAATCTTTCCAACTGCCATCGACGAATTCCCTGACCCTAAAGACCTTGACAGAGCCCCCACGCCGACGGAAACAAACGCACATTTTTTCCAAAATACCAACGCTTTGTATACAGTGCTGAAGCAGAAACATCGGGTTAAAAGTGATGATAGACGGACCACGGGAACAATGACAGTTGATGCTGATGACCTCGACTTAATCAACTACTCCAGCCTGAGTGTTTTAGAGTGCAACGTAGGTGATTTCCCACTTTCTACCTATACTCACCCATTTGGGCTCCAGATGACAAAATCTACCCAGGTGATATCCATAGATAACCGTAAAACACCCCAAGAAACAGACGAAAACAAAAATGAAAAGCTACAGGAAAATCTGCCAGCTGACGATGTGGAATCCAAACCCGATGACTGGCCGGCGGTTCCAATGCAACTTAAGTCTGTCCAACAAAAAGTTTTACAGCCCCTCATGCCAACAGAAGTAACGAATGTGCAGCCTTCAAATGGTAATACTTTCCAAAGGAAATGCCTTTTGAAGCAAAATAATAGAGGGATATCGGCCTACCGAATTAAAATTCGGGATTCTAGCAATGCAACAGGTAATTTAAGAAATGCACATTCAATAGACTCAGTTGATAGCATTATATCCGGTTCTTCGATCAGGTCGGTTCACTTAAAAAGAAATAAACAGATCGATGTTGAACATGAGGCCGTAAGCAATCTACTGCCTCTAATACCATGTAAAGATACTTCTTTACCACCTGTTAAGTACTCTTTAAAGCGTAGTGGTAGTTCTAAGAAAGATACTATGTGCTTCCCAACTGCTCCCATTATTTCAGTTAGAGCAGATCAGCCTTCAAATGAGATAGAAATGTATAAAAAAAATGTCGTGGCGCTTTCGTAAAGCGCTTTTAAAAATTCACCCCTAAATGTTAGATGCATAATTAATTTATATGAAATATAATCTTTGTGACAAAGCAATAAAACAGAAATTAAATTTTGTGTGTTCGTAGAACTCAGAAACATGCAGGCGTTTTTGCTTCAATAATTGCTATTCAATAAAAAATTTGTATTGCATTTATAATAATAATTTTTAAAAATCTTATGTGCTTTCATTTCATTGTTTATTGGATTTAACACTGCATTTGAAGGAAATTCTGAAACCAATTTGTTTTCAAATATTGGAGTGTAATAATAGGAAACAGTATTATGTCCTTTTACTTTCATTCCTTTCCCACCAAATCAGAAATACATATTTGAGATAAAAATTTTACATTATTGAAAGTCCTGGTCTACTTTTATTTCGCTTTGCGATAACAGATACCCGAGCTTAAAGAAAAATAAGTCTACTTTGATAAAATTTGTATTAATCCTATAGTTATTCATGTTTACATCCCTATAAATTTATCTTTATTTCGATTAATTTTGAATAATTTAACTATCAACTTTATTTGTCACTCTCTTATAAATTTGATGGACAGTTTTTTTAGTAAAGTAATCTTTCTGCATTCGACAGATTTGCACACTTTTAATGAAAAATAAAAAGATACACATGCTAAGTTAAATATTTTAAATATATAAATGAAATAATTTTGAATACTTATTTTTAGCATAAGAATGAATGCCTATAGTCTAAGAATATTTGAAAAATATTTTATTCTTAAAAACGTTTGTTTACTTAATTATTTTATGCATTATACAGATTTTAAAAATTAAATTATTAAAATTCGCACTTTAATCGATCATGTTAATTAGGCACAGATCCCCATAAAAAAACGAAAAAGAGTAGTATGGTGTTTAAAATCAAGTAATTTTGTGAAATTTTTAGATTTATACAATTTTCTGGACATATATATTACACTATGTATTGATTGCTATTATTAGGAATTCCTTAAACTAATTAATATCTTATGACTAATAATTCTGATAAAAATTTTGATATATAATATACTTAAAGTATCTCTAATTATTAATTCTGAAGATAATAGCAACTGAAAGCCAACCAAATAAAACAATTAGGTGTTGCAGTTTTTAATTCAGAATAATTAAATTTCACTTTAAAGAAGACAGGCACACAAGGAAAAAAAATAAGATTCAGTTTACTTATTTAATTTTTTTTTACAATCTAAAACACCATTCCCAAACAAGTAAATGCAAGGAATGCATTTTTCAGAATTATTGAAAGTGAAGGCAACTCTGTATTTAAAATTCTATTTAATTCTATACATAACTTTCAAAGAAAGAAAATATATATATATAAAACAATCCATTTGTCCAGTTTGCTCTTTTATACACATGACAGAAATAATTAGAATTATTTTTTTTAAACAGAAGTGTCACCAACATTCAATTCAGAAAGTAGGTTTTAAATTTGATGATTTTAAACAAATATCGAATTAAATATTAAAACTTCAATGACAGCTATGAATGAATTAATAGAGGTATTTTCGTATATACATAATAATTATGAAGAAATGCTAATTCCATAATGTCACAATTTTACATATGTGAGGAAAAATTTGACACAAATTTAAATCGACCAGGAACAGAAATTTAAATAAGTAACAATATAAATAAGTTAACATGCAAAGGGGAAAAAAATGAGCATTCATAATACTGATATTTGTAATTAATAACATGAGCTATCATCAGTTTTAATAGTAGTGATTGATAATTAATACTAATTCATAATACATAATAATGCAAATTAAAGTTCTTGAATATCAGAATTTACAAAGGACAAATAAAAAAAAAAATTAAAGAACATAATTAATAAAGCTTTCAGCATAATTTATAGTTTTAATAATTTTCTTTAGAAATAAATAGTTTTGATGTAAATAAAATTTATATGACAAATAAATAACAATCATAACAACACTAACTACCCTGTTTTTGGCATATCAAAAGAAAAGAATAAAGTTTATTTCAAGAACTACATAACAATACATTAGAAAGTAAAACATTAAGAAAATATAGATTCATACTTTTCAAATAAATATGGTAAGAGATTTAGAGATAGATACTATTCTTAAATTTAATTTTCCTCGCTACTAGTCAGATAAATTAGCAGTACAAAATATTTCAAAATTTATTTAAAAGTTTAATTTATGAGAAAGTTTTCAGTTCTAATTGCATATAACAAAGTTTAATCAGCTTATATTATAAAGAGTATTTTCTAAAAAGAGAAACAAATATGAATAAATTAAGATGCATTTTTTAAGTTGACAGTTAAATATGATTAAGTTTCAAAGTAATTACAAAAATTTTACTCATATAATTCTGCATGATTGCAAATGAGTTTTTCATGATGAATTATTCATAAATTAAAGAAAATGTAGCAATGGAAATAAATGCAAATTCATTTTTAAAGCATCAATGATCATTTAATTCATTTTATAAATATTCACCAGATAAAATACACACATTAAAATCTCTTATATAAATAATTTAAACAGAAAACATGCACATTACAGATTTTGAATGCAGTTTCTTTATAACAATTATAAGAAAAAAAAAAGAAACAAATAAGAACTAGATAATTTCATTTAAAAAATTTCAAATCTTAACATCTAAATTAACTTACAATACATCCAAATATGATTTTAACTCAAAAATTAAATAATAAATTTTTTTTATTCAAAATTAGGCATTAGAATGAGATTCTTATACGATTACTTTGAAAGCATAAAGTTAATTTTGGAAACTGGAGTACAATATTGTAATATATTAATTCCCTCTAAATCTGATAATTACAAAACATTCCCCCCCTTCCAATATTAAAATGATGAAAATACATAAAATCAACAGCATAACACTGTATAATCTACATATAAATTTCTAGAAAAACTTTGAAAAGATTAAAATTAAAAACAATTTACTAAGGTCCATAACTACTTACAACAATTTGATTAACAAGAAAGCAATCGATTCAATTAATTTATGATAAATGGAACATTTAATTGCTAACAGATCTTTTCTCCCAAAAATATAGTGCAAACCTTGGAAAATAAAGTTTAGAAAAGATTTGAAGAAAACAATTAAATATGTGGCAGCAAATTGAAATAATTTTAAAAAATCAGACTGGAAAGAGAAAAATTGCTTCAGTGCACAAAAGAAATAACAATAAAAATAAAAACAAACCAAAGAATATTTAAGTACAAAACCTCTCAATATTTCTCAATAAATATACAATCTGATTCATTTTTCTAAAAGCTAAATATATATATTATTATCAAGAGAGCTTTATAATAATTGACCTGTACATCTTAATGCAACTTTGTGATGTAATTTTTACATGAAACTAATTTTGTGGATGCAAATTAATAATTTATACAATAAATAAACAAATAAACCTAAAATGCAGTTCATTTCAAACATTCTGTAAATTTGGAGAGCCATTCATCATTTGATGCAAACGAACATATCCATTTTTCTTTGGCACAGATGCTGGATACAGTTTGCTTATCACAGTATTATGATGATCATCATCATACTTCAATAGTAGATTCACATCTTCTTTGTGAGCAATATATGATGGCAAAGAAGTTGCCTTCTTTTTTGCTTGATTAGCATCATATTTAGCCTGTAATAAGCAAACAAACAAACAAAAAAATTAATAAAAACGAAATACATAATTTGTCATAATTTATTTTATCATTTTGCTACGATTTCTTCTTATTTTATGCTTGTCGTGATGAAAATGCATAATGATTATGCAATTAAATAAACATGGTTTACACTTGTCAAGTACATTTTCAGTATAAATTGACTTCATTTTACAGAACTAGAAACGAAATTTATTAGCAAATGAATCCACTCAAAAATATTCAGCTTTTTTTCTCATAAACAGTAAGCTGTTTAGCTAGCAAAATACAGGAGTAATGTATGTACTTTGTGAAAATTTTATTCACAGTTCTTCTGTTAAAATCAAATTACAATATCCAATAAAAGTCTTTGTATTAACTATAAAAAATGGGTATAAAATAACCATAATGACATATGGCTAAAATTATGATGACACATGAAACACAAATTCAGTACATAACATTTCACAATTTTATTCAGATAACAGGTCAGATAAGAATTGGACTGCTTGGTTAAGTGGTGAGAAATAACTTTTTTCACTTTCATGGTTGGTTCCATTATGTTGCTCTCCTGGATTCATCACCAATGAATATGAAGTGTTAGTACAAGAATTTCTCATAATTAATAACATTTTGCATCAGTAACAAAGTCAAATTATTTATTGCAGCAAACCTTATATTTCATTTCACCTTGGATGCAAAGGCAGGACGATATAAAATTTTCATGACTGAGCTGCATTTCAAGCTGGACTCTGTGACTGTAGAGTCTCAACATTTCAGACATTTTTAAGGTTTCTTTATGGAAACTTATATGCTTTTGATTTAAAATTTTATTGAATTCAAATATTTTTATGAAAATTTTAATCCGAATCAAACAGTTAACTTCAAAATTGCAGCAGCAATTTCATATAAGCAATTGTACATAAATTCCTGAGAAGGGAATGAAATTAAAACATAATTTAGTTTGAATTTTCATAATCAATAATAAATAATGCACACTGAAAAAAGTATATTTACAAAAATAACAAGTCTCAATTTTTTCACATTAAAATAAAAATAATTTTAGCATTCACTGACAAACAATGAGGATTCCGTAATATTTAAGTATTCCACTCACTTTGTTATACAGAAGTACACCAAATATAGCAAGCATCATTCCGAAGAAATTTACTGCTGTCACTGGATTTCCAAGAACTATGAGTGATACTGCAATAACTGATATTCTTTTTGCAGTATTGCACACAGAATATGTGAGTGGTGACACCAAAGATATCAAACTGAATGCTACTATGTTTTGTGCAAAATTGCATAGGCCATCCGCAAACAATAGGAAATAGATTGTAAATTTGTCCTTTTGCTGAAACTATATAAAGAAAAAAAAAATAATGTTAAAAAGTGAAACTAAAAATAATTATATAGAAAATGAAGCACCCAAAAAATGATTTTGCAGTTTTATTTACCAGATTTTTCTGATCATATAGTAAATTAGTGATTTCATTTACCTTACACAGCACCAAAGAAAACATAAAATTTTTAAGTATATATTAAAGAAGTTATAATAGTTATGCTAAAATAAATAATTTTGAAATTCTGTCCAAGGCAAGATTTTTTGAAGTCACCAATGTCAAAATTAAATCTATTTTTAAAGGATCCGGATGTAGATTCATCACTTACACACTTTTACTTTTATTCTTGAATAACTTTTTATAATAAGGCAAGGAAAAGTTTTAAAATAAAAGTAGGGTAAAAAAAAATTTACATTGGTTTTTTTTAATATAAGAAAACCTATTTGTAGATTTAAAAAAGTATTTTTGAACAATTTATAGCTAAAAAGTTAGTTTCTTAATATTCTTTTGCATTTGCATAACAACCTTGTAAATATAAAATTAAAAATGCAAGAAAGTGCCTTAAATTATATTTTTAATCAGAAAATTGAAAATAAAATTCACAGACAATATCATACAATAACTAACAGGAGTAGTCAGCCTAAAACTTTCTTGCATACTATCTAATAAACTTGTCATGCCACAGAGTGCTTTACAAGGCAATGGCAAACAATAGTTAGAAAATATCAACTTTTGGTGTGAATTTAACATTTTACTGAATATCTATCACATCGTTCTTAACAATAAATCCCTAGTATGCACTAATAATATCAAAAATCAAATCCATGTTTTAAGTATGTTTTTCTCCACTGATTTAAGCAAAAAAATTGATACAAAATCTCATAGCAAATTTATTAAATTTATATCGCGGCATTTTTGAATTATGGTATTTACATATTTCTGAAAGCACAGACCCACAGATAGTCAACCTGTAGTTGGATTTAGCTCAAATCAGGGTAGGTGTCTACATATAGATGTTAAATGTGAATATCGATCCCATCACCTTTGGCAATAAATCCCTGGCATGCGCTAATAATATCCAAAAATCAAATCTGTGTTTTTAAACACCTTTTCCTCCATTGATTGAAACAAAAAGTTGACACGAAATTGCACTTATAGTCACAAAATCGCATAGCAAATTTAATATATTTATGTTGCTGCATTTTTGAATTATGGCATTTGTATATTTCTGAAAGTACAGACCAAAAGATAGTCAACCTGTAGTTAGATTTAGCTTAAAACTGGACAGGTGTCTACGTACAGATGTTAAATCTGTGTACTGAATTTTATCTATCTAACTTTCTTTGTTTTGCAAATATTATGTTAACTTATATTCAAAAAGTTGGATAGACTTCCTTGGAATATATCTTATTCAAAATTTGACAGAAATCAGCAAATTTGGTAAAAAGACCATATATTAAATTTCAAGCATGTATCTCAAAGCGTTTTTGAGTTATCTTTGTCCCCAAAAATGTGTGTTTTTTTAACTCAGGGAGGTCTAAAGTGTGGATATTCTTCAAATTTTTTGACGATTACTATACTTTGTTTATGCCAAATATAAGAAAGTAAAAATACAATGACAGTGAATGAAAGTCAATATAGTTTAAATTTACTTAACAGCAATAAAATTAGTAATATTATTCATATAATAAATGAAATACAGAAATATATTTACAGATAACAGATTCAATACAAAGAGATAGCATTAATAAGACCTTCTCTTATTATTTCATATTTATTTTCGGATCATTGATTATGCATTCATTTGAATTTTAGTAAATAAAATATTTATTTCAATGCCATTTCTACATTGTGGCAAAAAATTATCAATTTTTAAATCTAAAAATATTTTACAAAGACTTCCTTAAGACAGTGAAACAGAATACATAAAATATTAAAATAGTTCCTCATTTAATTTTCCTAAGAGTTAACTGATTCATAAAAATTCTACTTCTAACAACAAAAGATCATTCAGAAAATTTTGAAAAACTTATTTTTTAATATCACACACACACACTGGAAAATCCATCTTTCCAATGGTTTCACAATTATAACATTCTTTAACTAAAAAATAATACAAATATTAAAAACAAAAATAGCTTACCAAATCATCATCACGCATAATTTTTCGAAAATCATATATTAGCCAAACTGGCATAAAAAATAGGAAAGCTAGTCTAGCAAGTATATGAAGAAGACGTAAATGATGAATATTGGTTTCACAGAGAACCTGAGAAAATAAAGCATAAAATTTAAAATATAGTTATTAAAATTTTTTTAATAAATACAAATGTTAACAAGATGAATTAATGTAATATTATATGCATATACTCTATATTATTAATGCATATACTACTAATCATTTTAATTATGCATATACTACTAATCATTTTAAT
>JAPMOR010090259.1:3386-19830 GCA_026543865.1 Argiope aurantia | reverse complement strand
ATACTACTAATCATTTTAATTATGCATATACTACTAATCATTTTAATTATGCATATACTACTATTTATTTTAAGATCCTAAAACTAACATGTATCAATACGGAAACACACATGTATAATTATAATATTTACAGTTGGTTTTGAAATTTTCACATTAGAAATACAGAATAAAAATAAAATGTACAATTAAGCTACATAATATATTTAAAAAATTAACTGCTTTTAATACTCATGAAGAAGGAATATAAAATGATAAGTACAATTCTGAGCTACAGAGATCATTAAGAATAGTATGCATTGAAAATCAAAATGCCATATGGATAGATATTAGAAACAATAATTAAATTAGCTGAAGATTAAGTAAAGTTACTATATCCAGCCAAAGCTTAAAGTTACTTTATCTACAAAGCTTGTACAATAGCCAAAATGTCCCTATTCTCAACATTTGTATAAATGTTGAATAGTTACACACACTTACTTTTTCTATGCATAAAATTATCATTTGGACATGCCAGTACATAAAACGCAAGAATACTTGAAACATATTCTGCAATTACAAACATTCCGAATGTGCTTCTAGCTTAGAATTGAAACAATTGTGGCTTGATGCTGTATTTTTTTGTGTAAAAAAATGAATTAATTGTTAATTCCAACAGACTTTAAATGAAATGCACAGCAATGTAATTTATATAAATAATTTAATGTTTACCTTTTTGGAAAATGTATGCTGTAGAGAAAAACCCATGGTAGCTAATAATGCACTTATTAAACCAATCATGTCAAAAGATATTTCTGAAGCTGTAGCAATTAACACTCCAATTACAATAGGTATCAATGAAAGATACACCTGAAAGAAAACTTAAAATAGAGCAAAATTGCAAGTTCTGTTATATTCTGTAGTCTGATATATTCCTCTATATTCTGAACAAAGCAATAGGAGCAATGCATTATTGGCATTATTTGAAATAAATACTTAAAAAAAATCAAACAAAATACATTTCTAATTAACTTTATTTGTTTAATTATTTATCCAACCTTTTTTCCAGATTTGTTTCAAAATTCAAATACTTTAAGAATACTTTTATAAAAATATTTAAATGCAATTTATTACACATATTATATTCAAAAGATTAATAATAAAAAATAATGAAGAAATGGTTTTGGGAGAGGATACAAACCTTACTTAAATATACTAAAAAAGTTTTAAACAAATATTTGTTTTGAATATTATTCTAGCATCCATTATTAGGAACTTAAATTTTATTAAATACATGACAATTTCAGTGCATTATTTATCTACTAAGAATAAATATAATTTTTAAAATTATGATAATTTAGAATGAGAAAATGTAAAATATAAATTTATGCAGTTTATTAAGATAATATAGCATTTTTTAACAGAAACAACAATAACAAAACATTGAAGATATGATTTTTGGGGAGAAAAGAATATTAGGTAATTTAAAAAAAAAAGAGCAAAATATACTGATCATATATATATATTGTCATTTATATAGTCAGGCTGTCACAATCAAATTTGAAAATTTTATCAGATTATGAAATTGAACATTCTAATTTACTAGCAAAGAATAATTTTGTTTTATTTATACAATACTGAAATAATATATGCAAAGAAATGTAGGCATGTATAATTTTACTTCCGTGTAAAAATATAAACAAATGGATAAAAAAAATCACTTGATATTTGATTTAGCAAATCCAAACAATGCCAAAGAATCAAATTTTAGAATATACAAAAGACTAAGATGACTTACTAATATGATGTTTAATTTTCATTATTTAATAATATGAATTTCTGAATAAATTTATTATTTAACCCTTTAACATACATTTTTTTCTTTCATGAGAACGTTGAAACACGAAATGTTTTTTTTTTTCACTTTCATTGTTGCATAGAAGAGTAACCATAAAATTTTAAACGCCCGAGCTGAACTCGGGCTTGCACAAGTTTGCTAATAAATCATACCCGAATCAAACAGGTTTATGCATTAAGTGGTTAATAGAGCATCTGACCAAAAAATTCATTTAAATGCAAAGCATTACAAAAATTTATTATTTCATTTTAAAAATGTTTATTTCAAAATGATGTGTAACAATATTTATAATTACTTATTTCTTGAGAAACAAATTAATTTTTAAGAATATTATATATCTATAAATGTTTAAATTCCTCTAACCAATTATTAAGCAAAAAATTCCATTTTTAAAAGAAAATCTTTTCAGTGCTTACCTTTGTTGTTTGTTTTTCATTCAATATAATTCTAGAAAGAATTACTGTGAAAAGAGGCATGGTTGCCTTAACTGTAAAGAAAATTATTTTAATATTAAATATTTCATATAAAATATTACAGAAAAAAATGTTAAAAGTAAAAAAATCAAGTCTCAAGTTTTGATAAAATAAATTAGTATTAATTATTATATGCAACCAAACCTCTACTTATGCATCAATTAGTCTTTAATTTTTAACTGTTTCTTAAATTTATTCATCAATTAAAGAATAGTTTTGTAGAACAATTTAAGTGGTAGCTAAAGTTTTTGCAGGATCTTTCGAATTCCTTAATTTGCATGCAACTGTATATAAAACATAGATTAAAAATATCATAATAAAATTTACAGAATAACAATATTTAATATAAAGTAAGAAATTGCAAATGGAATTAGATGTTCAAAGCTTTAAAACTTGTGAAAATTATGAAATATTTTATAGCACTGTTTTGTGGAAGTCGATATCCTAGAAGACATCAAGGCACATATTTTAGGAATCGTAGGTCTCTTATTTATCATATCATAAATATTATTGCTTCTTTTTTATCATCAACATCAAAATTGTTTTATTTTCTTATTCACATGCAAGCTTAAAAAAGAAGGTTAATCTAGAATAAATTCCTGTGAATAATGTTCTTATTAAATCATTTACACCCTGAAAGAAATTTATTTTTTCAAAAAAGTAAAAAAGTCAAAAATTAATATTTTTTTTTTGTTTTAATAGCTCCTTTTGTCAAAAAAAAAAATGTTAGATCTCAATTTAAAATGCATGTAGACAACAAAAAATCAGATTCAAAATAAAGCACAGCCTCTGAAATTTTCTCTTCATGCAACTTATGAACAATACCATAACTCCTTTTTAAATGAAGAAAAATATTTTGGCCCCTTTTTACACACGAGAAGAAAATTACAATAACTCAAAAATTGAAACACCCACATGAAGATTATTTAGTACATCTAGTTGAAAAGCCTAATTGAAAGCACATATAGTGAAAATTGAGATGATCAATTGACTGTTTTTGTCATATATTCTTAGGAAATTTGACAGATATACAGACTTATTCTGACAGTAAAATACGACACTGGAAAGAAGAATAATTCACAATTTAAGATCAATGTTAAGATCCAAATTATGAGTAGCACAAGATGAATAGGCTTTGCATTCTTGCATACCAAGAAATGAATAGTTAAAACTTTCAAAATAATACAGAAGTAAATTTTCGATGCAAATAACATTAACAGATTACAATGAGAAAGTTAAAAAATTATTTTCTCCTGCGTCAACAAAAATATTATTTGAAAACTTCAGCTGTAATATTTAAAACATCATTACTACAGTTAATTAGATAAAGATTACTTAACAGATAGAGATTACTTAAAGACAGATGCACAAATAAGGAAAAACTTTTCAGTCTGACAATTTCTTTAACATTTTTTGCATAACATTGCTTGATTAAAAAACTGCTAAAGAATAATCAATTTGACAAGACACATTAAAAAATAATTAAGAAAAAATTAATGTTCTAAGTGCTCATAGACAATTTTAATTTTTATATATAATTTTTTTTTTTTTTACATTTGTTACCCACTATTCAGCTATTGCAGAATTAATCTTATATATATATATATATATTGCCTAAATTAGGATTAATACAAATAATATATAAAAAAAGCAGAACTTCAAACAAAACATATGGGTAATAATATCTTGAGCTCCTATATAATGTTGAAAAAAAAATGAAAATATGGTTATTGTCATATAAACTAAGATTTTCAAATTCTAAAAACTATACACATGGACAAATAACTAGAATTTATCCTCAAACACATCTAATAGACATATTAAACAATTTAAAAATAATATTTAAACAAAAAATAATACTATTAAAAGGCATATCTTGGTCATTTAGATTATGTACAAAATGAAATAATATATTTATCAAAAATTTAAGCTTACTTGACCTACATATAGATAAGACAATTATTTTGTCTATAATTAAATGAACCTATACAATTGTATACTACTCCATTATGCAAGTCAGTGAAGAAAGCAATATCATCAGACTTGGCATACTGAAAAAGTATCTCTGTTTTCAGATTGATCTATAAAATTAAATATTTTGCTACAGATATTTAATTTTTACTTACCAGTGTGTGCATAAGATACAGGCACTTTCCAAATGCTGACATGAGATGACACAGAAGCAAAAAATTTGCCAAATGCCAAAGGCACAATTAATTTCCAATAGTAAGTCCTATTTATGTCAATAGCAGTTCGAATACCCCAAAGGCTAAATAAAGGTCCAGACAGCACAGTAGCAGTGAGAAGTTGCACCATAGTAACTGTTATTGGATACGGAAAATCATTTAAAACTGTTTTGAGTATTACCCCGTTTCCAGAGCTCACACCATACCAAACGAAACATAACAAAACAACATATAAGATTTCTCTTGCTTGGGGATCGCTTGCCATCCTTTATTTTGAAAATTTATTTCATTTTAACTTACTAAAACTATAGAAAATAAATATTGGAATTATCTAGTACCCTTTGGCTAAAAGATATATAGTTAAAAATTGATAAATTAACAAGAACATTAAATATTAAACTGTGCATCACACGTCACCAACGGGTAGCACAGCTACCATATTTTTAAAAGGCCGTGTTTTACACCAGACGAAAATTTTTTCAGTTTAGCTATGAGAGTTGAGTTGCATTCTGCTGCTTTATGTCAAACATATGTACTAAAATCTACATTACTTTACATTATATTTTAGATTCACATAATATTTATGAATCAAAAGATAACGTGAAATTATTTTAGCAGTTAGAAGAGTTATAAAATTTAATTTACCTTCCCCTTTCGTAATTTATATAATGAATCTATATATCGATACCCAGTGCAGTTTCGTCATCGGAGAACAAGCGTTTATTTGTAAATAAAATATTCATCATCCGAAGCTACCGATTAGAGTTTAGTTTTTTTTTTTTACCCCGTTCAATTTTTCAGTTCGCTGCTTTCAGAAACTGTATTTGTGTGGTTATCATTCAGGAACTAAGTGTTCTTTCCTTGTTGTTACTGGTAGTGAAAAATGTCTTGTCAATCTAGGATTATTTTTCGATTCCTTCCTTACTTCTTCTATGTACATGAAGGAAATAATAAACTCTATTTTAGTGTTGAAGTAATTATGCCATCTTGTGTGAACTTTTGAGTTTTATGAAAGCAAGAATTTACTAGTGGAAATAAAATTGCTGTTAAATAAGGTGGAATAGAATTGATAATCCAACGAATTAAAAAAATCATTGGTTTAACAATAGTTATTCTTAATTTTTTTCACTCTCTAATACCTACATAATCGTAGAGTTTTATATATGAACTGTGAATCAAACTGTTAGAAAATTAAATTTTTAAAAATTTTTAATAAAATAAAGTACCAAAAACACTTTTGAACTATTTTTTCCTATTAAATGCACAAATAAATAATTTTTTAAAATCAAAATTTAATTAATTTATTTAAACCTTATAGGGAATCATATGTTTTATTTATTGTAACTTTTAGAATAATTTTTTAAAAGTAAAAAAAAAAAAAAGATTGTTTATAAGATTGGTATTTCAATGTGAGACCAATATTTAAATATACTATTTATTATGACGATAGAATTAAGTTGTCAATCTCGGATGCAATTTTTCATAATATAATGACTTTTATATTCTTGTAATTGATATCTACTATTTTTTGATTAATAAAATATATGTTGTAGGAGGCATTTATGATTTACTTATATAACCTTTTACATTTAATGGTTTAATATTTTCTATGAATATGTAATGTATATTCATAATTGTAGTAAATGTTTAAGATTAAATTTATTAAAACAGAATTTTTATACTATTAGTCCAGCGACTTTATTTAATACATAAACTATTGAACATTATATTTATGGATATTGCTGTCAGTTTTGTTAACATATGTAAGTGAAAAGTAATGAATAAATCACCTTGATTTGAAAATTTTAGTAGAAATTAAAAATAAATATATTCATTTAAAATTTCTTTTAAATTAATATAATTGAAAATATATTAAAAGAAATCATTGCTTACTATTTTTGCTGCCAAAATAATATCTGGAAAAAATGTAAGAAAACATTATAAAAAAACATTTGTTAAGTACATTTGAGGGAAATTAATTTGTATTGATTGTTTCTTAAGTTGAATTTATGTAAACATTTAAGATAAAATAATATGTGTTTTTGTATTTTTATTTTTTAAGATAGAAGGATCATATGTTCATTCTTTAACAATGTCGACAATTTTTTATGTACTCTTTAAAATGATCTTTTACATAAATTGTATTTTTTTTTTAAATTTTAGAAAGTTATGAACAGTTATGATTCAAAATGTTTTTTTGAAAGAAATGAATTTATTATCAATCATATTACTTTAATCTATTTGATGTCGCCAAATTTATTTTTAATCTTTTCTCTTTTTTAGAAATATATGGAGCATAGAGCAAAATGCTCTTTCTAGATAAAAATAATCAAAATGCAATTTGTTACATCAATGTTGTGATTCATCTGCATTATCTGAAAGCATAATGAAGAAAAGTAAGCTTTTCTCTATAGCATGCTGTTTCAGTATGTGTGTTTTAGCAATCCAAATATTGATTTTACGAAGACTTCTTCAAAAGGTAATTTAATAATTATCCAGGTAAATATAATCTATTTTTAATTAAATGTTTTTATATTTCTATATGAAAAATTATTAATTTAATTAAAAAATGATAATTTAAATTGAGTGTATATAAGAAATTATTTGACAATGATGGTAGTGAATGTCATGATACTTCCTTGTTAATGTTTCAAAATAAGCTCCATAAAATTAAATAATTCTTGTTTTAAATATAGAGTTATATTGACCAAAACTTTATGCAAGAAACTTAATTGATTAAAGACGTTTTGCAAATATTTTTATAATTGGCTGTTTTAATTAACAAGAACTTTAGGACATGTTCTTTATTATAGGCAGACTAATTTCCATTCTAATATATTGTTTGAAGTGCACTTCTGTAGATTTAAAATAGAAATTTTGATCTGGTTTGATAATACACTCATTATATCAAGTGCATCTTTTTTATTTTTATTTTATGGTGATGGTCTAGTAAATCTTTTCTAAATCACTAAAAATCAAACAATGGAATCAAATTGTGATGTATAAAGCTTGTATTTTTAAAAATACAAATATATATATATATAAATTAAAATAATGATCTAAAACACGCATAATAATACAACATGTACTTTTTCTTTTTTTGTTCTACCCAAGTTGGTATTCATTGTAATTTTGAATGTTATTATTTATTTAAATGAATTTATTTTATGTATACTATTAGAAAATATACTCCATTATGAAATTTGTCTTCTTTACATTATAATAAAATTATCTTACTGAAATATTTAGGCAAGCAATAAGTGCATTATTATAAGAGTTTAATCCTTGTTTGTAGCTTTACAAGTTAGCATTGTTTCCATCTTGTTCTAATAGAAAACATTTTTTTAAAGGTTCTTTTGTAAAATTTTTTTCTTCTTATTTTAATTTTAGGAAGTGAAGGAAAAAAAAGTTGATTTTGCTCATGTAAGTGATATTTTTTGCATTTTATTTTAATATTTTTTTTTTATTCTGCTTCTTAAATATTTACGAGATTATTGACATATGAACATTTATTTTGATACTTAAATATATTTTTCTTAATTTTTTTATGTACTGTAAAAGTCTTAATATTGATATCAATGTATGCAGTACAGATAATTTAACATACCCTCTAAACATGTACTCTTCATTTTTTAGGTGTTCATATCAAAAGTATTGAATCTGTCCTTTAAGCACAGTGTGCTATTGTTTCTAACTGATCCTAAACTCTTCAAACGAATTCAAAATGGTAGTGAAGAAGAGCTCAAAAGTTGTCATTTTCTTTGTCCTTCCCAGAAAGTTCTTCATCTAGCTACTATTGGTCCTTTGTCTACACAGATGCAAAAAGTATTTCATATTTACATATAATATTAATTTTGTAATAATTTTAAGAGATACATGGAATTTTTGTTTTCAAACATTTATTTGGACTGCATTCAGTGACAGTTTTGATGTTTTCATTGCTTCTAATAACTATTGCATATGCATTAAATTTTTTTTATATATATTCTCATAAAAATTAAACTTTAAAATAAAAATAATATTCCTTCTTGTAAAACTTAAAAATATCTAGATTAGTATATCTTAGCATAACCTTTTTTCAAAGTTAGCTTCCAATTTTTTTTTGACAATATTTATATTTGCAAATCAGTATTGTAATGCTATTAACAAATTTACTTAATTATTTTAATATTTAATATTATTTAATCTGTTTTTCTGTATCCTTTAAATATTATGATGTTAGTATGCCTAATAACTTCTTACATTCAGTTTATTAAAATAGTGTTTTCATAGAAGAAGAATCTCTAATTTCTTCCTTGTATATATTTTTCTTTAAAAATAAAATAGGCATAAAATTATCAAAATAGTTTAAATGCAATTTAAAGAGAATAATTTTTTTTTCTTCTTAAATGCATATAAACAAGTAAATATTCAGTTTCAGCATTGTATTCTTATTTTCTTTGCCTGCTGAAAATACTTTTTGTCATATGAAACTAATGCAAAAACTTGTCTATCACGAAACATTTTATTAACATAAATTTTTCAAACTATTTAAAAGTTTCCTCCAGTATAGTATATACTTATATTTACAATATTCTCTAATATATGCAGAATTTATTTTTTTAAAACACAAATAAAATATATGAAAATAATATACTTGAAAATAGAATCTTATTTATCAACAGAGTTAGGTGGCAGAACAGTCACTAATATTTCTCAAAATAAATGAAAAAAGAACACAAATCAACATGCATATACTTTTTTATTTGCATTGGGAGAGGCTGTACAAAGAATTATAACTTCATAAATAGTAAAATTTTGTACAGAAAAGTTTTTGTTTACTTGTTATTCTTATAAAATATCATTTTTTAAATTTTTATATATTATTGAATTTTTTAAATACAATTTTATAGTTAATAACTGTGGATAATTAAGAGTTTACTGTAGTTAATTTTTAATTTAATCATCTTTTGCTAAGGCAAATTTTGTAATTATGAACAAGATAAGGATTTGTATAATTAATTTATAACAGTAAAATATGATTTTGAGGTTTTCAAAAATTTCATGACATGCATAACTTAGTGTATATAAGATATTTTGGAATTTCACTTCCTTTCTCTGTAATTGGTAAGTTTGGAAAAATGGTATTTTTTTCCTAATCAAAATTCAAAAAGAGGATTATAATCTCATCAAAATAATTTAATTGTATGGCCTTTGTTAATAAAACAATCTTGTAATTTAACTTTTTTTCCCACTCTTTTTTTTTTTTTTTAAAAGATGGCATTTATGGAGGCTATAGAAGGGGAAGGATTCAAAACAAGGCAGTTTTCTGGTTCCGATCCAGTCCTTTTACAGCATGGTTTGAATTCTCCTATTCCTCTTCATTATATAATTTCTGATGAGTTTACTACTATTCACATTTCTGTTTTCTATGAAAGACCTGCAAAATTCTGGTGGGCTGGCGGATATTATCCTAATGATAAAGAATTACATGATTTGTATGAGCTTGGAATAAGAAATGAGGATTTTCAAATGATCAGTAAACCTGCTGCATTTGACAAGTAAGTGCTCTAAAATATATTCTAAAAGCATTAAAAGATTATATTCTTTTTAGTCATTAGTTAAAAATATTTCATATCTTACAGCTATGGTTTTAAAAACTCCAATGGTACCAACAGCTTTAAATAGTGATTGAAAACAAGCTAAATTATTTTAGATTCTGATTTCCTTATAAAATATATTTTTGTAATTTATGAAAATATAGCTTAAAATTATTTTGTTATTTTGAAGACATTATTTAATTCTTGTTTTTATATTCTTTTTATTAATTATTGAATTAGAATGCATTTATTTATATTAATATGAAAATATCAATTGAAAAATTGCTAAAAATATGAATAATCCATAAGCATTTAATATAAAAATTAATTTTCTTAACAAACAATGTTTTTTACTACAATTTGAATCAGATATTTTGAATAATAATAATAATATGAAACCATCAAGAATTTTGAAAAATGCCTTGACAACCGAAATAACATATTAAAATTTTAGAGATATTAAGTTTTTTTATCTTCTGCATTATAAACTTCAAAAAAAAAAGCCGTACTATGTTATCAACTTTTTAATGAAGATTATATAATTGTTGCATGTATTTATTTTCATTTTTATATCTATTATTTTTATTCTATCATTTGTTTCTGGATTGTATTTTCCAGTTAAATCTGCATATTCAATTCCATCCACCACCACTTTCTAATTCAAATAACAGTTGAAAATGAAATTTATATCTTTTTTGATTTATGAATTTTTAATGAATGATTATGCTAACAAAATTGTAATTATTATTGCATATTTTTTTTTGCAGAGTTGAAATTCATTCAGCTGCTATTGGTAAGGTGAAAATCTTCGTTCCTGTGCAGCAAGAAATATTTTTGAACTACCCAGAAAACACACATTTTATTGAATGTAACTACACTCAAGCTAGACATTTCCATGAAAGATTTGGAAGGGATGAGAGTGATGAAGCTGAAATATTTCGCTCTAAGGCTTTCAAAATGTTATCCAAGGCCAAGATATTATTAGATCATTTGAAAGTTCCCTTCTGGTTGAGCAGTGGAACATGTCTAGGTATACAAAGCATCCGATTTAGAGTAATTATTTTTTTGTTCCTGTGCAAGATTTTTACTTTATAATTGCATGCATTAATTTTGTTAGAGAAAGCTAACATGCTAGTAAAAATTATGTTTATATTTATAAAAGTTATGTTCTGAATTTCTTTGTCCATTTATTATGATGATAATTCATCTTTCATTTCTTCTATAAGTTTCAATATATTCAATCTCATGAAAATGTATTAAATATAAGCTTTGACTTCATTTAAATTTTTCATATTTTCATTTCTTTCTTGGACATGCATATTTACACAATTAATTCAGAAAGAGAATATAATTCCAGTTTCCATGTGAATATTTAGGTTTATTGGAAATTATTTTGCTATAGAGCATTTTTTTCCCCTTGAAAATTTATTGCTTACTCAAAAATGGATTTAAAAAAATAGTGTTAAAAAATTGCTTATTTAAAAATGGAATTAAGAAATGAAATGGAATAAGATAAATTTTTATGCAGTAATAGTTATGGAAGTTATTACAGGAACATGCCAAAATTCAGCTTAATTTTTAATTAGTTAAAATCCTTACTGCTTACTATTGACTTAATCCATTATTAATCTTTAAAAGAATTTGCTGCAAAATAACTTGTAGTATTTATTCTAAATGTAAGGAAATGGATTCTGACAAGCAGTTTTTAGTTCAGTTAGCAGCTAAGCAGTTTTTGTAGCAGTAAAAGCAGTTTTAGATAATTTTTAATCAATATTTATTTATTTTATTTTTAAAATATTATATACTTTTATACCTAATATCACTTGGGATGAAAATATTTTTATATTTTTTATCTGTCAAAAATTTATCCCTGAATTAATTGACATGAAATCTTTACTGGGACAATTATTTTTGATCAAAATATACTTATGCAAAAATATGCAATACAAGAATGTACTTATAATTAAGTTGCAGTTATCTACTTCTAATCAGTTGCTGATTATTATGCAATGTAAGTGCCATTTGCAAGAAATCTATTGAATATTAGCACTTTTAATGGAATGCCAAAGTAAATAAGTTAATTAAAAAACAACAAAAACTAATGTAATATTTTTAATGTTAAAATGTTTTTATAGAAAATATTATAATGCATAATTAGAGATCATTGTATGCAACTTTATTTTTAATTCGAATATGAATATTAGTTGCTCAAAACAATTTTTAAGTCTCATGAATTAGTAGAGTGAATATTTACAATAAAGAATCAATTTATTTGCTGTTGTTGTACAATATGGCACATGAGAAAGCCAGAAACAAATCTGGAGGAAGAATGGTACAGGAGAGTTGCATCGAAACCCTTTCACGCGGAAAGATCCACTCCATAGTAAACCATATTCATAAATACCAAGACCTTTTCAAGACTACACAATAGCTGAGACCAGAATGCCTCTTGTCAAAATCAGCCGAAATTATAACTTCAAAAATCCCTCAAAAGTGCAGTTCTCACGAAGGAAACCAAAACCACAAGACTCAGACGGACGTTACAGATTTCTGACTCTTCAGTGATTATTTATATGCTTATACATGTCATACAGATGTTCTCAATGTAACTTATCAATTTTTTTTTCAGTAGGTAATTTCGTTTCCCTGTAAGTTCAACCCATAGTGACCATTTGTTTCAGTATTCTTGTCTCCTCCATCCAGTTATTACTTCACCAAAAAATTACAGTTGCGTAGGATTTGACACCGATGGGATTCTCTGTAGAACCCCGGGTGGTCTGTCGTCTCTTTCTTTATACCAACAATTTCTTTTTTTTTTTTCCCTTCCTTCCATCTTGTGCTTATCCAACTGGTTAGATAACTTAGTGTTATAGGCACCGGGGGCACAGGATGGCGTTATGTTATGTTGTTGTACAATAAAGAATTAATTTATTTATTGTTTGTTGGAGGTGAGGGGCTGAGCTTGAATTAGCACAGCTGAAATGAAGTTGCAGTGTTACAACATTGTATTAATAATGCACTTAAGTGAGATTTTAGAAATGCAAAAATTAGATATTTGAGTCTGTTCAATAAATTTATTTTATAAAAAGCTATTTTGTGGTTAGCCCATTTTTATATTGAATTATATACACAATAGTAAGTTAAAAGAGTTTAATTAAGACAAAAAGCATTTCTCTGATTTTGACATTACTCTTTCCATTGCAGTATTCTAATGTGCGTTCAATTAATCAATTTTATGTAATCTCATTCCATAATTATAAACTTGATTTTCCTATGCTCATTAACAGATGTATAGCAAAATTGAGATGCCAAAAAATCCAATTGTTGTAATATATTTTATAGCAATAATTTTTCTCTATTTGTAACTATTTCTTCTTAAATCAATGCAATCAATATTTATTTGGTGGTAGATGTTTCCCACCATTCTGATTTTCAAAGTTTTTGAGCTTGCTTTTCTTTATTCAATTGCATGGTGGGATACAAAATATCTGAATGAATGCATGTAATAAGTAATTAAAATAAAATTTAATGTTGTGATTCAAGGTTTCTGTTTTTATTTTAATCAAGTATGGCATTATGTATTATATTTTTTAAAGATGCAATTGGAATAACCTTTTCTGATTGTAAGTTTGATATCTCTTACTATAAAATTAGCTTTTCTGTCTTGTTAAATTTTCTTTCCTTTTTGTGAAAGATTGGGCATTAGTCATTATCTTTAATTTTTGATAATAATCATCTCAGCCTTCAAAAATTGCTTTTATCCTGTTATGAAGTTTGTAGCATACAAATGCATCATTAAAGGCTTTCATGGTATTTAATACAGTTGCTTTTGTTAAGTACGAGATGAGATTAATTTTAAATCATATTTAAATAATGTGCAGCATATGGGTAACTTTTTAAAATAGCGATCCTTCAATGCTTAATATAATTATAAAATAGAAATTCCAGATTTTGTTCAATGATTATTTTATATATTATAAGCTGAAATATTTTATTGCAAAATTTCTTCCTAATAAATAATATTTATATAATTTTGCAGGTTTTTTCAGAGAATGTGGTTTTATTTCATACAGTAAAGATGTAGATATTGGAATTTGGATCAAAGATTATAAACCTGAAATAATATCAGCTTTTTCAACCCATGACTTACCCTTAACTCATTCATTTGGTAAAGTGAGTAAAAACAAATTTATTTTTACTGATTAAGAGAATTTACTTTTTAGAAATTTGAGTATAAAGATTTTAGCCTAAAATTTTGCTTTGTTGAATTCTATGAATCTAATGAGGAACTACTGTAATGAAATTAAATTTAGATATGTTAAATTATTTTTGTGAATTTTATTTGTTTGAAATTAATGTGATTATTATAAGATTATTAATCATGAATATAATCCAAAATTTTATATCTAGAATTATTTTTAAACTATTGTTTGCTTATTTTATATTAAATTATCTAATTGTTAAAATTTTTTATCTGTATGTTTTTGGCAGGTTGAAGATAGTTTTGAACTGTCGTTTAGAGATAATGATTTGAAGTTAGACATATTTTTCTTTTATGAAGAAGAAACTTATGTGTGGAATGGTGGAACTCAAGCCAGAACTGGAAAAAAATTCAAGTTAGTTGCTATTGTGATAATATTAAAGTAATAATATCTTAGGATAATATAAATAGCTTGATGTTTAAGTGATAACATCTTAATAAAAAATAAATTTAAAAAAATTGTAATTCAGACTAAAATAAGCACATGATGTTACATGTAAATATCATACTAGATAACTATTTCTTTACTTAATATTATTCTGAAGCTATGAAACTAGTTTTGAATAGATGGAATTTAAAAATTTTTGATCTTATTTTCTTTTATACTTTGAAAGTTAAAAAGAGGGGATGGGGGTGGGAATTCAATTTTGCTGTATAATTTTGTAATTTTGCCTTTTTTTTTTCCAAATGTTATTTCAATGTTTATTTGATCAGAGTTATATAGAGTAGTTGTTATGTGTTTTAGTGAAATTAAATATTTTATTAGAATCTAAAAAAATGAGGTTTTTTTCCCAACCATCTATCACATATTAAAAAAATATTTGTCTCTTGTTGATATTTAAAAGATAAGACATAAAAATATTTGTCTTTTCTATCAGTCTCTTTGTTGATATTATTTATTATTGGGCTACACAGGAAAAATTATAATTTTTCTGTCTATAAAAACCATGATACAGAATATATAAAGCAAATATATGCATGAAGATTATAATTACTAAATATTATTGTTGATTTATTCTGAATTTGGTTTTCTTATGAAGTAAACTTTTCCATCATTGTAATATATGCTAAAATTGTACCTCCGCATATAAATATAAATTTATTTTGGAGCTGTTTTTTTTTTTTTCAATTCATATACTTTTACAATTTAAAGATTTATTTATTATTTTCATTGCTTTGTATATGATGTTATATTAACTTGATATTCAATGTGACTATTTCACTTTAAAAAAATATTTCCATTTTGGAAATATTAATTCTTTCAAGTTATTTCATGATTTTATAATGAACTTATATGTAAATTGTATATTATTGAAATGTATCTTATAGTTATAGGACTTATATGTATGTTATAGAAATGTAATAAGCATCTGAGATTAATTTTATTTTTCTTTTTTTAACAATAGACATTTTCTTTTCAAACGTTTGTAAAGGCAGAATATTGCATACCACTGCAGGATTATATTATACTAGCCGCCTTTGGCGACCAGCCGGTTCGCTAGTATTACCAATTTTCAATTAAATATTTTAAGTAACTGGTCTCTTAATAGATTCTCAAACAAAACATTTTTAATCTTCAAATTTTGATAGTCATACCAAACTTATACTGTTGTTTAGATCAATTCTTTCAATTTACTATATATATTTTGCTAATTTGTTGTCATTTCCGGTAAAACTTTAACTTTAATTTAAAGTGGAAATGATGAAATTGCAATTAATATAAAGATATTTTTAAATAAAACCAAGTGTCTTATTTTATTTATCATCTTTATTGTTATTTATTTATTATTATTATTACTGAATATGAGTATTGCAAACAGAATCGCTCGGTATTTAAGTCTTATGTGAACTACAAAATATTTTTCATAATTTATGTAATATCTAAAACAATAATTCAACAAAAATTTCTCAGATTCAGCATAAAATTCAGTTTTTAGTTTTGATTTCAAAAGGATTGAAATGAAATCAATAATAATATTTTGTTCCAGTTTATAAATATATTTCACAAATTATGAAATCTAAATTTAATGCAGTAAGGTATCATATTCTGAGAAATATTCTGGTCACACCAAATTTTAAATAAATGAATGAATGTTTGTATTTTCCACGAT
>JAPMOR010090240.1:0-10817 GCA_026543865.1 Argiope aurantia | reverse complement strand
TTGAGGCCTCGCATGCGTATATTGTGGGGGTCACATTGCATAAATTGGGGCCTCGCATGCGTATATTGGGGGGGGGGTCACATGCATAAATTGGGGGACAAGAAATCACTGAGTACATCTACTTTTTTCTATGCATTCAAAAAGGTTGGTTTGTGTATAGGGATTGCGTAATTGCAGTACCTCCAGATTCTTTCTATAGGCAAATAATATTTTGATGTTCCTATCTTCACCCGAAAAACAAAGAAAAAGAAAAACGAGGTTACTTGAGAGAATTACTTGAAAGAAGCTTTGCCTTTCTCAGAATATTGTCTGGGCCAATTTCATTCAACTGAGCATGCGCATTTATAAGGCGCGTCACAGTGTTCTTTTTCCCGAATAAGCCGTTAAGGAAAGGATAAAAGATCCTCCTTTAATCCGACCTCTTTTATAATCCGGCGTAATCAGGAAAGCCGTGTACGGCGTATATGATCTGTGTACATATGCGTCGTGTATAAGCCGCGCCCCTCCGTGTACGTCGTTGTGTGATTTGACACGAACATTAAGAAAATATTTTTTCGTTTTTTTTCATTCGAAAAAACCTCTCACGATAAGACTTTTAAGTCTTATCGGGAACGGGAAGGGGTGGTTACATATTTCTTTGTGAGTATTCGATAAAATTATGGGAAGATCAATTCCGCTAGTTATTTAATAATAATTTTGTGCTTACAAATGCATTTATTTCAATTTACGAATTTTAATGAGTTTCTTTTGTGTTGAGCGTTCATCTTCTAAATACTTGCACAACAAGAGTAAAAGAAGTAGGAAAAAAAAAATGAAAACATTTGAAGACAATTAAAGGTTTATTAAAAAGTCGGAATTTCTAAATGAAAAAAAATAGAAAATCGTATGAAAAATAGCTACCATCTGGTCTATTATCTTACAACAATTATTATTAGCTAATTATTTTAGTGTATATGAAATTGTGTCTGTTTTCTTGAATTGCATACAATTCCTCGCCCCTTGACAGGATCGAATAAAACTTAACACGCCTACTTTTAGCACCTAAAAGAGTTAACTCCTCCATTAAAGGTGGCCTGGTGGTAAGGTCTCGGCTTCGGAACCGGAAGGTTTCAGGTTCGTGACCCGATTCCACCGAAGAACCGTCGTGTAAGGGGGTCTGTTGCACGTTAAATCCGTCATGAACAAACTTCCTCCCACTGGTGTGGTGTGGTGCGGAGAGGGTGGGGGTGCGAGCTCAGGTGTCGTCCTCGTCATCTGACCGCGGTTCAAAATTATGAGGTTCGTCCCAAAATAGCCCTAGTGTTGCTTCAAACGGGACGTTAATATTACCAAACCAAACCTCCATTAAAGAATTTCTGCGACTCCCGAAAGGAGATGAAATGGAATTAGAATTATTTTTTTGTTTCACCGCCTAATATTGAAACATATCACTGCATAAAACTTATTTTTACACCATCATAAAATTAAAGAAAGAAAAAAACTTTTCAGTAACATTTTTTTCAATTCTATTCAACCATTTTGCTAATTTTAAATTTTTTTTTCAATGTTTCTATTTAAATGAGGGTTGAGATTTATAAAACATCTTAAGGGTTTGAATATTAGCATTCAAAAAAATGTACGACTTAAAATTGTAATTTCGGGTTTTTTTTTTTTTTTTTTTTTTTTCCTTCTTCTTACACAATTCACAAATGCATGTTAAATTATAACATTTTAAATTTATTTTGAACTAGCCTCTGCAACCATGGCTCCATCTGCCTTTATTTGCTCTCTGTAAATTAAATAATTGAACTAAAATTACTTAGACTTAAACTTAATAACCATATCGTTGCAGTAACTGAAAATCGTATTCTGCGTATTACCATTTTTGTATAACTTAACTTTTTCAGATATTGCAACGCTATGGTTAGTTAGTTTAAGTCATTTTAGTTCAATTATTTGTCTAAAATTAATCATAGAATCCTTTGTAGTTTGAATTTATCTTACTTGCATACACAATGCATTGCTAAAATTCCGAAAGTAATTTATTTCGAATTTGGGCGCTGTCAAAAAGAACTATATTGTAAAAAATCTTGATGTTAAATATTTTCATAATCTTGATACGAAATATATATATATATATATATATGTGTGTGTGTGTGTGTGTGTGTGTGTGTGTATAAATCGGTAAAACTAAAATGAAAGAAAAATGTGGGGTAAAAAACGTATTATTCTTGGAACAGAATTACTTTGTAAATAATTTGATGGATTATATTGTAAAAAAATTAATGGGGAATTATCTGATGTTAAAAAAAAAGGGGGGGGAAACGCTTGAGAAATAGATTACTATTATATTAAGTGTATTTTTTTTATTTTTTATCCTATGCGTTTATGTGACCTTGAACAAGGAGCTTGTATTCCGAGTTCAATTCACGGTGTAACAGGTAGTTTTCGCCAAAGGGCTGTTGTGATCCATCAAGGACAAACAGCCTTTCTATCAAAGTCTCGGATTATGTCACATACATTGGGCTTTTGTTTGTCTATTCTAAACAAAAGAGGATTGCATTGGCTAATACGGTAGTCGACTAATATGCGCAATCTGATCCAGGAAAAGTGGCCCGCATGTGATTTGATTTTTCTATCTGGAAGTTATTAAAATATTAAAAAAAATTGAATTTTTAATGTTAAATTACTTTTTATCCACTGTTATTTAATGCCTTTTATTATTATTAATGCCTTTTCGTTATTTAATTATTTAATGCCTTTTTCCAATCGTGAAAGATTATTTGTAATGCACTGTTATAAAATTAGTTAATGCCTTTTTCTAATTGTGAAAGATTATTTTTAATGCACTGTTATAAAATTAGTTAATGCCTTTTTCCAATTGTGGAAGATTATTTTTAATGCACTGTTATAAAATTAGTTAATGCCTTTTTCCAATCTATTATTTATTTCTCGATCTGAAGTTGATTTGATTTGCCTGCTTTTTATTTGATAACTTTTTTTTTTTGAAGACAGTGAAAAAAAAAACTATTTTAGGTCCTAAAACAATTCTGCTATAATAACGATTCTTAAATATATGTCAGAACCTGAAATTCAAAAAATTCAGTCTTCTGGGAACTATGAATATTAAATTATGCAAAAGTGATTCAGTTGAAATGAAATCTAGTCACGTCACTATTAATGTCAGACAAGCCGTCGCCAATGACGACTAGTTAATAACATAGTGGTGTAATAGACTTCGAAGCTATAACATTGTATCTATGTATTTAAATCGTAGCTGAATTATATATATATATGTAACATTATTTGTTGTGGAGCAGAATTCAGTTTGAAGACAGCGAAGAGACTTGCTATTTCGTGACGTCGTTTTATTTCATTTTTAAGGAGCAGGCAAATGTACAAGCGATGAGCACACAGAACGACACAGAAAAGGAAATGAGGAAAAAGCTCTTGGACATTTTGTCCCTGGTCTTATATAACCTATGATTTTGATAGGGAAAACATTTCTTCATAGTGCTAATATATTACGAGATTTCGATAGGGATTTTCGTTACACGCGCGGAGAAGGCAGGGGAAACACAGGGAGATTTTGAAAAAGAATTTGCCTCATCAGCGGTATTTTGCCTCTTCACGCGGAGTGTGGGAAAGTTAGACTTTTAGCTGATTCTGCAGTTTAACAAAGCTTCTCTTGAATTAATTAAGTAGAGACAGTGGAATTGGATCACGAAATAAGAGAATATTTTAGAATAAAGTTACTATGGCCTAAATTAAGATAAAATCTGTAAAATTAATTAAATTGAAATTAGAGATAAAATATCATTACACACACACACACACACACACACACACACACACACACACACACACATATATATATATATATATATGCTTGAAATCAGATTCCTGCTTTTTTTTTACTTTGTTTTTATTTATCATGTTGGTGCATTAATAATGATGTAACTTTAAAGAATATACGATAGCATTATTTGTTTTGCTACCAAAAATAAAATTATTCCTTTGAAATCTGAAAACATCTAAATTCTTCCAAGTATTTATTTTCAAAAAAAAATGATAAATCGGACAGCATCTCTAGGATTTCCCGTTTCTTCTTTTATCTGTAAGTAAATAAAAAAAAAGGAGAAGGATATTCTAAGAGAAAACTTGTAAACTATTTGAACAACGCCTCGGACATTTAAGTGGTTTCCCAGGTTTTGCTCCGTTGCCTATTTTCCAAAAGATAGCGCTGTTTGCGAATTTCAGCAATGTGGGATGATGAAGTGTCATTTCTGTAGTGTCATTTAACAGAGATAACACGAAATGACTCATCTTTAAAAAAAAAACCATTGTTCATGTTGAAAAAATACTGTTTCTAGCTTTCAGTTTCACCTTTCTGTACAATAGGCATTTCATATTTACTCGTATGTTATTTAACTCCTTATGAAAGAATTTTTTAAAGTTACATGTTACTAAGTAAGTATATTAGTTTTTAGCAAATAATAAACACACATTTCTCAGATATCCCCGATTTTATAAATGAAAGCAGAAAACAATAAAAAATATCATCTGCAGCATTTATATCACATTGAATTACAAATTGCGAAATACTTATTCATATTCTTTTATTTTGTATTGTGTATTTCATAAAAGCCGAATAAAAATATGGTGATTAAAACGCTTAAAAGGAATATTGAAAAGTCCGTTTCATAACAGTTTATTAATTACATTAACTAATTAAAAATACAAAAATGGATCCAAATTGTGCTATTTAAAGACAAACGACAAAGGTATTAAAAATTTTCAAAAAGCATTAAGATAAATTTAAAAGTGTAGCGGTTACATAACTCTACTACCTACTCTTTTGATACAACAGATGGCGCTACTTTATTAACATCAAGGTATATTTACCATGATCCTTCTTCGGGGTTATTATTAGATTGCATTCCAGGTGAGTGTCGTGTATTTTCGTATTCGTGTTTGTTTTGTCTTGCGAAATGTGCAACTTAGAAAATAATTAAACAATTTGTTCCTGAAACTCTTCTATTATTTTCATCTACCTCATAATGAAGTTATAAAGAGACTCGTTCCTCAAAAAAGGTAAATTACATACTGCTTATAATTGTGAAATTATATTGTTACGAAATTTTCTTTACCGGGGTTTGTTTGGATAGTGGGAGTGATATGGTGTGGAGAACGCTCAATAACCAGGCAGAAGTAGAATAAAAACAACGACGTTTATTTACACGAAGACACACAGGACAGCACAAAAGCGACAACTATATACAGCACGGAAGACGATTATCTTCACCCGAGACGTGTAGCATACAACAGCATACACAGCAGCATACAACCAGAATCTACTGCAGACAGTAGCGCACAGCTCAGTTCAGCACGAGCTTGACTCAGTCGCTTCCGACTCCTCCGTCTTCTACTTCTCCGACTCGGATTACTGACTTCTACCTTCGCTGCTCTCGAACTCGGACTACTGGCTTTTCCGCTCCGTCCTCGGACTACTCCGTCGTCTCCCCGACTCTGGCTTCGTCGTCTCTCCGGGCAGCGGCGGTCGCTTCCTTTTATAGGTCTCAGGAGGCGGGGCTAGAAGCCTCTCAACCAATCAGGAACGTTCGAGACGTATCTCGGTTCCTACTGGACGGATCGGGAAAATTCTCGAAGTTTCGGGTATTATCTATTTTTGGCGCCAAAGTCGCCAAATTCGTCGCCAAATCGCCAAATGGTCGCCAAGTTTGTCGCCAAGCTCTGGGACCTCCGACGCGCTAGTCCCATTCAGATGACTGTAAAACTTTCTTTCTATTGATGGAACAAACTATGCTGGGAAGCCGAATTGCAAGTTTGTAACAATATGTACTAGAAAATGGAAATCTACTTTGAAGTTCAAAGATTTTTTTTAAACCCTAGCTAAGTGACAGGTTTGATAAAATAATGGAATTGCAAATAATTTTGTTACTCTTATGCACCATGTAAATTCATTTTTTTAAAAAATATATATATTTGTCTCTTTATTTATTTGCATTTTTCTCAACCGAAGTGTTTAAAAAGTATTTACTTGTAATCCGAAGTTATAATCGATAAACGACATAAATTTGAGTTCATTTGCACTTAACCAAAATTGCTAATTATTGGTTAGACAATCTGTTCTGCACAATATCAACAAACAGATAAATATTTTATTTTTATTATTGTAGACCGACTTATTGTATACTGAAAATTGTCGTGAAATATTGTCAAGTACATAACACTAAAGTAGCGTTGTGAATTATTTTTGAAAACTTGTGGCTTAAAAGATGTTCTCATTGTTGACTTTTTTAACGCAGTAGAGACGAATCAGTAAAACAAAAAATATTTTCAAGTTCGAAACAGTAGAATTCGAAAATAAGATTCATTTGTATATCTACTATATTCAAAATGAATTCTGAGTATGTGTAATAATAGATTTAGTTTCTTCAATAGTAAATAAATTTATATAAAATAATAAAATGAAATATAAAATTTATTATATAAATAATAATTAATAAATAATAATTTACATAAAAATAAATTTATGTAAAATAATGTATAAAAATAGTAAATGAAATTATATAAAATAATAAATTGTATAAATTAATATAGTTATAATTATTTTATATATATAAATTTATATAAAATAATGAATTAATATAAATAAATAAATTGTAATAATAAAAATAAAATTATGTATATAAAAATTATTATATAATACAATTTTATATAATAAATTCGATAATAATAAAAAAATTTAGTATCGAAATATTAATAATATAAATTAATAGTTCGATAGCAAATAACTAAAATTAATTAAAATATTTTAATTATATAAATTATATTATTTTAATTATATAAAAATTGAATAATATGACATAATTTTATATTATTTATAAAATAAAATTTTTAATATAATAATAAATTTATTTAAATAAATGGTTAAATTTTATGGAAGAGAAGAAACGTTTTTTTAAACTATAAAAAATCTGTATATTTCCATAAAACAGAATAACAACTTACTGCCAATATATAATAAACTCGAAGTTATTATTTTTTTTATTTTTCTTAAAAAATGCTGTTTGAACATTTTTTAGAAAATTTCTTTCAAATATGAATAATATTAAATACATTGTTTATTACTCATTTTTATTCCAAAATGACAGGCAGGAATATTTATCGTAGAGAAAATAAAAGGACGATTTAATAGGGTCATCAAAATTCAGCTACATTCTTTTTCCATTAGAACAAAGACCCAATAAATCACAGTCTGTGGAATTTGTTGCATGAATCCGGTACTATAAATGTACAGTATACAATAATCTCGATGCAGCTGATTCTTAGGAATATTGTTATTTAAAAAAAAATGAATAACTAACGATTTTGCACCGAAATTTTACTTATGTTTATATATATTGTTACGAAATTTTCTTTACCGGGGTTCGTTTGGATAGTGGGAGTGATATGGTGTGGAGAACGCTCAATAATCAGGTAGAAGTAGAATAAAAACAACGACGTTTATTTACACGAAGACACACAGGACAGCACAAAAGCGACAACTATATACAGCACAGAAGACGATTATCTTCACCCGAGACGTGTAGCATACAACAGCACACACAGCAGCATACAACCAGAATCTACTGCAGACAGTAGCGCACAGCTCAGTTCAGCACGAGCTTGACTCCGTCGCTGCTCACCGTCGCTTACGACTCCTCCGCTCCGTCTTCGGACTTCTCCGACTCTCGAACTCCTACTGCCTTCTACCTTCGAACTCAGACTACTGGCTTTTTCGTCCCCCTTGGCAGCGGCGGTCGCTTCCTTTTATAGGTCTCAGGAGGCGCGGGGCTAGAAGCCTCTCAACCAATCAGGAACGTTCGAGGCGTATCTCGGTTCCTACTGGACGGATCGGGAAAATTCTCGAAGTTTCGGGTATTATCTATTTTGGCTCCAAAGTCAAAAAATTCGTCGCCAAGTTTGTCGCCAAGCTCTGGGACCTCCGACGCGCTAGTCCCATTCAGATGACTGTAAAACTTTCTTTCTATTGATGGAACAAACTATGCTGGGAAGCCGAATTGCAGGTTTGTAACAATATACAGTGGTGGCCAAAATTGTGGACACTTTTGAAAATCATTATGTTTTCTAACTTTGTATGCTTGCAGAAAATGTTACATTTCACAAAATGCAAACTCTTACATATCATTTTAAAGAGAATTTAATGCTGATTTCAATACAAAAAGCAAAGTTCAAATATTTTCCACACAAAAAAAGTTATTCTTACTTTAATCTGAATGATAAACACAGTGATGAAGTGGATGGTAATTTCTAACTTTCCTGACTAATCATTGTTCTTATTCTGGGAGCCAATAAAATGTTAATAAATAACTGCCAGAAGAAGATGACATCATGTTTAAAGTTGGAACAGGTCATTATTGTGCTTTTTTCTATAGAAGGAAGACTGTTTTTTATCTAATCAAATCACAAGTAAGAAATTTTGTTAAGCTTTTTGATATTTAGTAGGAATTGTAAATATTTCTAATATTTAGATATGAAGCAATGCCATCAAATAAAATAATAGATTGGACACTTAGAAAGAGAACTAAGGTTATTGAGTTACATGAATGCGATCTTTCCACTACTGAAATTGCAAAACAGGTGGGTGGTTCAGTAACTACATATGGCGTTCGAAAGTTTTGTTTACGATACCAGGAGACAAATTCAATAAAAAAACAAAGCAGGAAATGGCTGAAAAAGGTACACCACATCTGTTCATGACAGAAGAATAAAAAGACTATGTCTCCATGATCGAAGAATGTCATCAGCGGCCACCAGAAGTGAATTGAATGATGCTGGCATTTATGTCAGTTCAAGAACAATCAGGAGAAGATTATTAGATGTTAGACTAAGAGGTAGAATTCAACGAAAAACTTTGCAGCAGTGTATAAAAAGATTACAGTGAGCAAAAGAACACATTAATTTCCCAGATGATCAATGGGTACAAGTTATACGGAGTGATGAAACAAAGATTTTGCTGTTTGGTATCGATGGTGAAAATTGGTAAGACATAGAATAGGCGAAGAGCTACATTCTGACTGCATTCAAGCAACTATGAAGAACTCGGTTAGTGTAATGATTTGGTCATGCATGACGGCAGACGGTATTGGTCACTTTCATGTTATAGATGGGACATTAAATGCAAGAAAATACATTGGCACTATTCTAGAGCAAAAACTTACACCTTCCATCAGTGATGTCTTTCCCAACAATGCATCATTTATTTTTCATCAGGATTCAACCCCTTGCCATACAGCAAAAATATCGAAAGAGTGGTTTAGTACAAAGAGCATTGAATTGTTATCATGGCCAGGAAACAGTCCTAAATTCAAAATTATTGAGAGCTTATGGCACCGTTTGAAAACTCTTATACATATGAAGCGTTCATCAAATAAAATAGGATTAATTGAATCTATAATTGTTTCCTGGTATCAAGCAAGAACGAAAGAAAAGCTTAAAACTGTCGCCAGCTCAATGAAACATCAGTGTGAAGCTGTCATAAAAAATAAAGGCTACCTTACTAACTCACTGTGGTCATCAAAATCTAATATATCTCGATAATTATTTCCTCTCAACTTTTTTTGTATTGCAAATATTTGAATTTTGCGTTTGGTATTGAAATCAGCATTAAATTCCCTTTAAAATGGTATGTAATTATTTCCATTTTGTGAAATGTTACATTTTCTATAAGCATACAAAGTTGGAAAACATTAAAATTTTCAAAAGTGTCCACTGTATATATATATACACTGGTGTGCATAACTTAAGCAACAGGTATATTTTTTGCCATAACTTCACGAGTAATCATCTGAGAGACATGAAATTCGGAAATGAGATACAGCATTTTGTTCTGAAAGAATGACGAAAGCATAGTTGCGCAGAAATGAATACAATGCATACAGTATGAAATCAAACAAAAAAAGGCTTTATTGAACTCATAGTATCGTTACACATGATTGTCTGTCCAAGAGGAAGAACAGCAAGCAGATGTTCCTTAGTATGGGATATGCCCTCCCCTTACTGCAATGGTTGTTTCGCACTGTCTCCCTATACTCAGCACCAGATTGTCCAACAGTTCTTGAGACTTCGTTTTTATGGATGACAATGCACGGCCACACAGGACTCATGCTGTTGAGGAGCTCCTGGAAAATGAAGATATCACTCGAATGGATTGGCCGGCGTGCTCCCCTGATTTAAATCCGATAGAACATGTGTTCGATGCTTTGTGGAGATGCCTTGCGGCACGATTACATCCTCCTGGGAACACCCGACAACTTAAACAGATGCTGATTGAGGAATGGGCACTCTTACCTCGAGAACTGTTGGACAATCTGGTGCTGAGTATGGGGAGACGGTGCGACAATAACTTAAGTAACTAATATATTTTGCTGTAGGCTATATATATATTACGCTAAATGTGCCCTTTATATTTCAAAATAAATATGCCAGCAAGTTTTAGATTTTATTTTCCCATCATTAGATATGTTTTCGTATAAAAATTGCCCAAATGATTTAATGAATTAGATATATATTTTTAAGTTCTGCCTTCATTGCGTATTGTCGGAACTCTTTGTATTTTTGCGTGTACGTGCATGAGAAAACGAATATGTATGAAGTGAAGTAATGAAAGCGATATTCTTCAAGTAATGTCGTGGTAAAAATGATAATTATATATTTAAAATATATATAATTATATTATATGTATAATTAAAATCTATAAATTTTAATTATATATGATTATTATTCAAATTAATTATTATTTTTATTATTAA
>JAPMOR010090239.1:368630-381496 GCA_026543865.1 Argiope aurantia | reverse complement strand
CCTACTTTATTCTAAAATTGTGTTAAATAATCTGCAAAAATATTTTTACTTGCATTTCAAACAAGGGACCTCTTAGCTGGTTTTTCGTTTTAATTAAAAATTAAATTTTTCTTTAGATGACTTTTGAGAACATTATTGCACTAAAACAAAATTTATGTTCCATACCATTAAAAATATTCTGAACTATACTAATTTAGTTATTTTTTAGATTTAATAAGTTTTAAAAAGTATTTTATACAGAATTTATTTATTGTTTTCCATGTCCACTGTACTTTTAAAAATTTTCATTGTTGAAATGTATATAAAATCTTTTCATTCATTTCGTTACATATTACATATTCGTTACATCATCCTTAACATTGGAATATTTTTAGTGTCAGTAATTCCATAATGGATTTGAATTTCGGATTAAACTTTGGAAATTCATGCACAGTATTAATTTAAAATCAAAATATTTTTTTCTGAGATCTTTAATCAGAATTAAGTGATATGGTATTTTAATTATTTACTTAAAATCAGGTAATAGTAAAATAATTAAGTCGCTATTTTTTTCTTGACCTGTTATACCTTTGACCATTTTGGGGTGTGTCTAGTAATATAATACACACATATTGCTGTGGATAGAAATAAAGAAGATAAGACTCAACATATAATTAGTTGCCAAGGTACATTTAAAATTATGCATTCATCCAACTTTCATGTCATGTGATGATTCCATAATGGAAGTTTTTACTCAATGGTTATTTTTAAAATTTAAGTTTTAAAATTCTCCGCTTTGTAAAAGTATGAATATTTTGCATAAAGGATATAGATAAAATTAAATGTTCCCAAACTTCTATAACAAAGAATACTGTCAATAAAGGTATTGTTTAAAAAAATATTTATGACATGTGTCATTTTTAAGTAATTACCATATGTATCATTCTTTACATAAAACTATGCGTGGTTTTGTTGCCCCATAGAAAAACCGTAAAGGGAAATATCGTTTGTATGTGAATTATAAATTCCTGTAACTAGGGAAAGTTGATGCTATTTTTCCATGAACTAATGGAACTGTTAAATGTTTCCTACGATTCTATATCTAGAGCTATAAAAGCCACATTTTTACCACCTTGAAATATAATTTGAATAAAATTGCGCTATACTTAAAACAGAATAAGTGTGTTTATTAAAGAAATACGGATTAGGATACTAAAAACTAGATTTTTTATTTTAACTTTTTTCTTCTTATTAGGTTTTGATTTATAAGGCTTTATTATTATTATTATTATTATAAAAATGTGAAATCCATATTTTTAGAATCACTATCATCAGGCACCGCTCGTTTAATAAAATAATCAAACCAATTGTGTAGCCCACAGTTATATTATATAAATTATAGCATAGAATGCTGCTGTTACTAATACAAACTCTGCTAAATAATTAAATGACCGATAGTCGATTATAATATATTGATTGATGCTATCCGCAGAATAACAACATGTTAAATCATTGAGAGATTAAATTTATCAAATTTGGCCGATCATGGTCACATAAAATTTCTAGGTTTTATTTCAAAACTTAATCAGAGGATTCCACATAGAAAGAAATTGAGAACAGAAGACTATTTACAGAAAGAAAAGGGGTTCATTGCATTACCAAATGTATTTCTCAAACGTCAAAATAACAATTCACTTTAAAAACTAATATCCATTGGGAAAAAGAAATAGGTTGTCTACAATAATGTTAAATGCAAGAGAACATCAAATATAAAAGAAAAACTAGTTAAGAGCTCTTCGAAAACTATTACCTATATAATTCCATAGATCAACAGAAAATATATAGTACAAACTAAGATATTGTGAGACCTCATAAAAATTTGGCATCTTGTCAAATGCTTTTATGGATTGGATAAGATATAGTATTTCTCAACATATTCTCCAGATACTGACACCAACGGATTAATAGTTTTTACGGTTTCTATAATTTTTTTAAGGCAAGACCACGCTTCAAATGAAGATATCTATCTATGACATAGATTATCTTCTTTCAGAAGGATCAGAATTTTATGAATGCGGAATTATGATACTGCCTGATAGATGGTGACCAGAGTGAAGAATAAAAAAAAATCAGTAAAATATTTATAGACTATAAGAAAAATTATCTTCCATTTTTGCTAAAAAAATGAATTTCCTTTCGAAAAAAATATATAATTATTCATAAGCTGTTATTTTTATAATTTTTCTCATAGATCGAATGACAGTTTGAAAAGGAAACAATTAAACCCCCTTAACTTTTTTTAATATAATTGGATGACAAAAAAACAAACTAAATTCATGTTACTTTCGAAAGAGTTACAAAATTATTTCCGTTGTTATCAAAGAAGAAGAATGTAATATTTTCATAATATGTATTGTAGTTTTCTCTCTTTTCGAATAATACTTTCTATTCATATAATGACTTTTGTTACATAATGGCACACTTGAAAGAACTAGACATTTGTTGCATCATGCCGCGCTTGAAAGAACTAAACATTTGTTATATCATGGCACTTTTGGAAGAAGCGTATGTTAATGCGCTCACTCACACTCATACGAGCAGGTAGGCACGCACACGAACTCATACACACACACACGCATTACGCAGTTTTTAATATTAACGATGAAACTAAACCGTAAAATGGCATTTAAAAAATATCTGAACCATAAGCATTTGAGAAAAAACGCAACATACATATTCGCTTGTAAGAAAAGACTGTCATGGGGAACACAACAGATTTTATATACAAAGAAAATGAGATCCATTTAGTTTGGAAAGTGAAATTTCGAGAATTGGGCTATTGACTTTTAAAAATACCTAAAGTGAAAGAAAATAGATTTTGAAAATCATTCAAAAATTACAGGTTCTACTGAAATAGAAGCGAAAGTGTTTTTATCTTTGGATTTAAACAGTTAAAAAAAGGTTTAAACTAGAAAGTGTGGATAAATTGAGTTTATGTATTTATTATATTTACAATGCATAGATATTATTTCGTGAAATATAAAATGAAAATACGCAGCTTAAAAATGGAACAATAATCGTTTTCTGGTAGTTGTAAAAACAATAAAATATTCTTCTACAGACTCCAGTAATCCGCAGAAATAGTTTTTGATAACTTTTTTTTTTGCTAGATTGAAGACGTATTTTTATAGCGTCGATTGAATCGAAATCCTGAGAAAAAGAATTTTTACAAAAGTTTTCGTTGAATCTAAAGAAGTCTTGAAAAAATCTTATATTTTTTTTATTTTGTGAAATAGGAAATATCGCGTCAGACATATAATATCAATGACATCAATGGAGGAAAAATAAATTTATCTTGGCTCGATCAATATTTTCTAAAATATATGCAACATTTTTAACTTAGTGTAAAAATTATTTTTTAAAGCAAAGTATCTCGCATTATTTTAATAGAATATTACATTTAAATGAGGCTATTTACGTCGAATTATTCAGATAAATTTAGAAACACAGAACAGAAAGAAAATTTTCCTGATTGTAATAAACAATATATCTCAATATTCAGCAAAAAAAAAAAAGACTTTTAATGATTTTGATTCTTCACAAAAAATGGAAGCTGTAAATTTAGAGGAAATAACTTATCTAGAATTATCCGGTCTGATTTATCTACAAATGTGCGCAATTTGATTGATCATGTTGAAGAAGTCGGAACGAAAGCTCAATATTCGTAAATCAGTAGTATTGAGGAGAATCAAGTTTCAATTTATTTATATTCGTAAATCAGTAGTATTGAGGAGAAATATATCGGTGAACTGGATAAGACAGATTTAAGGAGCATTTATTTCGATAAATCAAAATTTATTTTCTTGGAGATTGATTTGTATACGAATTTGTCCGTTCAGCTAAAGGATTTACACCCAGATCCTATTGTTAAAGCAAATAGTAGAGAAGAAGTTTTTTTTTTTTTTTTTTTTTTTATAGAGTGAATTTTAAAGAAAAATAAGTTTAATAAGGTATTGAAATATAATTTTTAAGTGGAAGCTCTAATTCTACTGCTAAATTAATTTACTATTATTTTAAATAATTTTAATGCGAATTTCTAAATAATTCCTTGTTTTAAATAATTGCTTTATATTCAAATAATTCCTTGCCTTATTCAGGTGTTTCTGCTATAAAACTTTATTTCCATTAGAATTTTTCTTTTTCCATTCATTTCTATTACTATAAGAAATCGCTTTACTAGTCAATTTTTATTGTCTAATATTTTTTTCAGATAATTTTGAATTTGAAATTGAATGATTAGAATACACTTCAAAATTTTTTATGATATCTTAGATCTGATATTATGAAACAGATGATATTTTTGCTAAAAAATGACAAATATTTGTCTGAAATAGCTGAAAACAATCAGCAGAAACCACATGTATATGTCTGTAAGTTTGATAGTTCAAACAGAAAGATAAATACATGGCTATTTGGACTAGCTCTATCGAATTTGCCCAAGACAAACTTAGAAACTGCAAATATAATACCGCTGAATCTTTTTTGAAACTTTAATTATAGCTTTGATAAATAAAAAATAAATCAAGCTTTAGGTGTTTTATTAATCAATAACATAGAATGTACTATAAATCCTAAATCATTTTCAGATCTTTCTAAAATTGAAAACGTTGTTTTTTCTGATCTTTGACAATTTTTGAAAAAAAAAATTATCTTTTATTTGCAATAAAATTAAAATAATTTTCATAATTTTATCAAATAATTAATCGTGTGGTTTTTACCGATTTTCAAAGCTTAAGAAGAAATATTCTGCTTATTTGCTTGTTGTTAACAATATTTTAAACGGATTATGAAAAGGAAGTTTAATGCCATGAAAGACAGTATTCAGTATGGAGATGGATTACGCTGACATTTGAATTTGTAATGGCATTATGATGGCATAGAATTAGATTGTCCAGTGCAATATTACCGGATTGATGTGATACGCAACTACCTAGGTACCTAATACCCCATTTCCTGGAAACAATTTTGTAATATTTTCAGGCAAATTCAATTGTTTGTTTTAATTTGATTTACAAGGACATGATATTGAAGCATATTAAAATAAAATATATTTTAAATTTCAAACTTAATAATCTATCATATTTAAAAAAACATTTTTTAGTTTGTAAAATGGTGTATAAGTTAACCATTATGTTAAACTTTGTATTTGAGTATTGAGAAAGCATGAAATAAAATTGCGCTTTTTTATGATTATGTTTAAATTAGCTTTAAATTTTTTGTAAGTGAAATAATGAAACCAATTTTCTTTCTTTTCAGTTTTATTTAATATTATATTTTCTAATGATAAAATTATGCAAGTATATACTAGAAAAAAAAAGTAACGGAGAATGTAAGTTTTAAAAAAAATGGATTATAACCCTATAGAATTATAACCTCAAAGAATTATAACCCTATAGAATTTTAATTCGCCCTCAAGATCTCTTATTATCACAACTAAAAGAATAAGCGTAATGCTGTTAAATTTGGAACCTTGCTTGTCTTTTAATTTTATGTTTACAAATATTTTGCCGATGGAATTATTAACATTAAGTCAAAATTAAGAGGCAGCAAGAATTCAAACTTTATCAATATTCATGGAAAACCAACTAATAACCATAGGTGATTAATCATTAATAATTTTAATACTACAGAGGAAAACTTTAGAGAATCTTAGTTTCGAAATAGAAATAAAAGAATTAATTTAAAGAATATTTTAATTGACAAATATTATCTGTCATTTATTGTGACATAAATTGTTTTTTCAATAACTAATATAATTATTTTTAATATCGTCGGAATTAATTTTTGAAATATTTCTCTCAAGAAATTAAATTAGTCCTTTTAATTATTTCTCCATATAAAACAAAATTATTTCATCATCGTTCAAGTATTATTACGCTTTCCATCATATATTTTGCTAAAGAAAAATTGAGAAATTTTTATTTATAAATAACTCTAAAAAACAATTGTTCATAAAAAGCATGTAAAAATATTTTTATTTCTTGTTTTTTTTAATTACTATGTCTATACTATTTTAAACAAGCGTAATTATTGTTCTTTTTACAAATTGACTAACATTATCAGAAATAAATTTAAGAATTTTTGTAATGAATGATAATAAATTTTATATTTATTATATTCTTTTGCTACACATGGTTATTATTATGTTACTGTAACTTTTCTGTTTTACTTTTTCTGTTCATATGTATTTTGTAATTTAGATTTTTAAGAGCATTTAAAAAGAATAACTCAAGAAGTTGCAAAACATGAAACATCAAGTAAAAAACATACTTTAAAGAATAGTTTTTAGATGCTTAGCATTATATTTTTTACAATAGGCCGGTAATTAATTTATTTTAAATCAACTTAACTTATGTTAAAAATTTATTTTAATTCTATTTTCAGAAGCTTTTTTATTTAAATTTTATAATAAATAATATAATTATTCGAAAAGTAAGAAATTAGTACTCTACGAATACTTACTTTTTATAGTTTTGAAATGATTATGAATTATTTTTACATTTTTATAATGAAAAAAATTACTTCAATTACGATCTCATTCTGGAAAGACTAAATAAAAAAAGTATTGTAATCAAAAAAGATTTCTTTTCTGAACTGTATTCCAATAAGATTTTATATTAATTATGATTTTATTTAGAAAATACTATAATTATAAAAACTTGTAATATAAATTTATAAGCATTTATTTTATTTGAACATACGCAATTGTTTTTTTATGTTAAAAAATGAACTCTCATTTTGACGTCAATTAATAAAACTAAGTATTGACAGAGCATTAAATATTTAAATTCCATTTTATTCTATAATAGTATTCAACAAAGTAAATTTAGAACACCTCCTAAATTTTTTTATTTATTATCTCATCTTCTTAATATTTGTGTCGATGGAAGTTGCTCGAGAAGAGAGCTTTTTTACAATCAACTAATAGATAACCGAGTTAATTAACAAAGTTTATTATCTTCAAATTTGGAGGATCGTCCGTGAAGTGGACAATTCTCATTTTCATGCACTAAATCTTTGACCTCGCTTCGTATCTATGTTGTAAAAAGTAATACGGAAAAATTGGCATCAACAGGGTAATGATGATGATGGGGGTATTATTCCGGCTCAAAATTATTTTGTAGGAAAAACTACGTCGTGTCATCAACAGAAAATAGCATGCATTTAAAGCTGGAAAAACAACTGGAATTCCGGAATTATCGATACGACGTATTCTCTTCGGAATTTTGGACATGTACAAGATTAGGCAAGACCTCACTTGCCTAATTCTTTGTGTTGATGAATATGTTGAACAATTTTTACTTTCAAACTGATGCACAGTTTCATGTTATTGTGATCTAGCTTATTACCTGTTTCTGTTTGTCTGATTTGCATAAATACTATCTTTTTATGCAAGAAAAAAGATAAATATCCCCCTGATCATATACGCGCGAATTGAAATTTTTCTGAGTATAACCTATTCTTGTTATAAACCAATTTATAATTTTAATTTAATTGTTTAGTTTTTAATTTAAATTTATATATTTTTTGTTTTGAAATGATAAATCTCGATTGATATATATTTCAAATATTGGCAGATTCACAGATAAGCAATTATTAAGGTATTCAAATAAAATATGGCTGCAGAATTATATAATCAGTATATAAACTTTTGTATGTAGGCTATGTTTCTTAATAAATTGCGTTAAATAAGTTAGCTAAATGAAAATAAACATGCAACACTCCTACAAGTTTGCAGTAGCCTAATTAAAAACCAGGAATTAGAAAAGCAAATAAGAGACATATTTGATCCCCTTCTTTTTCTTGACATTCTTGAAAAATACTTGGAATTTGAAAAATATACTGCAAAGATAGCCTTCAAATGAGAAACTCGTCATCCCTGGTATTAGTACCCAATTTTCTTTATCTCTTTGTGAAATCACTAACCCATTTCTTAACTAATATCACTAAGAGTTTCACAAAGATAATCCAATTGTTATTTTTTTGTAATACAAATTTTAAGATTAAAATAAGTAATCTTATTAACTTTTGAAATGCATTTTAATTAATTGAAAAAAGACACAAAGCCTTTAGATTAGCCTAAAATAGCTAAAATGAAAATTAGAAATTAGAAAATTCAAATAAATTCAGAATGGGACAACTATTTTGCGTCACCGTGAAAGCTTATTTTGTTTGACATTCTTGTCTAAACTTTGCTTACACAATATTATTTATGTAAGTTCCAAAGGTAACCAGTCATTATATGAGCATCTCATCTGAAATCTTTCCCCATTGTCCCTATTTTCCCTATTTCATTCACTTGGTATCCCACGCATAGCCTATTCTAGTAAAGAGTTATAACTGTATAATAGTTCTATACTTTATTAGCCATTAAGAGTAGTAACCTAGCTAAACATAAATGATAAGTCTTATAAGTTTTGAAATGAAACGAAATAAGAGAAATTTTGCTCTTGATACTTTGCAAAATTACTGAAATATATCCATTGACATATAACATAATCTTTGATTTTACGTGGTTTTCAATGGCAAATTTTTTTTTTCAAATTCTGTTGCAATAATTTAACATGAAATTCTGGAACAGCAAACTTTTGTAAATTACATTTAAAGAAATTGATAAAAAAGAAAAACATACAGAATTTCATCATAACTATGACAAAAGCTTTCAGTGTTCGGTGTTTTATTTATTTATTTAATATAATGTATTAAAAAATTCTTCCAACATTTTGTTAAATTTTGCCGAAGTTTTGCCAAATCAAAATAATTTCACGTAAAAGGGTAGGTTTTATATTTAAGATTTTTAATTGTAAAGATTGAAGGGAGAATGCACCAGTATTACATAAATTCTAACGATAATGCATTCATACTGAAATTTTAATTTATTCATTTGAAATCTAACTCTAATCAACTTTCCTTTTGAATCATATTTTAAATAACGCATATAAGCAACATGGATTTGATCTGTCCATTTGACGCTTTAAGAAAGTTCTAATTTTTACTGCCAGAGAAAATGCAATTTGAGCGACAAAAATCATTAAAAATCATAAATATTAACTTTATTCCAATAAAGTTGGAGTAAATGAATAATGTTATGATTTAGCTATTATTAATAGTATTATATTAATATTTTTATGCGAATGCTATTTCCTTTTTAAAATTTTGAGATTTTTGTTTAGTCATGAAGGCAAATATAAAGTACCGTGTTTGTTAATATCAACAAGTTAAATATATATATTTTTACAGATACAAAAAGAATTAACTTCAGATCCTCTGATCATATATTAGATAAATAATTACTATAATGAATAAATATAAATAAAATGCATGCTTATTCATTGCTTTTAAAATAAAATTTCTTCAGTCTTGATCCACTCAAATATTTTTTTAAATGATACACACAAATAAAATAACATGATGTGCGGAAAACCACAAATGAATTAGAATTTTAATCATCATGTTATTTGGATCAATTACATATTACTTATTATAATAAATGCGCAGGAATCCTCATTTTTCATGATAAAATAAATTTAGTTGGTGTCTAGACTTTTTCCTAGAAATTATTCTTCTTGTTTCCGATTTTCAAAGCTTTTAATCTTTTCCTAATTCATTTTAATTCCAAATATAGAATTGTTTTCTCAAACATGTTACCACAAAGACTAGCCATTGCGAATTCGAAATTAAATTTATATTGATCATTTAGCTCACGATAATTTCTTAAGATATTAGTTAATAATTGGCAATATGCAACATTTTGACTTCAGAAGAGCCATTCAACTAAGATGGTAAGTTTAAAGTAACTTATAAAATTCTATTTTTGAAAATATGAAAAAGGACAAATAAAAAGTTGAAAAAAAAATTTTGAATTTTATTGTTATCATAAACATTACGTCATAAAAAGTTTCATTAGCTGCATTAACTTATCAATTGATTTAATGGTCAATTTGAAAGAAATGTTTCAATTTTGAGCCCTGTCAGATGAAGAGAGCGTCCATTCTGTTTAGGCATCAAAGATTCAATAGAGATATATCATCTTCCCATCTAACGAAATATCTATAATGGATATTTAAATAGCTATAACGGATATTTAATTGGACACTGAAATGTGAATTCCAAGGTTGAAAAATTAGAACAACAGAAACCATCTTATGATGAAGGAGCTACAGTAGCTCCTAAACAACTACAGCGACCCCTAAAAGGCTAGAGAGCGATATCATTTATATTTCCATCATATAGTATATTTTTCTTTGAAATAATTATCAAGAAGAATTCCAAAAGAAAATTATTACTTTCAAAAATTCTTACAAAAATACAAAATGCAGTATATTCATACATAAGAAAATATTCCAAATCTACAGAATATATAAATTTTTGCAATTTTCAAAACAGCAACTTTTAGTGGGGTTTCATAATTTTTCGGATATGACATTATTTTTTACATATTTTATAATCTTCAAACTATATTCAATATAGAATCCGGGATATTTCTTTAAGATGATTACTTTGAGAAGTAACTTGTTATATATTTTTAATGAAGAAACTGTATTACTGATATATAATATCTTGGCATTCGTTTAAAAAAATATGACTATATTTATATGTATAAGAAAACAAAATAAGAGAAAAACATAGATTACACACTTTCTATCTTTTATTTATAGTTATACACTGCGTAAAAAAAGTAGAAGTAGAAGGACAGTATCTTTTTGCCAATTAATATCTCTTATTTTCTCCTAACTACTAGATATTTATGCAGATTTAGTTTAATGACCCTTGTGTCCATTTTAGGCAAAAATTAAACATCTACCACTAATATTATTAAGAAAATTAGTATATATAATTTCCAATGCGTAAAAAAAGTAGAAGGACATTTGCTAATAATTTAATTTAGTGAGTTGTTCTTTATTTAAAGAGTGATTTTGTACTTTTTTTTATCCTTTTCTGTCAAAAAAATCTAATTTGTTTAAAAGTTACGTTGTTTCACCGTTCTCAGAAATGCCTAAAGGAATACCTTTGAACGATTTGAAAAAAGGGCAAATTTCCGCATATCAAAATGATGGTAAAGGTGTCAGAGAGATTGCTCGATTGTTGCAGGTGAGCTCCAATACAGTTTCAAAATTTATCAGAAATCCTTATAAAATTGGAAATAAAAAGAAGACTGCTAGACCGAAGAAGTTAACACCACATGATGAAAGAAAACTTAATCGTGTGCTGAAGAAGAACAAAGGAAGTATTTCAAAGGCAAGAAATCAAGCAAGACTTAAACATGTAACGAAACAAACAGTTTACAACTATTGGGTTGTTCAGAAAGAAATTTCGTTTTCTTGTGTGTAAATAAAAGACAGTTTTCGTATAATAAACAAATACTTTATTAAATTATATATTGGCCTTTCTGGTCCAACACCTTTTGCCATCTTTCTGGAAGTAGCATAATTCCACGATCATAAAATGTTTGGTCTTTGCTGCCAAAAAATTGATAGAGGTGGTTTTAGACCTCGTCATTTGAGGTGAAGGTTTTACTGTCTAAAAAATTTAGTGAACCATTTCTGGCACTGATGTGCTATCAACACACCTTCTCCATACACATCGGTCAATTTCTTTCTGGCTTGAACACTATTTTAACCCTTTTTGTAGTAAAACAGTAAGATATGTCGAAAATGCTGCTTATCGCTCTCCATATTTAAAAGGGCACTAACTAAAAACTACTGCGTAGAATTAATTGGAATTTTTCACACACAAGTCTTGCTATATGAGCTCTCAAAGCATATAAAATTATAAGGCTTAAATGTGAAGTTGGGTGCAAAAAAATACAATTAAATCCTCTGTCGGGAAAAAACGAAATTACTTTCCGAACAACCCAATATATTAAAAGATCTAAAAAATTCATTTTCAAAAAACGGAAACATCATCCTAAGTGGAAACAAGCTCACATTGATAAACGTTTAGCGTGGGCTAGGGAGCACATGTCTTGGACTACAGAATGGACTTCTGTGATATTTTCCGATGAAAAGAAATTTAACTTAGACAGTCCAGACGGATATCAGCACTACTGGCATTGTCTGGGGACTGAAGGCGAATACTATTCAACACTATAAATGGGAGGTAGGAGTTTAATGTTTTGGTTGGCTGTTGGATACGGAGGAAGGATAAGTCTGGTTTTCTTAAATGGTAGGCAAAAACATACACACTGCATTCAAGTGTTGAATTCCGAGCTTCTTCCTTATGCCTATGACATGGGGGGTGAAGAATGGAAGTTCCAGCAAGACGGAGCTTCCATTCACACCGCGACTGGAGTCAAAAATTGGTTCCTAACAAATAATGTGAATGTTTTACCATGGCCAGCCAAAAGTCCTGACCTTAATATAGTGGAAAACATTTGGGCAATGCTAGTTCGTCGAGTTTATGCTGATGGAAGGCAATTTGATTCGCAAACTCAGCTTCGAGAAACATTGAATGACTCGTGGGATAATTTTTGTCAAACTGAAATTCAAACTCTGTACAATTCACTTCCAAACAGAATATTTGAAGTTATAAAGGCCAATGGGAAGACTTCCTTATTAAAGTCATTATTGTTTCATTCATTATAATGCTGTCCTTCTACTTTTTTTACAAAGTTTCAAAAAAGAGAAACTATTTTTGTTGCCATTAATATTTTATGTTTGAACATCATAATTCTAATGTTAAAAATGTATTTTTGAAATATTTGTTAAAAATTTCTAATAAAAAATTTTAGTAAAATTAAAATATTTTTCGGTTATTGTTACAAAATCAAGTGTCCTTCTCCTTTTTTTTACGCAGTGTAATAGCAGAATACGAGTTTTAATACAAAA
>JAPMOR010090239.1:331048-365861 GCA_026543865.1 Argiope aurantia | reverse complement strand
CGTTGAAATGAAACTTAAACCTAATAAAATTTGGGTTAAATTATATTTTTTAGTAATAAAGCTGAATGTATGTGTGAGTTTTGGCGCTTTGCTGGGGAGTGTTTACTTTTAAATCTAGAACTGCCAAATATATCTTTTGAAGAGCTAAAACGTGCACCTCAAAGCAATTTTTAAAATTTAGATTATAATTGTAATTAATTAAAAATTGAAGAATATTTTCTCGCGATAACACCCGAAAGTATTATTGCAGAAAACTGAATTTTTACAACCATTTTAAAATTTAAAAATATGATTCTGTTAATGATATCAATTTAATTGTTATGTAAATTGTTTCTGAATTTTTGAAAATTGTCAACAATTTTTTTAAAGTATTTTCAAAATTAGATGTCATTACTGAAATGAATCTAAACACTTTTCATTGTTCCATCTAATAATTAATCTCTCGTTTTTCTTCGGCGAGTGAAATTGGGAAAAAAGTATATCTTTAGTTTCTGGATAAATTAATAAGAAATTAATTAAAAAAGAGAAATTACAGTGCCTCGAAAGTTAGAAGTTTGTTTATCAGACATATACATTATACCATCCACTCCGTATCTGTATATGAAATGTGTTATTGTTTCTTTCATTAACCTTCAAATACCTTTAAATAAAGAAAAATATTTTACACTACATTATCACATTATAATTATATATATGTAAAACATATAGGATTTTTCATAGTTTTTCGTTGTTTTCATGGTTTATTTATTTCTTCTTTTCTATTTCAATCCATCTAAATATAACATATTTAGATGAATTTTAAAATAGTCAACAAGAAATAGGCAATCTGTTAAATAGTTCTTAACTGAATGAATATGTCCAACTTAGATTCAATTCTTTAGGAAATTATATTTAATAATAAGAATTTGTTACTTCTTTTCTTCAACTTGAAATGGCATTAACTTATGAATTGATTATTTAATTTTTGATACTTTGACACACATATTTAACAATTGTTACATTTAATTCATTGTGCCGCTAATACCATTCATATTTTAAAATATTATTCAATCTAAAAATGTCAGAAATGCAATTGAACTAAAGAATTTCAAATCATTATTAAATGTAATGTTAAAGAATCGAAAATTTTAATATTAAATGTAAGGATTGCAATACCGGTATACCGGGATACCGAATCCCGGAATTTTGAGCCATTTATACAATTTTGTAATACCGGTATTCACAAGTTTAAATACCGTTTTTTCGGTATTTAATAGAAATTTTTTTAAATTGTCTCCACTATATATTCAGGGATCGCGAAAATAGCAAAGTAGTATGCATTTTTGTTTTTATGTCTCCCTAACGGGCGAAATAAATTAGACTGTGAATACAAAGTTGAATTGTACAATCAAGATAAGTGATAAAAGCATGTGAATCATTCAAGGAGGCGGGTCAAAACTATAACATACTGCACACGCGCAGGATACTTAGTCTGATATTCGTATCTGTGAAAACAAGGTTGTGGTTGTGAAAAAAGTGCGTAATATTTCGATATTTCTTTTAATTGGTGAGTTTGTTATTCACATTGTATTTGCATTATATACTTTGGGGTTCAAGATATTTACAGATTGATTATATATATACTCATAAATAATAACCCATAATAATAAATAAGAATAATTTTAAAGAACAAAAAAAATCGGTTGATAATATTTCGATTTGGTTTCAAGTACAAGCGGACTCCATACACATTTAAAAACGAAACATGGTGCAAATTTGTTAAAGAAGAAAGAATCTAATTAAGATGAAGATACAAATTCAAACACAGTTTCTACGCCCAAGCCATCAGGGATTTTAGATTATTTTAAATAAAGAATAGTAATTTGGATGAAATTATAAATAAAATGACAGCATTAGATAGTTTGCCATTGCGAGTGTTTTGCACTTCTACTGAATTAAGAAAATCACTATCCGCCGGAGGTTTTAAAAACCTACCAACATCGATTGACACTATAAGAAAAACCGTTATAAACTACAGTAATGGTCCTCGCAATTATTTGAAACCTGAGCTAATAGAATTAAAAGTAAATGGTGAAAAAGTTAGTCTTACATTTGATTAATGGACGTGTAAGAAATAGACGCTATTCGAATATAAATATTCATTCAGAAAAAAAATGGAATATAGTACTTACACATGTATCGGGAAGTATGCTAGCCGAAAAATATGTGGAAGTACTTAAATCTAAATTAGAGAAACATGGATTATCCCTGAAAGAAAATATTGTATCCATAACGACTGATGGAGCAACAGTTATGGAAAAGGTTGGAAACATGATTGGTGCAAATCAGCAATACTGCTATGCTCATGGAATTCAATTAGGAATAATAGATGCATTATATCAAAAAATAATGAACAGAAGACTCCAAATAATGTGGATATAGAACTTCGAATTCCGACTTTGAAGAGAGTGAGAGTGATATTGGCAATGAAGATAATGACAATGTAATTGTTGAAGAAGATATTGCTAATATAGATGAAATGTTAAACCATCAAGAATTGCTTCCTATAATTTGTAAATTTCGAAAAAATGCTAAGATATTTAAACATTCCCCTACAAAAAATGCCATATTACAAAAATATATACTAACTGAAAATAAAACAGAATATATGTTAATATTAGATTCTAAAACACGTTGGAACAGTTCCTAATGATGGAACTTTGTTTAAAAACTGAGAAATCCAATCCAAAAAGTAATAATCGACTGAAACCTGCAAATTAATGTTTTAGATAGTGAATTCAATTTAATATCCATAACTATATCAGCTCTACTTCCAATAAAACTGGCTGTTGAAGCATTATGTCGGAGAGATTCTAATTTATTAACAGCTAATGCAACAATAAATTTCATAATGCAGTCACTGAAAGAACAGCACACATCGCTATCTGAAGAATTATATATTACATTGAAAAATCACACAGAAGAAAGATATAGCAAACCGAAATAGAAAATATGTTACGGTTTATTTACATAATTATAATGATTTAAAAAATGAAAATGAAAAAGAAGAAAAGAAACTAACCAATTCAAATCTGATCAAGATAATAGTAAATTTTCTTAAAATTGTTTACCTACAAACCTATCCGCATTCAGAAGAATTCGGTACAATTATCGAACATTATGACGACACTAATGTCGATAGTGAAAAGGAATTGTCTCTTGAACAAAAATTTGAACTGGCGATACATAAAAAAAAAATTCAACAAACCACCATACAATACAGAAATCAGCTATATCCAAAACCATCTGAGGAGAAATCCATTTATTTGAAAATGAAGGATTTAGAGGTAAATACTTGGAAAAAGTATATCGCGCATTTCTAACAGTATCACCAACTAGCGTAGATACCGAAAGAGCGTTTTCGACAACTGGTAATTTGTGCACAAAATTACGTTCCAGGCTTAATGACAGTACAATTGATGCATTATGTTTTTAAGATCACATTTCAAAAATTTACTACAGACTGAATAATGATATTTACACTTTTTTGTGATTTAAATAAATAAGATGTTCATTTATATATATTTTTTGTGATTCTTTATATACTGTTATAATTTATAAGTTACAAATAATTTTTTTGATATTTATACTCTCTAATAAAACTAGTAAATAAAGCAAAGGAATATCTGTGTTTTCTTTCATTTTCTAAAATATCTACTCCCGGTATTAAAACCGGTAACCCGGTATTAAAACCGGTAACCCGGTATTAAGATTTAAAAATTACCGAATACCGGTATTGAACTTTTGGTCCGATATTGCAATCCCTAATTAAATGTTTCCTTAATATGCTTTTTATATGCTATCACGAGACAATTTTTTAATACTAAATTTAAAAAAATTATTTATTTATTTCATGCTTTTCTAATTAAGAGGGAAAACTAAGAAGATGATGATCGCGAAGAATAACATTTCTTGATTCAATTAACATAAATATATTGTGGAATCTTTGCTATATACGCAGCGTTAAACATGGGCAATATTTTATATTCCTTCAATATATTTTGATTGTATGTGAATTTTTTTTGAAATTTAAGGAAATAAATTGTAGCTTGGAAATAGAAGTCCCAACGTTTCAGAAGGTATAGGGATGAGTCAGTAAGTCAATGATATTCGATTGTAATAAATATGTGTTATTGTAATTTATAAAAAATAATTAGTTTTCGGAAATTATTGAATTTTAAATTGAATTTCGTGAAAACTATTATTATTCGAAGCATATTTTGAAGTTAGTAGCAAATTAACTCAACGAAGCAATATCTAATTATATTATATATTGATTACTAAAACTGACACTAACATCTAGGAGGTGCTAGAAGAGTGTATTGTCGGCGAGAATACGTAAATAAATAAAATATAAAAATTCTAGAACAAGTGACAATGAGTGTAAAATACTTATCCGTATTCCATCAACCAATTGATTTTAAATAACTAAATAAGAATGCATCAAAATGTAGGGCAGAATACTACTAGAAATACATATAATGAAGAAATTATTTACAGTGAATTTTTGGAAAGCGTTTGATATTAATTGTGGTTATTTTATTCATCAAAGCAGATAAGACTTATTTCAAACAGAATATTAATTATTTATATGAAAGATTTTCATTTTATATCATTTTCACATTATGTTTCAAAAACTCTATCATAAGTTGTAGTGGTTACAACATTAGTTTCTAAAACAAAATTAAGAAAAAAAAAACTCTACCTTAAAGATTTTTTTCTGATTCTGTGCGACAAATTATAAAGAGAAAACAGAAAGTAATCCTTACTAGCACAGTTTTTTCCATCATATTAGAGAACTGTCGTAACAGAGATAACTCAAGTTTATCTCTGCATAATAAATTTTGCACTCCCAGTATGAAGTAATTAGATAAATGTAAAAACAAACTCAGCGGTTTCCCCCCTTAAGTGCAGGTAATAAACGTTGCTTTGATGGAACATGCATCATTTTCTCAAAGAAAACAAGTGATACTATTATGCAGTTGACACATAACTGTGTGCTCTATTTCGTAGATGACGAATGATTTTTCATGCCTCGCAGACTGAGTGAATCTAAAGTGCCATCCTCTGACTTCAGAAATGATGGATTACTTATGCAGTGGGTTTAGAGGAAGAGCTTGTAAAAAAGGATATTTCTAGGAGATAACAAAATAAAAAAATAAGTAATTTAGGAGAAGTTTTCTTCTGCTTTAGACAACTTGTTACTTTATCTTACATGAAATATAGAGAAAGTATTGTATTCGTCAAACAATTCCTTCTCAAAATTTCGGCGAATCTCAATATTTCAGTCTCTCTGGGTCCAAGAAACATCTTTTCGGGATTGTGTCTATCCGTATGTTTCACCGTATATGTCTATTCCACCGTGTATATCCGTATATAGATAATCTCTGTGAACACCACAACCATGGTTGGTTAAGATGGATGAAATTTAATATATTTACATTTATATCAAATATGCAAATTGTTATAACATTTTGAACGGTATCCATTAATAAGGAATTTTTCTGTTAGGTCGTTAACTGCAAAGCAAAGAGAGTTAGATGAATAAAATTTAGTACACAGATTTAATATTTAAAGTATTGATACCTTTCAAATGTGGAACCAAATTCTTCAAGAGGGTGACTTTCTGCCCCTTGGAACTCTCAAAACCAAGTAAACACAGTAAATCAAAAACACAATGATGTAACCCTTTCTAGGGCCGTGGGAGGTATGCTTCCCACCAAATTTATCAATCTTTGTACGAAATTATGTAGGTTGGCATCAGTTTGACAAATTTTTTTAGAAAGATAGAAACTTAGATGATTCAGCTCTTTATCTTATACAAAATGATGTGTCTTGATTTGTTACTTAATTATTAATTAACCAAACTAATTAAATAATGAAGTTAAATTTATCTAATAAGCTAAATGAATCCCTTTTCTTATTCCAATTTCAAGTCTAAAAATATTTTAACATAATATAACTAAAAAAATGGCCCTTTAAAGGGTTAAATATGTGAAATTTGGTAAAATATTTTGTGAATACAATTGCAATTCTTTGTTAAATTTCGGCTTCAATTAATTTGATTTTTGGATGTTTGCAAATGCGTGCGAGGGAAAAATATGGTCAAAATAATCACTAAGGATTCAGTAAAAAGTGTTTAATTCACGCCAAAAATCAATATTTATTATTTATGGCATTCAATGGCTTATTCAAATTCCACTATTTTATGCATATCTTTATTATATAACATTCAAGAAAGTTGCAAGAAGGTCCCTACAGCTGTTTTTAATTTTTACTATGCTTATAATTTTTATACCTTATCCAGTGCAAAGGAAGGAATAGCATTTTTAAAATTTATTTTATTGAAAAAAATGTTCATAATTTATTTTACTATCTTCAAAAATGTTTATAATTTGCCTTATATAACATACTCCAAGGAAGATTAAAATTTATTTTCAAAAATCCATGCATATTAAATACTAATGATAATAAAAATAAAACACATCAGGATGCATGCAATTACGTAATGTGCATTTAATCTAGCAATGAAGCTGTTAGTCCTTGATCTGCATCAGTAGTGAAACTTTTGTGTAAATTATTTTGTTAAAAAAAGTCACAAACAAAATATATTATAAGAAAATGAAAATAACATATATAATGAATGCTCCACTTCTGATATCTGGAACTATTTTCTGCTGAAAAGTTTCTTTCATTGGTGAAATATTGATGTACAAATTATCTTTGCAATTTATATCAACAAAATGTTTACTAATATCAAAAATGAACTATCTGAAATTCCAATATATAAATAGTTTTCATCTGTATTGTTTGGAAATATATGAATATTCTGTTGTAAAACAGTTGTAGGGCCCTAGTACTTTCGAGAAGCACAATGTAGGCATGCGAGTTTAGTCAATACTAAAAATGCATTGCTATATTTATTTGCGCCATTAATTTATATTACAAAACTTCAAAATAAAGTGTCGGCAATTTTTTATTTGTATCATTAAAATATAAAAATAAAGAAAAGCTTTTCTTAAACATCTTTACATTATTTTTTTAAAGGAAAGTAACAAACGTTACTTCTCTTTCATCTGCATGATAATTTAATGAAATGCCAATTAGTTTCACATATGATCTTATTTTGCATATCTTAATATATTCTTTATAACTTTTTGAAATTGGAAACCCAGGCTTCATTAAAACTAACAAAAAACATCTTTCATAGATTTTTCCAATCTGAAATGCATTCAGATGCATTTTCAAAAAGAAATATATTTTTGTTTTCATATCACAAATCGTTTATAATCAAACATTAATTAATTTTTTATGCTTTCTCTTCAGGTTTTCTTACGAGCGTATAATGTAATTTAGCCTTTCTTAGCCTTACGTACACTCGCATATAGCATTATATGAAATCTTTTATTTTATAATGAGGGTTTTACATTTTCAGGGTTATAGAACTTGAACACAGTCTGGCATGCTTCAACTAACGCGATTTATTGCATGTTATCATACCATGATTATAGCAGAAATGGATAATGATCTAATAAATTTCCTGATTAAATCCTTGTTTACCAAAATATTTTGCCATCAAATTTTCAGTTTTATTCTTGTATCATTAAATATGTTTTTGTACAGAATAACTACAGAACAGAAGAAAAAATGAACTTAATTAATTTATTAGTAATTAGCGAATTTATATTTCTACTTTTATCTCATACCTACTTGTTACCGTCGATACTCTTTTCGTTTTCTTCTGAATATCGTCAGAAATATAACCATATTACGGTTATATCCGCATTATTTAATTTGTACTTTCAAGTACAGTCGTAATATAAAGGGCTAAGGCATTGATGTTCGAATGTCTTGCTCTAAATGAAACAATAGGCACTAAATAGAATTCCTATTCGAAAAATCCGGGAATCATTGCAATAAAAAAACATCTTAATCGTCATGACATTCTAGAACTTGGTGATAGACATTTTCGTTGTCAAATGAAAAGACGTGGAGCATGAAGAAATATAACTCAGTACGTTTAAATACTTAAAAGCACTGAGAAGATTTCATGGAATTCCAATGTGACCAAACTGGTTTTTTGAAAAAAAAAAATCAATTTCATCACAATGAGCTCCAGGTACTTATCTATATGATAAGAACAAAGGCAGAATCTTTGATTCCCTTATATCCCTTCATTAGTCCAATGGCCATAACTATGTAACTGCAACATATCTTCAATAGTTCAATTATAATTAGCATAGACATAGGTTGTTGACTTACCGTCTCATAAACAATAATTCAGAATGATGAATGTTTTAATGTACATCCCTCGCATTACCTTTATAAAATTTATTGGCTACTTTAACTATGGTCGAATATCTGTCAAAAGGAAATGCTGTGAATTCATAGCTCCGCCTGTCGTTAATTGTCATCCGTCGGTCAATGCTTTATATGTTTTAAAATGTTTCATCTATTACAGTCTTATATTTTATATACGAATTAAAAAGCAAACCTTCAAATTTGTAGAACCCTTCTATTACATATATTAAAAATGGTTTAATTTTTGTTATTAGTGATTATCTAGAATACAATTACATAAAATACAATTTTCCTATATGTACATAATGATCCGTGAAGTTTTTTTAAGACATATAAATTCACTAGTCGATCTTGTGTAGCAGGGACAGTGAAATATTCCAATAGTAAAGTGACTATGGCCAATATATTAAGAAAAGCGACGAAATTAGGAAGTCGCAAAAATAAATAAAAGAGATCGGACAAAAACTCCAGTTAGAAATATGTACGATATACCATAATAAAAATTCAGCAAAAAGTTTCATAGAGTTATCTGTAAAATTAATGCATATATGTGTAATTAAAATTATGATATTTCCGTGCCATGAAAAAGGATTCACCTTAAAATTGAAAAATGCAATCTCGAAGTGCATTTTTCAATGCTTTTCTTATTATTTTGCTTTGATGCTTAAATTTCACTTTGCCGTTTATAACGTAAGATAAACTGTATGCTAATACCGGGAAACATATTTTTCAATTTCAAATGAAACTTTTTTCAAGTAACGGAATGTTTATAATTTTTATCATATATATCTAGGCCAATTTTAGAAATAACTCCATTAAATGTTTCCTATGTTTTTATTATGGTACAGCATACATTTTTTAATTGGACTTTTCGGCCAATATCCTTTATTTTCTCTAACTTCCTTATTTCTCTACTAAATGCGAGGTAACCTGTCTCAATAAAATCAGTATAGTTACTTTACTACGGATTCACATTATTTTCTTGTCTATACGAGACGGTGTTTAAAAAAAAATTAAAAAGCTGAAACAAACTTTAACAGTCACCCTGTATATACAACCATGGGAGTTGAATTTTCATTTTATATTATTGTAAAAGCATTTAATATGTTTATATATTTAATATAAAAAAGAATATTCTTGATGTAAAAAATTTGCTAATTTTTTATTAAAAAATAAAATTTCTATCATTAGGATGGTGTGCAAAGGGAGTTGAATGTTGACGCAATTGCTTAGCATTTGAGTGAGATTCAAGTTATGACATTTGCCTCCTAATAATTTTCGTGTAACATCCAAATGGAACTTAAATAAGAATAAAAACAAATATATTAGCATTACTAACAAAGTTCAAGAGATAATACATTCGCTTATTTTTCAGTTCACTGTAAATGTCCAACCAGGGAAAATATCTTTAATTCGAACTTGTAAATCTTTGAACCTAGCAATTGTTCTCAACAAATATATACTAAGGAATACTAGATGCAATTTGGCAAAATTATTCACTTATCTAGATATCTTCAGACTCATTAAATTTAGTTACATTCGATTAATTTTTTCGTTTGCATCATTAGGAAAGGAAATATAGATTATCTGAATCTCTCTTCTACGTAAAGCACACTCTACAATTAATTATAATAAATTACTTCTGAAAGTTCTCTTTAATACAATCTTAAAGGAAAGATGCATAACAAAATGTAAAAATTGACTGTGAGTATAATATAGGGTTAGAAAATATCAGTTTAAAGAATTATATTTTCTCTACAGGTTTAGTTAGATACTTTCCAAAACTAGCTTTAATTTACTATTGTGCTATGCAGTTTTTATTATCTACTGCTTTAATTTCAGATTACAGATTTATAGAAAATCCCAGCACCCATATATTAAATTAATACATTAATTAATACCTTTATATTAATTAATATTATTACCTTAAAATAATTAGAGCATCTTTATGATATATGAGCGTTAATTTTGGCATGTAAACTGTAAGACCTTTTCCTTTCGTCTCAGATCATTTGAAAATAATTTTATGGCATATTTCAATCTTCCTTGCCACCATTATTCTTGTTTTCTGTGATTGATAATCAATAAATCAATAATCTACAAACATAGGGGTCAGAAGGAGATGGAAGTCAAAATGAATAGCCAAGTAATTGAAGAAGTGATAGATTGATTCAACATAATTAGAAACTTTAATCGGTTATAAGTGCATCCAGTTTCATTAACAAGTACCAAAAGTTAAAAGTACTACAAGCATAGCATTAAGAAAATAGGTCAATACATTAGATCTAAAAGTTCTGGAAGCATTTAAATGGCCGTAAAAATAAGTCAACACATTAGTGCTAAAAGTTCTACAAGTATAGCATTTAAATGGCCTTAAAAATTAAGTCAATACATTGGAACTAAAAGTTTTACAAGAACAGCATTTAAATTGTCGTAAAAAATAAGTCAACACATTAGCATTTTACTTTAACTTTCAATTATTCGAAATGACTTAGTTGTGCATCAAAAAATTCCAGAATTATTGTTCGAAATTTGCAAGAGAAAAAGTACTATAAAACTAATAAATGAATAAAAAAAACTATATCAATTGGGTTATTTAAAAAAAAAAAAGTCGATTTCTTTCCAGAAGATCTTTTTGAAGAAAAATAAAGCAAAATAGTTAGGTGTATTTCTTTATACAATTCTGTTGCGGTGAAACCAAACAAAGATCATTCTTAAAACTAATGTTAGTCTTCTTGTCGTTGATGTTATTCTTTGTTCATGTGCTGCGCTTTCCTAAAGAAAGTTTCATAAAGAATTTAGGAATCTTAAGAAATCGATTTTTCTTTTTTTTTTTACTGATGCAAGAATTCCGTCAACAGAGTTCACTAAGCAAACATTCTTAAAATATTCTCAGCAAAAAAAAATGATGCTTTGAATAAAAATACTACTTTTGTTAACCGCTTTTCAGAATCAAACGATACTAAAAACTTATAACCTCTTTTGTGAAATTAATAATTCAATAGCGATTTTTATAGAAGAACAGTCACGTTTTTGTGAATGCATATTACCAATTATTTTATGTACTAGATGTAATAATCTAGTATGTCTTTATTAGATTTTAATCATTTTTTTCACAATCATATATCTTTAATTATTTGTCTTAAATTTTTTCGAGAAAAAAATTTAAAATAAATTATTCATCTTGCAAATAAACCTATTAATATGAGCTTTTTACACTGCCTTAATTTATATGTCTTAGTAAATAAAATATTAAATAATTTTTTTCATATATAAAAGAGATTTTAAAATTACTCGTTGCCTTCCTAAATTAAATACCATTTCATATCATATAGCAAAGTATTCAAGGAAATATAAAAATATGTTTTATTACATTAAATGTCTGTTTTTTATTACCACACGAAGGACGAAGGAAAGTTTTAGAGTCAAATGCGAACATGATCGTGCTTATCGGAAGAAAAATCTAAGGATAAAAACTGAGTCTTATTCGTAAATGCTATTTTGTGAAGACCTAAAGCATATACAGGATTTAGCTACTTATTAAAAAAATGATGTAGAGGATAAATAATGGCGTTCAGAAAAATTTTGTTCACTTTATTATTTAATACGTTTGCAGCTAAAGTGAGAAAAAATTAGTATAAATTATAAATAAAATGTTTTTTTTTTTCATTTTCCACTGACAAGTGGTAAAAGAGAGCGAGTCCCCATTCCTAATTACTGCCTGTACCCAACTACCCCTCTTGACTCTATATATTCAAAATTCTATATAATACAGAGAAGAATTATTAAGACATTTTTCTGAATGCACGTTAAACTTTAAGTAGGTACAATTTAAAAAACGCGTTTAAGTTTTCAATAAGAGAAAACAAATGAATGCAAGCTTAAAATTTAATGATAGATTTTGTGATAAAATTCTTCATACGCAATTTTTTTTTTGTTTCGATTATTTATCAATAAAAATTTGATACTTATGGAGGACTGGAAAATTACTAACTGTATGAATCTAAATGGACATTTATCATGTTCGTTAGATATCAATGATTGTAAAACTAAACTTGTGCTTATAAGAGTAAGAATAAATGTATAGTGCCCGAATTAATGTTATTTTCGTTTAAAAGTATCAACATTTTTTCCAAGGCCTAACCAATTAAATTTGTAAGAGTTTCAGAATCAAAATACATAGATTGAACAATAGTTCATTTCATGTTCTAAGTAATTTTGTATAGTATTATCAAAGTCATTGTAATTTTTCGTCAAAGCTAAAGCACTTTGAAATAAAAAATAATTATTAAAATCAGAAAGCCTCTTTTAGGAATAATAAACAACACTTTTAAAAATCGACATTCTTCCACAAAAGTCTGTAAAAATATTCCGCCATAGGTGTATACGCCGCCATTTCAAATAATAACAAATTATATGCAATGGCATGCCAAATGAAATAATCTGTAGTTTTGGCTTGTGATTAATGACAGCTAAATGGATGTTTTGCTCTCACCTGTAAAGTACTTATATGTGATTAAAAATATGAAACTGAAGTTTCTTAAGACTGTTTGCGCTCTTCGATTATACCAAATTATTAACAATATCTGGCGTAGAAGAAAATATAAATAGGTTAACAGTGCAGCTAATCATTGTAGAAATATGGATGGACAACAAGGCTGGAATTCATGTTGTCTATTAAAAAACGTTGGGGTGGATTTAGAAATTTTGAAGTCTTAGACAACGCATATTATGATATTCATTTTTTATGAATTGGTTAATTTAGTCTTACATTTCAAGAAATTTTTAATTTAACAACATGCTAAAGATTTATATTAGATTAATTTTTGATTTTAATATGTTAGTAAAAAATCCATATTTTTATTTTTTATTATTTATTACGACTTTTGGTAACAATGCAATGCTTTTATGCTTGTAAATTATACTATTAAGCAGACTTTAGGTATGTATAAAGTAGTATGTATAGGTAAGAGCTTAATTAATTATTTTTATAAAGGTATTAATACTATCCTTATATCTTGTAATTCATACAGTTTGTATTTTTTTATATAAATGTATTTAGCACCTAGACTAAAATTATCGTTTTAATCAATCTGCAAATCAACATTAGACATCTACATAATTTGAAATCCATAGAGAAAATATCGAATCGTGAGTTTCTTAGAATTAAAAAAAAGTATATTCCAGTCATAGCCCTGGAGAATATCATATAACATATTTGTATATAATATTATTCTCTTTAAATAATGACACTAAAAGATAACTTAATTTTTGACTAATATATGTTACTACTACTATAGTTATATTTGCTATTTACTTGTAAACACTATTCATTCAGTGTTCAAGATAAGAGAAGATATTGAGAAATTTATTTATTGCAAACATGTTCAATGTTTATGAATTGGATTAAATGCTGTTTAAAGAAATCTGTGCAATATTTTTTTTCAAAAAAAAAAAAAAAAAACGTTGTTATTAAGAATGCTTTTACATTTCGAATCATATCTGAACTTCGGAAATTTCCTTGTTAAAAATTCAAATAGGTTGGTTTGATTTAAACAAAAATTTGAATTCCAGAATCATCAGTGATTGACCTTGATAAAATGAGCATCCATGGATCTTGAAGCATTATCCCACAATTCAACTTAATTAATTTAAATTTCCAATCAAATTATCTACTTCCTTGAGTTTATCCTTTTACACATCTGAAAAAGATGAATATTTTTTACACATTTTAATATCTAGAAAAAATTTCTAATTTTTTCCCCCTTAAAGTATTATTACGGCATATATAGATATTCAATTCAATATCAGAATAAAACTAGGGCGAAAATATTTTATAGAAATATTTATTTCAAATGGGTTATTTTTGTAAGCCAAATTTATTCATAAAAATCATCTTTGCATTTAATTAAAATTTGCAGCAATACTATTTTAAATTGAGTGACACTTCATTTTTAATTCCTTCTACAATTCTGGGCTTCCTTTCATAAAAGTAAATATTTGACAGATTAAGTACACACCGATTCTTTCTAAAAACTGGATACCATGCTTGTTTTGATTGCTGTAAAGTATAATACTAGAAAAATGAACTCTAAGCAAACTTGTTTGGAGTGCATTTTCATATTAATAACTCACTCAAACAATGTCAATAACTCACTCCAAACAAATATGTTTGTAGTGAGTTATTCAATCGTTTCTAAGTTGTTGAAGTGTGTTCACTTGTTTTTGTGTTAATTCAAAATCAGGCAATGATGTAAGGGCATTGTTTAATTTATTAAATAATGCTAAGAATGTATTGAATATAAATGAAAAGGAATAAAATAAATAAAACAAAGATATCTAAAACATATTAAAAATTTGTCAGAAGGAAAGGGGCGTAGATTTTAGCAGAACTTCCCTTTACAGCAATAATATACTACAGTTCAAGCCTCTTCATATCGAAAGGAAAGGTTCGCTAACTACAAAAACAATGACAAATGTTAATACACAAGCGCAGAATAACGAAGCCTAAATATAAAATAACAATGCAACCAAAAAAATTTTAAAAAATAAAAAAAAATATTAATAAAAAACTATAAAAATTATAAATATCATCAAATTTATATAGAAAATAATGAATATTAATCTAAATTAATATATGTGAATGATAAACCACAATTTTGTTCAGAACAATAAAAATAATGCAACGTGTTTTGATTATAATCATACTTACTGGATTAAATAGTAATGCAATTCCGAATACTTTTACACTTCTTAATTATCTAATCGCCAAAAAACAGCTTTTACTTCTTGTATAACTACTTATAATACATTAGATGAAATGCATTTAATATGTTGCAATCAATAGAAAAAGACTTAACATTGTTGCCAATTTATATGGTGATGTTGTTTAAAAATACAAATGCCATTGATAATTGTTTTGGATCAACATCTATAATTTTTTGTATTTCTGAAGCCACTATAAGTATGGAAACATTCTCAATTATTGAACTTTGTTCAATAAATTTTCTTGTCATTTCTATCAAATGACCAATTTTAGAATATGCAACACATCTGCAGTTATTGCCTGAAATATTGTGTCACAGCCCAGTACAAATGTAAATATATATTTAAGGTACTATGCGCTATGATGTTTCATACGTAATTATGAGGTACGTGATACATATTATCTAAGAAATACTGATAAAAACAATATTATTTCTAACGACTCCTAAGGAAAGAATTTGTAGCCAAAATTATTTCATACATAAGTCCATTATTCTATGAAATTATTTCCTATGTGAATTTTTTACTAAGAAGAGATTAATTTTCTTGAATTCATAGAAATCTGCTGTGAATAGTTTAATCTATGAAACCACATTCAAATGGAGAGAATAAATATGATGAATTCGAATGATTCTCGAACCATTCTAGAGAATTTGGTACAACTGAAATCAGATATGTCAGCACTGCACCGCCCTCCGATGAAGGAAAAAAAACAGCAATCCTTATCTTATAGTTATCTTATATCTTTCGTTATCTTATATCTTTTAATTACATACCTGATATAGAAAAATTAAAGAAAGTTCAAACATATGATGTAAGTAATAATGGATTAATGAATTCTTCTTACAGAATTCAGTGAATCATCCCACTTCAGGTACTAAAATGAATTCTGTTTAAATACTGTATAATATTTTGAAAGTATTTAAAACAAAATATCAGTAAGTGTGTCATAAAATTAACAAATGCATGAGATAAAAACTTATTTATTCATTTAATATATTCTTATTTAATAAGTGGCATCCTATATCTTCATGATTGCAATACATACACATTTTAAAAGAGAAAGCTAAAACTTAATTGTTCGCTAATAGAAGCGATCATAATTTATATTTTTGTTTATACTAAACAGATGTTTCGTCTATTGTTTAAGCCTGAAGTAGAAATAAACCTCCTGAAATTCGCTGTTGTTAGAGAAAACCAATTATTGGGGATTTTGTTTGTTTGTTATAAAAACTGATATTGATTGAAGTACTGATTAAGCAATGATATTATTACTATGTATTTTTACGAATTTTGAAATTACACTAATTCTTGTTTATGCTTTTGAAGTATAATACGTACGTTATAAAGAGTTATTTCAAAAATGTAACTCGGAAAAAATAACAAAAATGTATAACGAATTTTTCTTTTCATGTATGGTTGGTTGTACATGCATCATACCTGAAATAAGAAACTAGATTCCCTGACACTGACAACATTGGTAGAATCGAATTGAATTCAAATTAAATAAATATTTTGAATAGGCCTAGCAGAGAAGCTCTGATAATTGAATTCGTAACTTCGGTGGTCTTAGCTATTTGTCTTAATCTATTGGAATGTGCCCCAGGATATTTCTAAATAAATTGTTGGGTTGATACAACAATCTATTTCACATTCTAAGTGAGATTGATCAAATGAATATGCTGAAGTATAAATATCAAAGGAAGATTCGTTTGCACATGCAACATTGTGTTTTAAATTTAAAAAAATGCTTAATCAAAATTTTGATTTTCAGAAACAAAAATGCGTTTATTTTTAAATTTATTTTACATTTATTATTAAATTTATGCGTTTATTTTTAAACGCATAAATTTTTTGGAATTTGGTATTTTTTTATGCGTTTATATATATATATATATATATACAAAAGTATAAAAATCAAGTTAAAAGGAAAAACAAAAATACCAAAAAAATATTAAAAAAAGAATCCGGCCTGAAGACTTTTTCAAGGGTCACCCTCAGGCAGGGATTCACAAAAAGGGATTTTTTCTGTTAAGGAAATTCAGACAATTACGTCTAATAATAATTCCTTCGTGACCCGAAAATCCCCTGAAATTAGGCCCAAGAGATATACCATTTTAACAGAAAGGAAAAAACAAAACAACAAATTAGAAGAAAAACCACTAATAAGTTAAAATACAATAACAAAAAAACAATAAACACCAAAAAACCATAAAAAACACTAAAGAAAAAACGAAAAGGCAAAACATACCATCAACAGTGATTCCCGCTTATTAAAAACACAAAGCTAACGGTAATTTAGGTAAAAATTGTAAGCTCCCAGCGCCACCTATTGAGTGATATAATATGCAAGGCAAGTTCTATTTTTTATTTAAGCCAAAGGATTAATCCCAAACCATACCTTGTTTTATAAAAAAATTGACATTTATATATATATATATATATATATATATATATATATATATATACTTCTTTATTCGATATTCAATCTCACATCTCGCCAATACTTTTCAGAATTCGTAGTAATACATCAAAAACCATACCATGTATGTATATTATAATTATTATTATAGAACAATAATTATAATTATCATATATGGAATGGTGCAACAAAGAAAAGGAAACTATCGCAGACTAGCTCCTCTTCCTAAGTGATATTTTAATGGATATATGTACAAATACTGATGCAGTATTTGTACAGGCTCAAAAATAGAAAACAAAATCTACTAATGCAACAAAGAAATCAGCTTATGGAACCAGTTTCTTTTTCCGTAATTCTGGAAGACCAATATATTTCCTGGAATATTTTAGCCTTATCATTTTTTAACTTATATCTGTTGTTTCAGAAGAAAAAAATATTACTTTACTGAGAAAAAATATTATTATTACTGAGCATTGCGAATTAGAAAGATCAGATGTAAGGAGACATTTTTACGAGAATTTAAATTTACATAAGCAAGCATTATTGTTGAGTATTATTCTGTGTTCAATTTTTTGGTCAAGCGTCTGCGAAAATTATCCTGGGAAGATATTTGTTTTAGATAGTTTTAAGGGATTAATAAGTAATTCTTAATATTTTAGAAATTGTTACAAATAATATTTATCATTTATGCTTTGGATGTATTTAAAAATCCTGTCTTTGCTGTATTAGATTTCAAAATAACTGATTAATAATTTTGAAATAATATCATAAATTATACATTTAAATTTATAGTATAAATAACACGTTTTGTTTTAATGCTAGATTTAAAAATATTTTTAGTTATTATTAATTTAAACAAATTACATTGTCTCTTCAGAAGAATATCTTCAACAAAAATTGGATAAACTTAGGATGAATGATGGATAATTATATCAAAATTATTATATGAAATTATTTAAATATGATAATTAACGACTGCTCTAATATCTCTTGAAAAATAAAATTAATAATTTCAACTTCAACATTTTGTTAAAAGAAGCATTAATATATATCTTGAGTATAACGCCTTTTCTTTCTGTTTAACAGCAAAATATCACAATAGGAAATGAATGGGAAAAATTCATGTTTAAATTAATCCTAATTTTTAATGACAATTCAAGATAAATTCTTTCATGAATGGTAAATGCAACATTTGCATAAATTAATTCTAAAAATATTTTCGTATATGCTACTACGACCTTGTTTAATTGATAAGAAAGAAACTGTATGAAAATCCCCTTATGGAAAATAAAAATTTAAATTTAGTTATTTCACAGAAAAATTCTAGTCATCACTGAAACTAATTACTACTTTTATGATATTTATATAGTCTCATTTCTTGCATACCTTCATCAATATCCTTTGAGACAGAGAATTATTTTATTCATCCCATTGTTTCGAAATTTCAAAGAAACGCCTTTTGCTTCAAAAGTGTATTTCAAATTCCTTAATTCGTTGTATTAACTGAATTGTTGAATATAAATCATAGTTATTTTTATTCTCTGAATAATTCATTCATAGATTTCGTATTCAAATAGAGATGAAATTATTTATTTTCTTCAGAACGATTCAAATAGAAGGGTAAACGAAAGCATTAGATAATTTTGTCTATTCTGCCGCTTATTTTCTCAATAGAATTTAAATAACGGGGGGAAATGAAATCGTGTAAAAATAGATTATGTGCACAATGAATTCTAATGTATACTAATATAATATTTCTTAGAGCTTTTATTTATAGATTTTAATTAGAAAATCCATTCACTATCGATTCTATAAATTTAAAAAAATTCAATTGATTTATCTTTTATATAATTATTCTCCTTTTAGTATTCTGAAAGATGTTCTCTTTCTAAAGTTGCTACATCCTTAGTTACAATAATTTTCAAATCATAATTCTCTTACCAGTGTTTGTTCCAAGGGATGCTCAAATGAAAAGGTACGAAACGGCACTTGGGTATAAATGAAGTCTTTATACAAAGCACACACCATAGGCCTGAGCACAATGATCCCATTGATTAATGAGTCGAATGATTCCTTGTACCCAGAATTCCTGTGACTGTGACGAGACACAGTCCTTCACAGCATCCTTGAGTTCGCGTCCGAATTGAAACGTTTCCCTTTCAGATGTTCTTTCAGGGGACCAAACACTTGAGAATCGCAGGGTGAGATTTCCGGGCTGTAAGGCGGATGGTCGAACTTGGACTTGGCGGATGCCTTCCACTTGAACTTGGCCAATTCCGAGTGTGTGACCTTGGAGACACGTGGGAGCGCGTTATCATGGAACAGAACCAGACCCTCGGTGAGTAGTCCTGGTCTTTTGTTCTTGATGGACCTGAATAGTCTTCGGAGTGTCTCACAGTACAGATCGGAGTTAATGGTTTTTCTGTGCTCGAAGAATTCAACAAGTAGCGGATCTTGGACGGCGAACTCAAGGACGGTGTGAAGGATTGAGTCTCGTCACAGCCACAGGAATTCTGGGAAGAAGGAATCCTTCGGTTCGCTAATCAATGGGATTGCTGTGCTCAAGCCTATGTATACTTTGAATAAAGTCTTCATTTATACTCACAGTGTCGTTTCGTACCTTTGAATTTCAACACCTCTTGTATAATTGTCTGGTATAATTTCTGAAACTTGTTTTCATATCAAACTCCAGTTATTCAATTTTATTACATAAATTTGGTGACTAACTGGTTTACCGGGGAATAATGCTTGCTAAAATTTTCAACTAAACAGTTTACGTAACTGTGTCTCTTCGAGATTTGCAGCAACATATTTTTAACTTGAGCTTTTGATTGTCATTCATGCGATTACTATAGAGGTCCCAAGCCGTTCTGTTCTTTGCTTTAAATATCTCTCTGATTTTTAATTAACTCCCTTTAATTCTGAGTTTGTAAAGCTATGATTGAACTTCACTTGACACAAAACGTTTTTGCTAAAACGAAACAGGTTTTTCAAAATTCTGAATATAGGAAGCAAAATCATTTAGCAATAAACTTTCATTTGTAGATTTAAATAAAGTTTCGGTTTTTAAGTTTTTCTATATAAGTGTCTTTCCTGAAAAACGCAAGTTTACACACACACACAAACATTTTTATAACTAACTTTTACAACCTTTTTCTATCTGCTTCCATGCTGACAATGCCTTATAATGATAGATAATTGACAAGTTCATATATAGGTAAGATTGAAAAATATTCATATGTAATTTTACTTCATATGCAAAATTCGTATGCATGTGATTTGCATTTAAACTTCGTCAATTTCAAAGGAAAAGTAAGTTTCAAATACTAATCAATTGATTAAGTGTTCAAATCTATATAGATATTCAGACACTTTTAAGTAAAGTATGGATATGCTGGTAAAATGAAATACTAAACTTAAAGACAAAGAAATAGTATCCAATTCTCCTACGCATTTACTTGGGTTGCTATAAGTCTTAAGATATTTCTGACGCTCACCACATCTGCGGAACCATCAGTTATAAAATTTTTGAATAAACGGAATTTGCCAACAAATGGTATTCATCATCAAATAAGTGATGTGTGTTAGTGGTTTAGAGACAAGAATTATTGTTTAAATAAATATATAGCAGTGTTTATGATGAAAAAAGTACTGACTGACTGTCTATTTTGGCAGATGAATGCTGAGAGAGAAAATATAAGTAAATCTGCTATTCTCCGTGAGTATTTTATATGAGCAGTTTAATTAAAAAAATATCATTCATGATAATATGGGAAATGATCTGAAGTTTCGCAAATTGTGTACTAACTTGATCTGAAATCGCCAACAGTATACAATTCATTATATGTATGCTTTCTTAATTCGTCTCAATAAAATGCCAGCTAACTTGATTATCTAACGAATATTTAGCGAATAAGATACTGCATTGTTGTTTTTGAGATTTTTCTGTATGTAGGGTGATAGTTTTGGAACCAGAGATTCATTAGAGATGAGACATCTATTGTTATACGAGACATATGTTGCAAAATGATAGGATACAGTTGAATGAATGCATTTCTCTTATGAAATGTTAAGTAATTGTCATGGATAGCAGCATTCTCCTTTATTAGAACAGAAAATATCATGCCTCTTTGTGAAAAGTACATCAGCAACGACTTCATTAATGTTAAAATACCGTCCACAAACTATTAACAATAATGTGTCCTGCATCAATATTTTTTTAATATTTTTTATTTTTAACATTATTTGGTTTTTTGAAGGAAGTTATAATCTGGATACCCTGAAATAATTGATAGCATTTTTTTTGTAATTAATTGTATGTTACGTTTCCGAACTTGTAATAATATTTAGTATATGGATGCTTATTTATGATATAATATAAGTTTATGAATATAATTTGAATTGCTCCAAACACGTGTGAGGTTAAAAGCAATAAAATAGATAATAAATTATAATTAATGTAGCTCAGAATTTATGACCACTTAGTGGTACGTCAATTTAATAAATCAAATGAATTCTCTATTTTAATATTTTTTCCGTAATAAGGGTAAAAAATAAATGAGTAAAAAAAGCCAATTTCTTGAGAAATTGAGAAACTTTCAATCAGAGTTTAAAAAAAAGTCAGATTTTTATCAGCCCTAATCGATTAAAAGTTTTCCGTTCATGCATTTAAAAAAGAAACGTTAAATACCCGGTCAAATTCTTCTTTAGCTTATAAATTCCTAATTTAAAAATACATTTTATGAAATATAAAAGTTATTTGAAAGAAAAATAAATATTTTTTTTGTATTAATGTCAAAATCAATAGATCAGACCAATAAATTTAAAAGAAAAAAGTTCTTTCTCTTGAAAGTGACCGAAAAACAGCATATTTAAAATAAATCAGTCTAAATGTATCTTGCTTAAAAACACGGGATAAAGGGGAAAATGAATTTTAAAAAAAATTTAACATAAGTAAAAAAATAAATCATTTTGATGATCCATTTCCTCCAAATATTATAAATTTCCATCATAATCGCATTTTATCTTAGAATAATATATTACAGTACAGCATTTCTATATGACCATTATTTTCCAAATTTCTTTTTTAGAGTTTGAAAACAATATGAACAACTTCTCTTTCAGTATTGCCCATGTAAGCTCGTTTTTGAATCTCTGTGTGTTTTATCCTGTATCTGTATCACCAGTATATCATACTTGCTTTTAAGCCTTGAAGATCTTATTTATGTCAAAGAATGACCTCCTAACATCTTGAAAATCCCTTAGCTTTGGCATTGATCCTAGAAAAAAAGGATACAGATAAAATACAGGTACGTATTAATTTTATGAGCTCCCTGATGTTTCGATATTTTATAGAGAAAGTAAAATAAAAATAAGAAAGAAGAAACGATCGAAAGGATTTGTTGCCGCTGATAGCTTTGGACAAAACCCAGTTACATAAAACAAGAAACTGCTTTCTCTGAATAGAATTTTCTTTTTTAAAATTTTATCTTCCGTAAATTATATTAATTCGTTTCGTGTATATAACTTCTCAATTTATTCTATATAAATGCTGTTTCTCTATTCAATGTTATTAGCAGTTTGAATGATCTTTAAGCATATATTAGGTATCGTTAACATAATATAGCTTAATGACCAATCGAAAAGATCTCGGATATGAAAACGAGAAATGTCCTGTATGGTTAGATAGCTCCCACTTCCATAGTAGATATATTAAGGATGTCTGCCAATTCAACTTCCATGACGGGACGTACCTCCTATGGGGTAGAGGGCGATTGTACTGTGGCAAATGATATCCATTAAGATTTAATCATAGATAATTCCCATTTTCTGTATTGTTAGGAAGACTAACATTCATTTAAACTCCGGGTGTTTTCTTTAGCATGGAGGAAGAAACCTGTCCAAATGAAAGTAATTCTTCTGAATTTGAAGGAAAAGGTAATAAATTTTCATCTAATGTCATACTTATTAGATGCAATTTCATTTTCGAGTTTCAAAATGTTTCTTTGAAATCTGGAATTTTTGCTAGATATGATAATCTACAAAATGGCCTTTCAAAGTAAAAAATAATAATATTTGCATGTTTAGATAACTTTTTCTACATTCTCAATAATTAGTTCGACTCAAAGTTCTTCACTTTATAACTTGAAACCAGTAATTAATTTTCTCTGCTATTATTGTTAATGCTTAGAATTTTTGCGCTAGAATTCTATATGTCTTTACATGTTTCAATTTCATTTTTTCAAATATTAGAAATATCAGCATACTATGAATGGTTTTGAGTTTCCGGTTTAAAGTCACTTACCCATTCTTGTCGATTTTTTTGACGAAAAAATTACGAGATTGATAAATCATAGATTAAATATCATTATACTAACTTTTAATTATTTGAAATTATTTATTTATGATTAAAATAGATTCGTTGCTGCTGATATATGGATTCTTAATGAATGTTGGTTTTCTCGTTAAATTAAATAAATTTCTCGATCCGGCAGCAATCTACTATCTCTGAAAACAGTAATTTTGTAGTTTTGATTATAATAAAATGACTACTGAAAAAATAAAAATATGAAGTAGTAGATTGCTACTTCATATTCTTATTTTTATTAGCAGAAGATATGTGAAATTATGTATGCAAATTTCTTGCATTTGTATGGAACAAATAAATAAAAAGAAACATTTAAATTTTTAGATTTGAGCATTATTATATTTAACATGGACGATATTATTAGAAAATGGGAATTTATAATAGCTTATATAACTTAAAGTGTTGGAAATTAAAAATTAGGAACTAGAAAATCGTATAAATAAAATTCCTGAAGAAATGGAAGTGGAAATCAAAGCACATTTAAAAAAATCATCAAATCATGAAATCAAAGCACATTTATAAAAAGCTCAAATATACATTTATATTAGACTAATATTGTATAAATTATGAATTTATCATAAGTCCAACAATGCTTCATCGGTAAATTTATTAACATTTTCATTCAGTATTGTATCACATGCTAGAGAATTATAAAAATGGGAAAAAGATTTCTCAAGTGCGTATTTTAGATTTTCATCTTCCATTTAACTTTATCATTTTAACTGACAAGTTTCAGTCAGTCATTTTCCAATTAAGTGTTGTAAATTACACAATGTATATTTGTATAAATTTACCATATTTTGAAATCAAAACCTTGCATTGAATTTAGTTATTATTTATATATCTGCAGTATTTTAAATCACTGAATTGATTTAACCAATACCTATTAGACAAAATATTTTGTTGACCTTTTAAATACAGTCTATTCAATGTATCATGGCATATGCCACATATATCTGTCGTTTCTTAAATTTTCTAAAAATCTGTTTGAAAATCTTATATTCATGAATAACTGTATAATTTTTATTTCTAATAACTAGTGTTGATAACCTCATAGTTGATTTTTGATTTCGTCAGTCAACGACAAGTCCCTTAATTGTCAAAAAGCATTTAAAATTATTAAATATTTTAGTTTAGAAAATAAAGGCATATATTAAGTCTATTTATAACCCTGCTTTTTCAGTTCAAAACCTTTAAAACGTTAAAAAATCATATTATGGATTTTTTTTGTCCATGCGTTATTTCTATATGGATTACTACGATTTGTAAAAATCAGTTATTTTTTTATTATTACTAACATTTACAGAATTAGTCGTAGACTAATTTTAATATTATTTATAGTAAATTGTTTTTCCCACCGGTTGGCAACACGGTAATTAAGCAGACTCTCATTTCGCTGATAGGTTTAGCCATGTTAGGTTCAACTTAATTTTTTCTCATGAAGGGGAATTCTTAGGATTCATACTTAGTTTCCAACTTTCTGCTGTTGCGATGAAGATAATTAAGAAAGACCTAGATGCCAATGTAGGGCTCTCCTTTTGTCGCATTATTAGGTAAAATGTACTTACAAATATATCCGATTTTTTCAAGCATCTTCCCGGAAGGAATAGATTGAAAATACAGAGATGTAATAGATATTAATAGTTTATTAACGCCATCCTTTTTTAGAACAATGTTTTGGTAGAATATATAAAAAAATCTTAATGAGATGCATCAAATTGATTGACGACTAAAATATTGTCTATGATTCTGTAGAATTCATAGACAATATTTTAGGCAATAGTTTTTAAAATTTGTTTAACATTTCCTTCTGTTTCTCCTTCAGGAAAAAGTACAATTTTTCATCTTCAGGCTTAGCAATTTACCACTTGTAAAAATAATAATGAAATTTATATTTAATATAATATTAAAGCTACATCGCTGCAAAGCACTTTGCATTTTTTGGCAAACGTCAAATCTAATGGATTTAATTCATGTTCGCATGAAAATCGTAAAGTAAGAATGCACCAATTCAGTTATAACTTTTTTTTACAATTTGATTAATATCGTTTTTTTTTATATTATCTTTATCCTTGTTCATCAGCATTATGAAAATCACATGAAAATTTTTAACATTTTCTAATTTTTAGTATATTTAGTAAATATAAGGTTATTTATCTTTTATTTTTAATCAATTTTTAATGCGTAAAATGTGCATTAATATGTTCAAAACTCTTCATTCAAGGTATTACACAAGTTTAGAAATATTTCTTCGAATGTTCAGAATCACCAGTATTAATAATTTGCTATTTATATTTAAAAAAAATGAAAAGCATTTAAGTAATAATCATATACATTTTGTCACATAAAATTCAAACAATAATAAATGAAAAACTATTGGATAGGAGATGAAATTTCTGAAAATTCTTTCAAATTATTCAAACAAATCCTATATATTCTGTAATGTAACATTCGTACAATAATAAATGAAAAACCATTGCATAGTAGATGAAATTTCTGAAAATTCTATTCAATTGCGAATTATTCAAACAATATGAAGATATTCCAACACGACCGATGAGAAGCTCATGCATTATATAATACAGTGCAAACTGTAGTTACATAATATGATGCCAATACAATAATCTCTATCATGTAATTGTAATGTCACATGAATTGTTCTATTGTAGAAATTCTGATTACCTGGGCATTGCTTATACATAGCAACCCTTGAATAGAAACTGATCCTTTCACCCGAAGTGCATTACACTCAGCAACAATTATTGCCCAGAAACCGGAGATTAAAAACTCAAATAGATATTATCTGTCCATCGGATATCGAAAGCTAACCACTGGCTATTCAACGTACCAGCATTTACAAATCTATGAGTAAACAGTATTCATGATAAGATACCATGGCAAGAGATATCACAGAAAATTAATAGTGGAATCCATATGGAATGAAGTAATGTTGAAGTACAGCTATAAAAGATGTAGGTTATATGTTGAAGATAATTATATATTCGCATATAATTCTAATTATGCTGATAGCTTTAACTTTATATCCTGTGTTTTCATATTGAACTTGCATCTTTATTGCCTGATGTCATTTCTGAATTAATAATGGAATTATGAAGACTTTTTAGGAAACTTTTATTTGTAAACTTTAAAATTGAAAATAAAATATAAAATATGATTCAAAAAGTTTGTAATTTCCACATTCTTAGTGCATGTAGTAAACTCTTCGAATAAAATGTAGTTGAACGATTTCTTAAATATTTTACCACAATGTTTCAATTTTATTTATTTACAACTGTTTTTGTTCTTACAGTTTATACTCTGATACCAAATATCGTTATTCTAACAAAAGAACGTTTTTAAAAATACGATTTTTCTTAATATAAATGCACAGAAAAAGTAGAATATAATTTTTAACTCAATTATATGGTAAAACAAAGAAATAAATTCTTGACGCATAAATATCCTGAGATTTCAACAACATTTTTAATATGTTTCTATTGTAATTTTGTTGATATGTTTGGAATTTTTCACTTTCAAGATATCTTGTTTGAATTATTTTTCATATTAAAATATTATCAAATCCATACACTTCTAAAATATTCTTATTGTCTCTAGCGACTTTGACTTTTAATTCACTAATAAGAACATGTTTTTTTTTAAATATTTAATTATTTTTAATCAATTTTTTTTCTGTTAATGTTGAAGAGTTTTAATATTTTTCTTAGTGTTCCAGGTTTTAATATATCTGACATTTAATTGTTATAAATCATATAAAATTTTGTTACAAGTTTTCTGCCTAGTGATATTTCTGATATTGAAAATAATCATTCTAAATTATCATTAACTCATAATTAAATTCTGAAAATCTTAGAAAATTTTTCATTATGAGTACGCACAATATTTATTACCAAAAATCTTAGAAAGTGAGTGAAAACTCTGCAACCATCTTCAAGGACTATAAAAATACTAAAGCAGGTAGCAACAATATCAATGATAAGCATATTTCATATTAATTCATCTTTTTGGCATTTTTTAATTAAATAAAAACTGTATATTATTTAAGAGTAGAAATCTAATTTAATTGGGTAAAAAATAAAAGAGAGACAAATATAGATTCTTGTTAAATATAAAGCAATTTATCAGCAATATATTTTATCATTTAAAAGCATACAAAAATAGGATACAACACTTTTTTCATGTAAATAGTAATTTAAAATCTATTTATTTAGTATTTATGAAAAAATAAAACAAAGATAAAAAAGTATTTAAAAATAAATTCTTCCTACATCAGACAAGGCTATTGTAGCTGCATCTTAGTTTGAATAATGCGAGCAACATTTTCACTGGAAAGTTTTAAATTAGTCAATAACTACTCAACTTATGTTGCTATGTTGCTTGGTTCAAGAACAACTAGTTTGAAACTAATTGTTAAAAACCAAAGGTCTGAAAATATTATATATACAGAGTGTTTCAGTGAACCGTTTCAGAACTTCTAAGAAGGGTAAGCTACATCCTGACGAATCAAAATCATATACCCATGGGCAGTCAGAAATGCTTTCCTGACGCGGTAGATGGCGTTGTGCGAAAAGTCCGAGCTTTCGTGCAGGGAATCTTTATTTCGCACAAGAACGCCGTTAGTAGGATGGATGATTACACGATTGCTGAGTTAGCCGATATGCATTTGGCGTACAGGGCTGCAAATTGTAGTGGGCCAGCCGCACAGCGTTTGTACGCGGAACGATATCCGACGAGGCGTATTCCCAGTCATAATTTCTTTGCAAGACTGCACCAGAGGTTAGTTGAGACAGGATCATTAGAAAGAGCTCACAGGGACATGCTAAGAACAACACGAACTGCAGAAGCCGAATAGAATGTGCTGCAGCATGTACAGGGAAATCCAAGAACGAGTAGACGAAGTGTAGCAAATGCAGTCGGGGTTTCCCATTGCAGCGTCTGGAGGATTCTCCGAGCAGAAGACATGCATCCGTTTCATGTGCAGCGAGTCCAGCCACAGAAATCGGAGGATTATGTGCCTCGTATTGCTTTCGAACAGTGGTACCTGGGAAAATGTGCTACAAATCCCCTTTTTCCGTATGAAGTGTTGTTTGCCGATGAGGTATCTTTCACAAGGGAAGGAATTTTCAACACGCATAACGACCATATCTGGGCGGTCGAGAACCCGCATTCAATACGACGTCGTGCAGCACAGAATCAATTTTCGGTCAATGTATGGGCCGGTATTGTGGGAGATCACCTCATCGGACCTTACCTGTTACCGGGTCGTCTAACCGGACCTACGTACTTGCTATTTCTGCAGCAAGTATTGCCGCAACTTTTGTGAGATGAACAGATTTCTGCATCGACGCAAGAGACAAAGTGGTTCCAATATGATGGAGCCCCTGCCCACCATGTTGGAACCACATTGTTCGTAACTACCTGGATGTCACATCTGGTCAACGGTGGATCGGACGTGGGGGTCTCATGCGTTGGCCTGCTCGGTCACCCGACTTATCATGTCTTGATTTTTATTTCTGGGGTCATATGAAATCTCTAGTTTATGACACCCCTGTTGACACTGCTGAGGAGCTCGTTGCAAGAATCGCAGTAGCTGCCGGAGAGATTCGATATATGCCTGAAGTATTCCAGAATGTTAGGATGTCCATGCGTCGGAGATGTGAGGCGTGCATTGTAGCCCGTGGAAGAAACTTCGAACACTTACTTTAATCCATGTACCTTTTGCTTCTTTTCATGTATTATTAAAACGATTTCTCATTTACTGTCTCTTTTCTTTATGGTGCTTCTGTGTACAACACTGCTTCAGGAAAGCATTTCCGATCCCACACTGCTCTATGATTTAGAGTTGTCAGGATGTGCCCTACCCCTCTTAGAAGTTCTGAAACGGTTCACTGAAACACCCTGTAGAGTGAAGCAACTTCTTTTCAGCATATAAAAAAACCAGGATGTTTGTTTCTTGTTATCTGTATATGCATATAATTTGTATAATTTTACTGTCGTTTTTACTCATTAAATTTATTATGAACGTTCGTTCAAGAATTCGACGAAGGACATTTTATTAAATAATGCTAAAATATGTTTTTTTAAAAATTTAGTTATAACTGAACATATTATTATAATTTTGGAGATTAATTGAAAAATTAAAGTCTTATTTTTCTAAAGTAAGTGGGCATAATTTTGCTTAGTTAGACAGATTAGAAGTAAAACACAGATAGATAAATAATAATAATAAAATATCTTCATTTTTTTAAATTTTAATTTTGACTGTAATTATTCGTTTCGTCTAAAATTATTGGTGTTACACATTTCGAACTCAAAGAATTTAAAAAAAATAAAATTAAAAAGATAAGGAATAAAATCAAGAAATTATGCAAATATAATCAATCGACTAAAATGACTGGCAATGAAAATCACCTTAATGTCTGTGATTCAGCTTAAAAATTGTCTTTAAGTGCAGCAAGGAAATTCATCATTATTTGAATTTACTTATAAATTTTAAAAAAATCTTATCCATTTTTGTATATTGCTTTGTAACTAATATAATTTCCGTAAAGTTTCAAATTTCTAAAATTTCTTTTATAATCTCGTGCAGAATGTAAAGCAATTATCATAATATTCGTCGAAATTTTAATAATTTTTCATATTTTAAGTATTCTTGATTTAAAAAAAAACATTTTTTGAAATGATTTGTATTTTTCTTCGAAGACAATAGCTCAATATTATAGCAGGGTAAAAGTATGAAACTTAGCTTGTTGGCAGTACATTTCTAACAAATGTGTGATGAAATCCATTACACATTGTCCAGCTGTGATTTTTTTCATTGATTATTTTGTCAATTCATGAGCATATGAATACGATTAAAGAATACTTCTATTTCGAAATATTATCCTTGCAATAAAATTATTATACAGAATGAAATTTTAAACTAAATTTGTCCACCAGGTAAATGCTTTAGAATATAAATTCGAATTGATTCTCGTTAAATTTAAATGCCAAATTTTCTATGATAAAAATTTATGAAAGTACTCATTCTATGGGTGGGATGAGTTCAACTAGTAAAGGAAAATTAATATCCAATTACCTAGACAAGTAATGGGAAATTAATACCTAAAAATAATTTAAAACACAAAAAAAGTTATAGCTTTCTTTAGCTATAGTATTTTGAGGAGAAATGATTTGTTTATCTTAAAAAACTTACATTTGAAAGAAAGAATGAATTTCATACAATAGTTGGTTTATTTGAATTTGTTTTCACTAATTTCATATAATCCAGAAATAGGTAACATCTGCTTTCTATGTATACTAAAAACATTAAATACCATTTAATAGTATATTAATTTATATCTAAGAGTATAAAATAATAAAGTGTAAGAAAATATGAATAATTTAAAATATGGCTGCGAGATTAAGGAAATTGAAATAAGTATCTTGAAACAGAATATTCTGGGAAATAAATTTTTAGTTATTAAGTATGGTTATGAACTTCAACAATAATTAATTTGTGTTTAAAACTTACTGTAATATCAAGCATAAGATTTTTTTGATTTGAAAATATATCATGATGTTTGAGAAAATGATTAAACTAAAAAATATCTCTAAATTTTAAAACATTTAAATCAATATAAAAATGATTATAAATTTATACATTGCTTTCTAAGTAAATCTGAATTTCATCGTACATATTTGAGTGACAAAATTTGAATATATATTTAGTTTTTTGTTCATCATTTTATTCTTACTAAACTTGTGTTATTTCTTATAAATTAAATTTCAAACTAAGCCAATAAATAAATATAAAATTTATTTTATAAATGACTGCACTTTTTCACATTTATTTATCAAAATATTAAAACTATTTACTATTCTGATTAATAAATAAAAACTTCGTTTTATCTAAATACTTGACAGACATTGACGAAGTGCTACTTGCAGTTCCTTACTTTTAATCCAGGATTGTAGATCCTTATGGCCATTTATCCAAAACAATCTCAAGTACAATACCCGAAAATTCCAAACAATCCAAAACAGTACAAGATAAAAACAAGAATTAAGAATTAACATTAAACAAAAATTAAGAGCGCAAGACAAAAAGAAGAATAAAGTTAAGATTACTTGATAAAGAAAAGTAGAAATATATGAATATATAAACACAATTACAGAACATATTTTGAATTAAAAATTCTTAATAAGGAATATTTAACTGAAAGAACAATTTTATTTCAACAAATAACTTATGTATTGAATAAAATAGCTGAAATAGTTATGGACTATTAGAATTACAGAGAAAGGTAGTTAATTTAAGAGAATTGCCGCTTTGAAGTCAGTTAAAAAATATTTACAAAAGATTATACATTTCAACTTCATACTCAAAAGACTTCGTATCCTTGTGCCATATTAATAAATTTACGATTGTAATTTTTTGTAGCAAGAAACTAAGCTTGTTTTTATAGATATGCTTTAATATTTAAACATGATATTTGTTCAAGAAATTCAGAATTAGATAAGAATTCATGGTATTCAAATGCCATTGAAATGCGATTGTATTCTTTTAATAATGTGAAAAAAATTGGAAAAATCTCACAACTTAATATTTGTATGAAGAAATATATTATAAATTTTTGTTTCGGTACTTTTGTTTAGGGATATACATTAAGAACAAGTTGGATCCAATTGTGTCCAATTCTGAAAACATTCATCGTAAAATATAGCATGAGTTGCATGTTAATGAAAATATGTATGCAGCCATGACAAATAAAGACAACATGTATGGTTATATTACTTGTGGTTATATTATAAATATAAAAAAAACTACCACATTGTGTGATTTACTTTATATTTTTTACAGATGTATCTTCATTCCATTCAATATTTATAAGTACATTAATAGAAAATATAAAACTATACAAGAAAAAAAATACAGGTTTCCTACCTTAATAGAATTGCAACATTTTTCATAAACTATGAGTAAAACCTTCAGTTTTATTTTTACTTACTTAGGAAAAGTAAACGTATTGTTTTCATGGATTCATCTTTTTTCAAAACCAATGTAAAATTAAATAAAAAGCAATTGCCGGTCGAAATACAATCCTACAACACGTTTTAGCTTGTTCAGCTTCAGTGTTGATGGATTTCAAACGTCAGCCTCTACTAGGTCGTCATTAATCCTTCAACTAGATAATGGCTAACGGGTTTTCCTTGTAATTACTGTTGTTCTTTCTTTCTTATTCTTTCTTCTGCACTTGTAGCTGAAGGAGACATCCTTGTGATTTTCGATTTCGCTGAGATCCTGATTGTCTTTAGAAAAGCAGCATACTGAAACATAAATGAAATTCAATTTTGAAAACAAAGTTTTTCTGATTTTTTTTAATCTCAAATGTTACAATCATATTAATTTTTTCTTTTTAACAGTAAAACACTTGTATCGGTAATTTTCGTTTGAAAACGGTTGAATAGAGTTGTTGATTAAGAGAAGTTCAGAGGTGCCTATTGCTATTGACAATTCTGCTTGGAGGGCAATTAAGCGAACGCCAAAAGGATTTTGAGAATTGGTGAACATAGTGTGTTCTGCCCATTTTTTTGCTTACATGTCTGTATTATTTAATAGATATTTTTACTTGTACGAAGACTTTTTATCACATTGTAAATCTCATAATGAATAGAAAATTCTTGACTTATGAATTGGAATTCACACCTTTATGGATATATGGATATCTGAATTTCTACTTGAGATGTTTAGATCAATTAGGTGTAAAAATTGTACCTGTTAACTCCATCTAGAATTCCATTCCAATTTACACTGCTTTGTAAATCTTCTATTCCTCTAAAAAGATGTACCATTCGCTTGTATTGGCGATGCCCTAATATCTTAGTTTTACGAATTACATGTTGAAATTACACAACATTTTTCAACACTGCCAGTTTTTCATATTTAAATAGCCTATAATTAATTTTTCATTATATCAAAAAAGTTTCATCTATTTTAATTTATATTTTTAAATGTTGTAGAACCCAAAGGACTAGGTAATTCTTTTTTATTAACAGTGAGCAGTGGGGAATAAGATTTTTTTTTCATATTTAAAATTGGTTCCAGTGATCGTTAATTACGTCAAGGTTTCTTTTCCCCGTGTAATTTTTTCCTTTCCAAAGAAAGCATTTTCATTTCAAAGAGAATTGGAAATGATGCTGTCTAAGTTACGAAGTGCCAATTTCGGGAACTCAGGATTTACTCTTTTTAACCATATGCAGGGCGCAGTTCAGCCAAAGTTATTTCTTGCGCCAATAAAACTCAAAACAAACCAAATCAGGAAGTGAGAATCACACTTTTGTGACAAGATTTGATCTAACATGATATTTTCATTTCTGTCTTTCATACATTGCTATCATCTACTTAAAATGCTATTGTATAAATGTGATGTAAAAGTTTCGAAAGTGAGTAAATCAGCTCGTTTGTTATTCTCACCAGCTAACTTGGGTAAACTTTCGAAAACCCTCACAAAATACAAGTATTTTGAGTAGATTCAAAATTGAATTTTAATTTAACTGATTTTAAATTCAAGTTCTATTATGATTCTGATGTAAAATTATATTAAAGAAATGGGTGAATATTTTCTTTTAGATTCATGAATGATCTTTTAAGCTCTTTTAAACATTCTCTTTTATTTAAACCTCTTTCAAATATTATATGCTACAAATGATTCTTTTTCATCTAACATAAGTTACCTTACTTTTAGAAAATACCGGTGAAGTATAAAATTTGAAAACGAATCTTAGGAATGATTTCCAACTTGAAAATTACAGTTTTAAAAACCCTAAACTTGTTATTTTTGATATTTTAATTTCAAAAATTCAATTGTTTTCAAAATAAAGGTACCTCACTTTTTGTATGAAACGCATTAGTATCTTCA
>JAPMOR010090239.1:274985-326048 GCA_026543865.1 Argiope aurantia | reverse complement strand
ATATTTTCTAAATTGATTTGATTAAAAATCTTTAAAATAAAATGTTGTATGTGAAGATGTAGTGTCATGTTCTTTTTAGCTATCACTGTTATAAAAGGACTTTCAAACATTAAATAACCATTTAATGGGAGAGGAAGGTGGATGGGAATTTTATAATTTATCTTAACTCTGTATAAAAGGTTTTTTGAACTATGCTAAAATACCAAAACTTAAAGTTCATTCAAGGTAAAATGTTTAGAAGAAATTAGAAAAAACAAAGTTTACGATTTTCCTTTCCTTAATTGAAATTTCTTTCAAATATCTAAGAAAATTCTGAATTCTCAAAAGTTTATAAACATTATACATGGCATTTCTAAAGAAAATTTAATGTGAGTCATCGCAAGTGACATGCAAACCGACCCATTAGAAAATTTCCAGGGCCTGAATCAATAAAAGTTCACCTTTTCACTACTTACTCGGTCTAATCCGGTTGTACAAATTCTCTACTAACCGGTCAGTTTTGGGACGTTTTCTTTTTCAAACCGATAAATTCAGGATATAAAACGAAGACAAATTTGGTAGTAACTTGTTGCACATCCTGCACTTCTCGTTAGAAACACAAACTGGTCCTATGACGACCTATTAAAGAAGGTATTCGCAGCAGGTTTGGGCCTGGTTAGTAGCGAAAGTTAATACCATGGTGGTGAGCTGCCTTGAAGTGAAAAACATTTCATTTCTTTTGGTCTTCTAACCAAGGGACAGTAGATTTCTATCATTTATTCCTCACCACATTTGTACAATTGTGAAGCTTACAAAAATCGTAGATAGAGTTCTCAGAGTCTTCAGTTCTCCCTCTAACAATTCTAAACTGATTCCCAATTCGAGCACTAGAAATACACTATACCACAACAAGAATTCCTTTTATGCGATTCACCAATTATTCTGTCATTCTCGAAGTCATTTATTTTCAATGGCACATATAATTCAACTTGAAATATCAACGTGTTATGCGAAACTATTTTTTGCTTCATCAAAACCTTTTATTCTAGTGTAATTTCATACAATTAGTTTATGTATGTGAATGTATATTATTGAATATTTAATACAGCAATAAAAGAAAGATACTAACTAGAATATAGTAGGAAAGAATTCAGAATTTTTTTTTAAAATTGTATATAGTTGAAAATATTGTGAGTTATTTTTATTTGTATATAGTATAAATTATTCTGAATTACTTAGCAATGAAATATTTTTTTTTGTATTTAAAATTAAATTTTCTTTAGATTGAATAATTTCAGTTAAATCCAATGATGACTAATTGCGCAAATTTTATGCACTATTCGTGTTTAATGTAAATGAGAAAAGAAAATATATACATCTTATATTTTTCATTTCAACTTTAATATAAATTTTAATAACTTTAAACTGGGAAAGATATTTATATAAAAAAAAAGATATTGTGCAGTTGTGGAAAAAGAACGAGTCATACAACTTTATTCTGTTGCCATTCGTCTTATATTAAAACAAAAAAATACTGTTTTAGGGCTAGTAACGCATATTGAAAAATAATGTGACTATAAAGGTCCTAGAGAAATACGTACTTATTTAAAATTTTCAAACACTGAAATTTCTTAAAGCAATACTCTTTTTTCGAAATCATGAATATATTATGTATGAAAAAATGATACAGTGTACACATTTCGGTTAATATATTATGAATGCATTATGAGATATTTGACATATTCTGTAAAAGGATTATTTCTATATTTAGATTGTAATGTTTATATATTGTCTGGATGTCTGGAAAAATATTTTTTTTTCATTTTTATTTTTGTGATACTTTAAATCCATTTTTAAAGTTTCAAACTATGTGTTAAAATTGTTTTTACTTCATTCATGTTAAAATCTTCACTATGAAAATTCTGAGAAAAATTCATTTTTTTCAGTATTCAAAAATAGTTCAAAAATTTAGTTAAATTGCATCCGAACCTGAAATGCCATCCCTCTGATAGTATCAAATGAAAGTTATTTTTCTGTAAGCGAAAGAAATTAAACTGAATATACATTTTTATTGTTCAAAGGAAATAGTTTAGTATTAAATATTAGTATTAAAGGAAATAGTATAAAGCATATTTTAATGTTAAAAAAAAGTATTTTAATATTTATTACTAAAAACCTTTAGTATTAAAATTAATGGCTTATCGATAGAGGGAGAGGAGATTAAATTAAATTAATCAAGAAATTTACTCGTTTCTTTTTCAATTCTTTTTGTGCTTTATTCTTACATCTCGCTATCAGGATATTCTTATCGTCATTGCTTACTAATTATAAATAAAGAATGAAATGGTACAGCACTTTATTTTACATTGACATAAAAAAAGTGCATTTTATTTATTGATAAATGCGAATATGTTTAATTCCAGGCTTTATTAATAGCTGAGAGCTCCAGGTTTTATTAATAGCTCACACTTGGAAAATAAATCGTAGGAATTATTCTAAATGTTCAATAATTTATTTCACATATCTTTTATTTCCATGGTTACATTTTTTTAGCTATTTCCTTAGCTAAAGTAATTTCATTTTTTTTGTGGAAATGAAAGACAGTTTTCATATAATAAACAAATACTTTATTAAATTATATATTGGCCGTTCTGGTCCAACATCTTTTGTCATCTTTCTGGTAGTAGCATAATTGCACGCTCATAAAATTTTTGGACTTTGCTGCCGAAAAACTGATCGAGGTGGTTTTTGACCTCCTCATTTGAGGTGAAGGTTTTACCGCCTAAAAAATTTAGCGAACCAGTTCTGGCACTGGCGTACTGTCAACACACCTTCTCCATACACATCGGTCAATTTCTTTCTGGCTTGAACAGCATTTTTACCCTTTCTGTAGTAAAACAGTAAGATATGTCGGAAATGCTGCTTATCGCTCTCCATATTTAAAAGGGCACCAACCAAAAACTACTGCGTAGAATTAATTGAAGAATTAATTAATTTATTCACACACAAGTCTTGCTATATGAGCTTTCAAAGCATATGAAAATTATACGGCTGAAATGGGTGCAAAAAAATATAATTAATTCCTTTGTCGGGAAAAAGCGAAATTACTTTCCGAACAACCCAATATATATATATATATATATGAAAATGTGATAATAATTATTCCACAAGATATCTTTAAAAATATTCAATTTTACAGTGTAAAATTTATTTTATAATGTATAATTTTTCTGTAATATATATGTAATTTTTGCTTTACTTAATAGGAGAAATTCTTTCAGAATTTTATTTTCAAGAAAGTTTATTAATTTCGAAATACAGGTAAATTGCATTCGTTCTTAAAAGCTTAAATTTCTTTTATAAATTAATTTGAAATGATACATGAATAGCACTTTAGTGCGCTTAAATCGAATTATTTGACAAATAGAGATTAAGTTAAAAAGATCAAATAAAAAATGACGTATATATTTTTTTGTAAAAAAAGTTGCTTAAAATCTCTGAAATTCTTTGTAAACATCAAATTTTTATAACCCATATTAACTTAAAATGAATTTCCTTCGAAATTTTTTATTATAAATTTATTTTACTTAATAGGAGATATTCTTTCAGAATTTTATTTTCAAGAAAGTTTATTCATTTCGAAATGCAGGTAAATTAAAATATGCCTAGTTAAAATTTTATTTGAGACGTTCCAACAATTCATTTAAATTTGAATCACACATTACGTAATTTTATGCTTACATAAATAGTGATAAACTATAATGTATAATTTTTCTGTAATATATATGTAATTTTTGCTTTACTTAATAGGAGAAATTCTTTCAGAATTTTATTTTCAAGAAAGTTTATTCATTTCGAAATACTTCTCTAATCAATATCTCGTGAATCATTAAAATTATTTGAAAGTCTTTGTTTCGTATGTATAAGAAATAAATACAAGATATATTTTGCATGCAAAAAATCAATATTAAATGTTCTATAGCATTTCCAGAAATTGTTTATCTCTATTTATGATTATATGTAATATTATAATGACTACAATTAATACAATGAATTTTTTAAGATTTGAGATTTTAGTAAGAAATTATCAGCACATAAACAAATACAAATGCTCCTTTTCTTGTTACAGAATATAATTTCTTGTATAAAGTATAAAAAGAATTCAATTCAGTATAAAAAGAAATAATTTTGTCAGTAATTAACAATAAAGTATTTATTAAGAAATGAAACTCCCATTCTACAGTAATTCCTGTTGTAGATTCTAGCTTGCCACAAAATATTGACTATGCTCGACATTTGAAAGCAGCAACTAATAATAAAATATTTTGGCAATTCAAAGTATTGGTTTTGTGGCCTCCTTATTTTTTTTTTACACATTGTTACTTTGCTACTTATGATTTCTACTAATTTCAAATATATTCAACAAGTATCCTATAACAACAGTTTTAATACAATATCAGGCAATCAAAATCCAAATAAAAATGTTTTCATCCTTTCCATAAGTCTTTACACACATTTTTTTTATAAAAAAAAAACTATATTTCAATATTGTGTTCTAAGATTATTTTTATCAATTCGATCCTTTTTTTATTTGATGTCACAAGGGGTTCCTGTCTAATTTTTGAAGATATAAAAACATTTTAAATTTCAATAATCCTTTTTATTTGTCATAATTCAGCTGGGATTTGTATAAAAATTTCTCCCGTTAATATATTTTATTTACACATTTTTGGGAGCAATAGTCTTTATAAAAGCATATTAAGTAAATTTAGCATTTCTGGAATCTGAATTTATTCTCTACGATGGTAGTAATAAATTAATTCTAAATATTCGCTTTTTGAATCAGTTTCATTTGTAGTGTTAAGGCTAACATTGTAAGGAAAGATAATAATCAAGCAATTATTATCTGTTAATTACAATCAGAATTCTTTATTTCATTGACCCCTATACATCAAATTCACGAAGCAACATAAAGAAGCAATCATTTTATGTATAACCATGAAGACTATAGATTTTTTTCTTCATAATTCTAAGACAAACGATATTTTTTGAGCGAAGAAGCATGTGTTATATTTCAACGACCCTGATTTTTATCTTTAGTATTCTTAATTTATAAATATCGAATTTTGTAAGTGATTGAATCTTTAATTGAAATGAATTGAATGACTGAACTGATTGAGGTGAATTGTGTGAAAATCTTTCGTTGAAAAATAAAATTTAATTGTATTAAATAAATTCAAGAGATTCCATTTATAAAATGGCTTTAAAATATTGTTTGTTAATTACTAAGTTTAAAATAAATACTATTTCCTTCTAGTTAATTTTTTCTTAGAAATAATGAATACTTTAATAAATTGAAACAGGTACGTATATAGTAAAAAACTTTTTCCATAATTTGAAATCATACTTCAGTTGAAATTTCACCGAGTCTAAGTAATGTTTTATGACATGTTTTTATTATTTATTCTAAATACTCACATTGCATTTATCAATAAACTTATCATAAATTAGTTTCAGTTCCTGAAGGATTTTGTCAAAATTTTGGTATTTAAAATAACACTTATGGAGAGGTTATTTTTGACACCGACATTGATAATCTTTTACAAAGTGAAGTTTGCTTTTATCTCTGCTTGACACAATATTTGCTTTCCCCTGAGCAGAGAAATGGAGTTTTATTTTATCAAATATTTCTCTTGGGATTAGAACAGCGAGTTAATCAAGATGTGTCAGAGAAATTGAAATTTCGTTTGCAAAATCAACATGGAACTCAACTAACTTGGTTCAGTTTGCTGAACTCTGATTCCTTACTTATTTTTAATGCAAGTTCCTATATTGCAAATAAACTATTTTAAGAACGAAAGTTTTCTTTAGATATATGTATTCAATTTATTTTATTTAAACTTCTTTGTAAGAATACAAGAGAAATTATATCCACATAGCTGTTTGACTATGTTATTCTGGTGAAAGAATAGGCTTTCTTTGCAATTAGACATTTTTATTTAGATTATACTTTTATATTGTGATACAATTAAATTCCAATTATACATTTTTCATTAAATTTTTAACTTTTTTCCTAACATGGAGAATATGAACCAAAACCTAAAAGAGAGTTGTTCGAAGTTCAAATGTACACATTTTTTGAATTGACACAATTTCGTTCCATTGTGACAGCCTAAAAACGCTTAAGAATGTCAATTAATGTTCACATGAGAATTTAAATAAACCAAGAATATTCAATTCCTAACTCAATATTATTTTACAATAAATAAAAGGCAGTGATATTGCAGTGTAACAAAGGACACTGTAAAGTGTTGAATGACAGGTTCTTTTAAAATTCTCATGTGCTTAGAACATCACTTAAATTGACAGCATTTCACGATATTCGTCAACACACACACAGGCGCAGACACACGCACGCATACAGACACACACAAACACACACACACACACATACACACACACACATATACACACACATCCTCCCAAGCCATTCTTGCTTATTTTTCAAATAAAAAATTCTTATCTTTTTTTTTGTAATATAAAATGTGGATTTTAGGTAAATTTGGTACTGGATATCATTTATAATCATAAAACAATAAATGATTCTAATTTGAAACCAAATTTCAATTATTTAAATCGTTGCATTATATACTCCAAATTGTAGAGCCGCCCCCCCCCACACACATACCATTTACAAACACACACTCTTCTTTATTATGAGTAAATATAAAGGTAATTATTAAGATTTGTGAATAGGGAGAATCAAATGTGAATTAAACGCTAAGTTTCAAAGTTTCTTTTAACTAATTAATCCAACAGCAGAATATTATTAAAAATGCTACGTGGAGGTATTGCTGTGTCACTGAATTCTCTTTTCAGTCATATGAAATAGGATGTAAAAGAAATCAGGATTACAGAAATAGGAATCAAAAAGAATTTTTGATCGAAAGCGAAGATAGGCCTAGCTGTCGCCACATAAGTAATCTCTATGACTTGCCTGTGAAAACTGAAATCCATATTTACCTTAACTTTTATCTTACAAAAATGAGTTTCGCATTATTAAAAAAATTCTTTTGTAATGTTATCAACTATACAAGTGTACATTAATTCTTTATTTTTAATATTTTTTTAACTTTAATTTGGTGCGCAGTTTTTAAAAATATTTTACTGTTATGATGGTATTCAAACTCATTCATCTAAGCAATCGTATCTTTCGTATTTTTCTACCAATGTTAAAATTAAGATTAAGAAAATTCTTACTTGTTATTAAATTTACATGGATTTACCACAAATGCAAATGACAACTTTGACAAAGAATTTTCACTTTTATTTCAAAGTATGAAATCTTTATAATTTGTAGTATACTGATTTATTGAAATTTTTTTCAATCTTACCGAATAAAAAGGGATATTTTCAAAAAAAGTATTCATTTTAATAGTTTAGAAGCATAAAAAGACGATAATCTGGCCGATCAAGCTGGTCTCCAAAGGCGACTAGTGTAATCACATTTTTCAAACCGACTGTGAATATTAACTTTAATATTTATTCATGAATACCTCTAATCGATAAGATTTCCATCAAATTTTCTATAGGGCACATTTATTCTTTTTTGTGACTTCATCCATTAAATATATTATTCGTCTGGTCTTAATGGTGACAATACAAACAATGTCAAGTTATTGAAGGGATTCGCTGATGACTTTTTGGATATCCCTTCTATTATTTAGTAATAAGTTGCTGCCGCGTAGGATGAAAGACACAATTATTTATGTTTCTTTATGATTATGCCCAAATCAGAGGATAATTTCTGTTCAGTTATATATTTGAAGTTATTTAGAATACTTTCTTAAGAAGTAAAGTTACACAGAATTTTTATGACGAGAAACATTTTAGAAAAATTCTTTATCCATATCTTAATACATTCTTTGGGAAATGTTGAAAATTAATTACTAAGAAGACAAATAACGATGTAGGGAATTTCTTAAGGGATTATTTCCTACAAAGTGAAACGAAATACTGAAAATAACGAGGCATTTTTGTCGAAAGAGACTCGACATATTGATATCATCTTAAATATTGAAATGATTTAAGACAAACTATTTCAAAGTTATTTGGCTAAATAACCTAAATAATGTAAATGGGAAAATATAAAAATCAGAAACTTCTATTCTGCTCATTTTATTAGTTTTATGAAATGTATTGCATTTCTTATATATTAGCATTAATATAAGTAAATAATTAAATATAGATATTACTTTATTATTAGTTTAATGATGTAGTTTATAATTAGTTTAATGAAATTAAGAATATATTAGAACTTATTAATTTAAATATAGTCAGGCTCATTCGCAGCATGAATAGTTTATTTTTCTAAAAATTATGTTATTTCTGAAATTTTTAGTGATTATTTAGTGATATTTTAAAAGATTTCTTATAAATATTCTGTCTTATCGCAACAGGAAATCATTTAATAAATAATCCTTAAAATGAATTCACTATAAAAATTTCTTTCAATGATTATATAGACATACATTACCTTGTATACATAATCCTTTTAAAGGAATAGTAATACTTTACATGAACAGTACGGTTAGTTATTTCATTTCATTCTCTAGATGTAAGAACTCAAATTTCCTTTTCAGCTTAAATTATAATTTCATATTATTATATTCTTACGTTTTTCCAGATTCGGTCGCAAACAGAATTTAAAAGCCGCTTCGGAAAAGGCCATAAAACTTTTGAATTTCAGAAAAAAAAAACAATTTTTATTTTATTTACAAAGATAGCCTTTAGAAGGAAATTTTTAAAATAAAAGTGGGAAATAAGAAAATGCTATTATAAACGTTATCACTTGCCAGCACTTCCAACTATCCAAAGTAATACTATTTACATAAATTTATCATTGCTTATATGAAACTGATATGTAATATGAATCTGGATTTATAATTCTAATTTTGAAATCTTGGCACATGTTAGTAGTTTGCCAGTTTTATATAGAGAACCTGCATTAATTTTTTCCCTGTCATCTTCCTCTTCTCTGTAAGAAAAATCTAAGATAAAAATGTGAATATATGGATATTAAAATTGTTATTTTTTATCGATCTATTCCCTCTCCCCAAGGAAAAATAATTTTATAAAGAACAAACTGATGAAAGTATTTTACGAATGATGACATTTTCTTTTCAATATTTGAAACATATATCATAAAAGATAAATTTTAAACTTATCGACTTTTTTCTGCTCCTTACTCAAAAATAAATAAATAATCCTTTTCTGATATCAGCCATTTTTTATGATGTCAATAAGTTCATAATAATTTAGATAAAAGTAAGGGTTTTCGATAAATATTAGAATTTTTTTATTATACTATGAAAATAAAAATATTCTTTCAGAATTCAACAATGTAGCATTCATTCAGAACATACAATGTAGCATTCATTCAGAACATACAATGTAGCATTCATTGACGAAAAATGCAATATTTTATTATTTAATTTCTTTACTTACTTCCGTGTTTTTACTCGCATGCAAAGGGAAATATTACAAATATTTTACCATTATATTTTTTGATAATGATTCGTATCCTCCAGTAGCACTACTTAAAATAATGCATAAATGTAATGCTAAATTACAGCGAGCATAATAGGAAAATTTGAAAATTTTTGTAATCATAATAGAAACAGTACGGCAATTCAACTTGCAATTGAATCAATCAACACTTAGCAAGAAATATGCTTAATTTTATGATAAACATTTTTACTTTGTGAAATAGGCAACGCAGAACATTAAAATTTCAAAATAAAGAAAAAAGTGAACAATTCTTAGTGAAAAGGAAAATTGTGAACTTTTTAATAAATATAGTAAATTTGTTCTATCCAGAAAATATATCGCTATGAATATAAGCCAACTCTTTGATCATTTAATATTTCATTATTATGACTACACATTTGTACATTTAACTCCGTGTAAATATACAATACTTGGTGAAGGGACATTTTCTAGTTTCTTTTAATGAAAGATAAAATTTGTAAAACATATGACCACGTAATTACGATTTATTATGTCTTGCTTCGAAATAAATTTATTTTCCTGTTCTTATGACTGGCCTCGTAAAGGATTTTATTGCAAACTGCCAATTTACATTAGAATCAAAATGCACTTTCAACGGAAGTCTACCGGGTCATTCACGAACCACCGAAAATCTACAGAGCCAAGCATGTGATTTGGGAGATAAGAGTTTGAATTCAATTCAAGCTAAACTTTTTCGTGGTTGTGATATTGAATTTAAAACTCATATAACACCAAACATATTCTGATAAAGGTTGGTATGAAAATTTAATTATCATTTCAAATTTCAAATTTTACAAGAAATGCCTATTTTTATACTGAAGAAAATTAAGCAAAAAAATTGTGGTTTTGGAAACAGGAAAGTTGTTTAATTTTTAATACGTTTAGCTGAGCAACAAAATGCAACTATCAAGCATAAATATAATGAGAAGCCATTTTTTTTATATAGTTTTATTTCTAAAGAGAACATTTTTAGTGCCTTATTGAAGCATACTGTATTCATTTTCATGACGGTGTAATTTTTAATTATCCTTCAAATTAGAACTGAAATAATGTTTGTTTCATTATAAATAATACTACAAGCTTTTTTAAGAAAAAAAATGTGTAATACTAATGAAAAGATTTAATGGATGACGTTTCTAAAAATGTAATTTCCAGGTATAACACAACAAATAATCTTTTACTCAAAATAATCCTAAGGAGAAGGAAAACTTACAAATGTCCTTACTAATTCTTTATCTTTACTCTAGAAGACTTATGATGGCTTTTTAATATTGAAGAAGACTCCTGAAGGAATATTATTGTACTTACCTTACACATTTATCAATATTCAGTAACAAAAATGGGATATGAGGATTTGGAAGGCCTAAAGAAAAAAGGTTAGAAGAAGCATAAAAATAATTTCCTTTTTTATGCTCTTCCTCATTCAAGCGCTCGTAGTGAGTATCTAGTGAGGCTCTGAGTAGCTATTTCACTTTGAAGTTTCAGATTAACTAAAATTTTACATTTAAAGTCAACTAGCAACTTACGGAAAATGTGATACTTAATATTATAAGTGAAGAAACATATATTCATTTATATATAAATGTCTTTGCTCATTCAGTGTTCCTTTTTTCATCTATATGAATCAAGTAGAGAAAGTATGTATGCGTTTTTAGATGATTTCGATGCAAATTTATTTAGAAACGTTTTGGGGCTGTTGTAAAAGTCTCTTACTAACCGTATATCCATTACGATTGATGAACTGTGGAAAATAAGAAAATAGTGGATAAAGAAATTGAAAGTTGTGGAAGTAAATATCGGAAGAAGACTCATAAATTGCCATTTAGCATGAAAGTCATGAAACCGAATTATAGTCAAGGAAAAAAAATAGATTAGCAGATCAAATATTTAAAAAACTGTCGTTACATTTTAAACATGAACTAAAATACTAAATTATTATAATGTGCAACACGCTCCATATTTATATAAGTTTCATTTAATCAACGAAAACTTTATTACAAACTTCGTGATAATTACTCGATTTATGAATGCGTTTTCAAGTAAAAATCTTGAGTATATCTGCATTCATTTCTATCTTGAGTATTAATAATCCAGTTTAATACCCTGCGTTGCTAAATAAAATCTAAATTACAAGCATTAGCGAGGAAAAAATTGCGCGAGAAAAGGTGATCTGCTGTATAATTCAGAAATGCTCATACTAAAATAGGGTGTGTCTGAGAAACCTTTGGCATCTTTTTATTCCCTAGTATTATCATTTTATACCACGTGAGAGAGTGTGAATTTTTATCCTTACGTCTTTATGTCTGTAAGGGTGCTCTCATCTTGAAAATGTTTTAGGCAAGGGTAAATATGTTTAAATAATAAAATGGCATGCGTAGAGAAGAAGTGGTGTTGTATTTTATTATTTATTTCTTGCGTAACATATGGAAAGGGTTATGGAAAATGCAATTGATTTGTCCCTCAAATATTCGAAAAAATAAGTTGAGCGTAAAATGTTTTGATCATAAAAATTGAAATTAACATTACAAGTGGTTCATGGAGAATTAGGGAATTATTGAAGCTGAATAAAATTATATATAATGAACAGTGCCATTTGTATAATGGATTAAAAAATACGAAAAAATCTCAAGAGAAATGTAATAGAATTTGTGTTAGTAAAGTACAGAATTTAAAGAAATATGTAATAAAATGAATTAAAAAATGTATAAAAATTATTTTATTGTCATGCAATAAAAAAATATTCAAGATTTTTTTTTTGAATTTTTATCAAACTTTACAATTTCGATTCCATGAAATAAAAGATCACTCCTTATAAATTTGCAACACACAATAATGAATAAATACAAAAATTAATTATTACTTTTATTAAATAATAACAAATTTACCAGAAAAACGAAATAAATAAGTTGCATTTTTTTAGCGATTCTGACATCAACAAGATGAAAATTTGGAATCGCTTAATTATTATTAATTATTATCGCTTAATTTTTATTAATTAAAATTGAATTAAGTAATAAATGAAAAATTTACAGTCAATCCCAATGCTCCTTAATTTTAATTAATTAAAATTTAGGAGCATTGGCATTGACTGTAAATTTTTCCATTTATTTTATTCATGAATATGTATCAACAACTCAAAATTAACTATTAGATAATTTATTTCAAACTAGACAACATTGAATTATTTCTCAAAAACTCTGAAATGAAAAGAATGACTTCATTATTATACATAATATCATTGCAAATAGACAAAATATTCTAACAAAGTGAAACGAGTTTTTATTTCTTTAAAGATATATAAATTTTTCTTTAAATAACCCAGGTGTATAGTTTCAATAATGAAGTATCATTGACTAAGGTGGATAAAATTGATTATTCTTCTGTATTCTTGGCTTCTGTAGTAAATGCAAGTAAAAAAATTAATTTAAAATAAATATCTTTTATATGGAAAAATTATTAATTAGTAAAATGTTTCTCTTTTAATTTGTAAAATGTCAATAAGTAAACCTATGCACTCACTTAGTTACAAGTCTTTTTCTACAAAATATGCGAAGTCACGCTTATATTTAAAATATCCACCTTTGGCGACCAACCGGGTCGCCAGTATTTATGATAACTAAAATATTTCTATTATATATTTTAACTTGGTTCTGCAATAGCTTTTTCTGAAAAATATTTTTCAGCTTAGTCTATTATGTAGATCTTAAATAGTTCTGTAATATTCTTTAATAGTAGTTATCTATATCTTTAATGTTCTGTCAGCACCTTTAAAAATTCAGATTTAAATTAGAGTGGAAATGTTAAAATGCAATTAATATAGAACATTTTTTTACCTAAACTAAATTATGTCTTTTTAATATGAAAATTGAAAGCAGAGTTGTTCGGCATTGAAGTTGAATGTGCACTGCAAAATAATTTTCGTAATTTATATAATATCCAAAAGAATTATTCAACAAATATTTCTTTGATTCATCCTAAAATTCAGTTTTTAGTTGTACTTTCAAAATATTTAAATAATGCAAATAAATATATTTTATTTCATTTCAGTCAGTAAATGTACTTATGAAAAAATTATGAAGTTTAAATTTTACACAGTTCTTTTGTCTTAAGGAATCATATTCTGCGAAGTACTCTTGACACTTCAACTTCTAAATAAATAAACATCAAAATTTTCATAAAAGTAGGCCAATCACTGTCGAGAAGTCCTGTCTGAAGATTGGTGTATCTTCGTTGATACAGTTGGTGAAGTGGTCCAAAATCGCCAGTTTTTATTGAGGAGTGATATTCCAATTTCATAAGTTAATCAGTTTTGATTGATTGATTTAGTTGATAGTAATTCAACAGTTTTTATTTAAAATATTGATTTTACAAGAATATTTTGTTAAATATGATTCAAAGAGCAGAGGACCTATGCTAAAATGTAAAATTCATAATTTATAGGAGTATTTATTGACTCAAGTTACATTGAGACCATTTTGTTAGCAGATATATATATATATATATGCAGATATATATATATATATATATATATATATATAACCACGTTTGCCTTAAATTAAACTGCTTTATTGAATATAGATATAGTAAAATATCATAGAAAACTTTTCCTCCATTTTGCTTTTTAGAAAATATTATAATTGAAATCTTTTCACTTTATACAAACATGCGCTGAAAATTACACTTTTAATTTAATTAACAATAATTGTTGATTCGTTTTTTTAATTTGAATTTCTGTTAATTTTATGGCAACACATTAACAGAAAAATAGCTGATAAAAATTAATTTTTTCCCATTGGCCTGCTCAAGCAGATTGAATTTTATTTTTATTTTGTGTGAAATACATTCTTGAAAAATATGGTAAAAGTATTTATTTAAAAATCCGTTAAAACTCGAAACTTAATTTATATTTTAAAGCATTGGTATCAATATAAAGATTATTTTTTGAGCTTTAACTTGATTCAAAAATCTATTTTGTGCTGTAATATTTTTGGAAGTATTAGCGTGAAGACGCTAAAATTTCGCTTGATTTTTTAATTAATTAAAATTTTAATGAAAAATTCCAAAAAATCGCTCCGAGTTGTAAATTCCCAGCCTCCAATGTGTACGTATGCCAAATTTGGTAGCTGTAGGTCGAATGATCTGGCATGTAGAGCGGCAACACACACAAACATTGAGCTTTATTATAAACTAGCCGCCTTTGGCGACCAGCCGGTTCGTCAGTATTACCGCTCACTACAATTTTCAATTAAATATTTTAAGTAACTGGTCTCTTAATAGATTCTCATACAAAACATTTTCAATATTCAAATTTTGATAGTCATACCAAACTTATAGTGTTGTTTAGATCGTTTCTTTCAATTTACTATATATACTTTGCTAGTTTGTTGTCATTTCCGGTAAAACTTCAACTCTAATTTAAAGTGGAAATGATGAAATTGCAATTAATATAAAGATATTTTTAAATAAAACCAAGTGTTTTATTTTATTTATCATCTTTATTGTTATTTATTTATTATTATTATTACTGAATATGAGTATTGCAAACAGAATCGCTCGGTATTTAAGTCTTATGTAAATTACAAAATATTTTTGATAATTTATGTAATATCTCAAAGAATAATTCAACAAAAATTTCTCAGATTCAGCATAAAATTCAGTTTTTAGTTTTGCTTTCAAAAGGATTGAAATAAAATCAATAATAATATTTTGTTCCAGACAATAAATATATTTCAAAATTATGAAGTCTAAATTTAATGCAGTAAGGTATCATATTCTGAGAAATATTCTGGACACACCAAATTTTAAATAAATGAATGAATTTTTCGGTTTTCCACGATCAACTAAGACTTATTTATGAAGTTTTGAATGTTAAAAATTTAGAAAAACTCAACATTTTCATAATCTTAGTCCAATTGATCTTGAGAAACCTGCACGCTGATTGGCGTATTTTCTTTGAAACAATCGATGGAAAATCTAAAATTATCCTTTTTTTATTGAATAGTGATATTCAAATTTTCATAAATCAGCCAGTTTAAGTGATTGATTTAGTTGATTTCAAATTAACTCTTTTTATTTAAAATATTAGTGTTTCAAGAACATTTTGTTATTCGTAATTTCCACAGCAGAAGCTTAATGTAAAATCAAAAATTCGTTATTTATTAGAGCATTTATTAAATCAAGTTGCATAAAATATAATCATTTTCCATTTAGAACATTTTAGCAGATCTGTGACTTACTAAAGGTTTACAAATCAGCTCTATGGTCCTGATTTGAATGGATATCCGGTTCATATTAAACAAAACGTGCCTTAAAATATAACTGATTTATTGGATTAATATTATAGAGAGTGTAAAAGATCATAAAATAATTTTTCTTGAATATATTTTTTAGAAAAAATAATATTTCATATATGTTTCCTTTCCTACCGACACATGCCGAACATTATATTTTTGCAGCTTTTATTTCCAAAAAGATTTAATTTATTTTTAGTTGGAGCTTTAATCAATGTAATGGCAACACTTTGAAAAAAGCTAATATTTTCCCATGAATACGAAACGTGCTCGAGCAGCTTAAATTTTATTTTTATTTTGTACGAAAAAAAAAAATGTTGGAAAATATATTTAAAATATTTATTTAAAAATTCGTTAAAAATAGAAATTTAATTTTAAGATTAAAACATTGGTATCATTTAAAAGATAAATTTTTGATCTTTAACTTCATGTAAAAATCTTTTTTGTGTGATAATATTTTCGGAAGTTATAGCAGAAACACGTCAAAATTTCGCTTAATTTTTAAATAAATAAAATTATATTCAAAAATTCGAAAAAATAACCCCCAGGTGCACATTCCCGGCCTCCAAGCTATACACATGCCAAATTTGGTAGCTGTAGGTTGAATGGTCTGGCCTGTAGAGCGCCAAGACCCACACACACACATTGAGCTTTATTATAAGTATAGATATAGATTAGTATCTTAAGAATATTTTGTTAAATATGACACACAGGGCACAGGATATATGTAAAAATTTTAAATTCTTAATTCATCAACATTTATTAACTCAAATTATATAAAATATCTTTATTTATTTCATTGAAATCATTTGTTAACGAATGTATATCTGTTACTAAATGTTTACAATTTAGCTGTTAGTTTCCAATTAGAGTAGATATATATTGTACGTATTAAACCGTATTTGCCGTAAATAAAACTTTTAAATTGAATAAGTAACAGAAAACGTTTCCTTGTATTTGTTATTCAAAAGATATTATGTTTCATATTTATTATGTTTCATTATTCATATTTATTATGTTTCATTTCACATAGGTAATATGAAAGATTACAGAAAACGTTTCCTTGTATTTGTTATTCAAAAGATATTATGTTTCATATTTATTTATAAAATTTCATACAGACACTTGCTGAAAAATACATTTTTATATATTTAATTTGTACTATAGTTAACTTATTTTATAATTTGAGCTTCTGTCAATATGATGGCAACGCATTGATAAAAGTTAATTTTTCCTCATTAATGTTCAACGTGCTCATGCATCTTAAATTTTATTTTTATTTTGCGCGAAATAAATTGTTGAAAATTGTCTTCAAATTATTTTTTAAAGATATATGAAAAATAAAAATTTAAATTGTTTGTTAAAACATTAGTATCATTGAAAAGATTATTTTTTGAACCTCAATATGATATAAATATTAATTTCTTGCTGTAATATTTTCGGAAGTTATAATAGAAAATCGACAAGATTTCGCTTAATTTTTTATTAATTAAACTTCCAATTAAAAATTTTAAAAAAATCGTCCCGAGGTGCACATTTTTTGCCCCCAAAGTAGTCAGGTGCCAAATTTGGTAGCTGTAGGTAGAACGATCTGGCCTATAGAGCACCAACACACACATACACACAGACAGACAGATATTGAGCTTTGTTATAAGTATAGATTTACAAGAATATAACCCAAATGCAGATGATAACATTTGTTTCAGAAATGATAGTTTAATCAATGCAGAGAAACAGGTATGAATAATTGACTAGTAGTCATATCATCCAATTACCATGACTTCAAATAAATCGAATAATCACTTCGATGTAGAGTTGTGAATTTGTTTTTGACAGAATACATTTCAGAGCATTATTACTTAAATTAAAAGTAAAATATATTTTAATTTAAGTTAAAATCATGAAACGATGTTAAATATGGTTAAATATGATTCGTATTAAAATTTTTTATAAGAATATTAAAGCTCAATTTTTTAAAATTTTATTCATATGTTAATCAGTATATAAATTAGATGCCTTACTTTAAAATCATTAATACATTAGCAATTATTTAATTAACATTAAATTAGATTATATTGAATTATTTCTATGTAATTATAATATTATTACATATAGTAATTCTTGTATTTGATTTAAAATCTAAATCTCCTGTGAAATGTAATAAACTCTTACACATAAATTGAATAAAAGCATAAATTCTTTATCTTACTCGAGCACAATTAAAGAAATTCTAGAAAATATAATAACGCAGTGAATTAATAACCTATAGAATAGATAATGAAATTCTTATCTATTGATTTAAAAATTCTCTTTTGATATAATTTTTAATATTTTTAATAGTAATTAAAATTCAATGCATGTTTAGGCTCAGCCTAGTTGAACTTCTAAGTAGTTGTTTCTAGTTAAAATACTATCTTCAAACTGCAAATAATAATAATAATAATAATAATAATAATTTGCAATTTCATTTTCAGTATCCATAAAAAAAATCAAAATTACCAGAAATATTAGCCATTATTACCTTACAGATTTTTATATAAAAAGTGCCAGTATGAATAAAAGAGCTTGTTATCAAATTTTTTGTATAATATATTTTTAAATTTATAATTCAGAACTATTGCAAAATCGAATCCATGATGTTTTCAATAATATACTATGCTCTTCTAATATCAAGTAATCACATAAACGTTTATAGAAAAACTCATTTTCTCTTTTAAACGCAATTAACGAACTTGGTTTTGATGAGAAAGAATCATTTTCCCAAAGAAAAAAAAACATCTTGTTATTATGCATCCGACACATTGTAGTGTACTCGATTTCGTGGATGAAGGATGGTTTTCTTGAAGCGTGCTGAGTGAGTAAATCTAAATGCCATCTTCCTAACTTCAGAATTGATGGATCACTGCAGAACTTGGGATATGAGGATGAGTTTAATAAGGAACGGTGTCTCAGGGAAATCAAAATGTTTTCGGTATGGTTTATAACGGAAACATTTCGAGTTCGGCCTTTTCCAACCTGAGATTTTAAGCATCTATTATGATTTATTTGTAATGTTTTTTCTTCTATTCCCTGATTATTTTATAAAATAGTAATTACATTATAAACCAGGATGTGATTTTGAAAATGATAATTAGGAACTGCGATAAGTAAGCGATAATTACAGAGTTACGGAATTATAGTTTGATGTGCCGAATATATTTTTGCGAAAGCGTTATTGACTGTATATTTTCATATTATTCTGAAGCAGTGAAACTGAAAAAAATTACTCAGAACCTTTATATATCGCAGCAACAACAACAGAAAAAGAGTGTTTGTTTTATATATTATCATTGTAGTAAGAACTAAACTAAACTTCAACAAAATACACACTTCAGCGAAAGCTGTTACCTTATGAATCGGACTTAATATGCTAGATTTAAATTCGCAAATAAAGTAAATTTAATTACATCAGATTTACCAGAATGCTCAAAATTAGAAAATGCTTTTATGTGAATTATTTTCTACAATTTAATTTATTATTCATTATTTCAACTATTACAGAATTATAAAACCAATAGTTTCTACATTTCGGGGCCAGTTGGCTCCATATGTATTGGACGAACATTTAATTAAATTATTTGACTGATTGATAATTAAATTCTCAAGAATTTAAAGTGTCATATCCATGCGAAACAATTTAGTTATAACAGTCGGATTTAACCATAGAAAAATAACAATATGTATAATAATAACTTTAAGTCTAGCAATAAAAATATAACAGTTTATTTTCAATTTCTGTATTTTTTCAAGAGATTCAGCAGTATTTGTGATGCATCCTGCTACAACTACGAATGCTTACAAATTCCATACTTAATTTATGTATCAGATAGTTCGCGAAATAAAAAACATTGCAATGTAATTTAACGATTGAAACAATTTCTTTTTCTTCTCATGCTTGCTATTCTTTTCCTAATATTATTATGTGTGCCAGTATGTTCAAATAACATTTATATAAAATTCTTGTTGGTTTTAATTCATAAGATAATTTTTTTTATTTTACAGAAGTTAGTTTGCATCACAGTAAAGCTCTAGCTTTTTTCCATTATTTTTAATCTAAATGTGATTGTGACATACACAGAAATAAAATTTGCATTTATTTAGCTTTCATAAATTTACTAGTGTTGATATATTACAATATTATGCTTAAAGAAACGACCTGGAATTAAATTAGAATATGTTCATTGCTTGGTAATGATTCTCTATATCCCATATATACAAATTTAAATCTATTGTATCTAATTTCTATTTTTACAAATATGTTGTACTTTTAGCACGAGTTTGTTTTGTTCTTGAAAAGAAATGAATTAGATAATAGTTATGAAATAATCTATTCTTTTGTGTATCTGTGGATGCTACGGTCATCTTTTTTTAAAGCAATGTTAACATTTAAAAAAAGACATATGTGCCTCCATCAGTATACTTTTTCAATTAATTTTTTTCTTCTGTTGAATTTCTTCACATTTTCTTACACTGACTTTACCAACCTTTTTTTTACGTGTTTGTTTTTATACTATCTAATGAGATTATATATTTTGTTTCGGGCTGTGTTGTCGCATTGTTTCAACCGAATACCTATAGAAAAGCAATTTCGATGGGTTATTTGATATTTTTTTTATCATATTATAACATCTGTGAATGAATTGGGCTTTGCTAATTATCTAAAAATATCATTATTGATACAAAAATAAAGTCTGGATACTAAGGTATATGTTTAAGAAAATGTTAAAAGAGAAATGATGTTAAAAGAGAATGGTCTCCATTTTATTAATAATATGTTGACATAAAAAGTTAAAAACAAAAACAAGTAAACATTTATTAGTGTAAATAAAGATTTTTTTTATTTTGAATATTTCTGATTTTTAATTTATAATTCGTGATTCTTTATTATCACGTGAGCAGATGATGTTATTTCGATTTGGGGTTTTTGAAGCCTCAAAATGCAAGGGCAAAAAATTGGTAATTTTTCACTTTTTAGGCATCAATTTTTCGCTTTTAGAATTATTAGAAAATGATGAAAATGGTTGTCACATATGGCGACTTATCGCCAACAAAAAGTACAACTTGGCTAGATGCAATGTCCACTATGTACCCGATTCTCCTGTGTGGCCAATAAAGAGCAGGGTCGTAAGATTCTAAATTCTTAATTTCTCTAGCTGGAAGAAGTTTTGGAGCTCGAACGATTTTCAGATGAAAAAAAAAATCTATCGACTTTCTAAAAGTTGACGATTGCGCAATGCAATAGTTGCCTGTTATCATTCCAAACCAGTTTAAATCGGATTTTCGAGAGAAAAAAAGCGTAGATTTCTAAATGTCGACGCATGGGAAATCTGATAGTCAAGAAATTGTTTAAAATTAATTTAAATTGTTTTTCACTAAAAAAAAATCTGGCTTTGAGTAAAAAATGTAGAACTTGATTGATTTTGAGATGTTTAAAAACCATCGTTTTTTCTAAATTTGTTTATTTCAAAATATGAGTCAAGTGAGATGCTAATTAAACCAATGCTATTCAAGTCAAAATTTATGCTAATAAATCAAATGAAGTCTACATTGACTATATCCGTCATACTTCTGACTTTTAGAAAACTAACAACTGTTTGATAAATAATTTTATATAATGTTCTGTAGCAAGAAAAAATCTTTTAATTATCCATCGAACTTTTGTCCTACAATGTTTCTAATTAAAGACATTTTAATAAGAACACCAGATATTGGTATTCCTAATAGTAATTATCGATTAGCATATCTGTAAAATCAGTTTTGGATAAAATTAATTTATATCTGTTAATGATTTTTTCCTTTTTTTTTTAGGAAATCTGATATTTAAGATAAATTTAAACTTGCAAATATTCTTAAAACTCGATCTTTTTTTTAAAAAATATACCTTCTAAAATTTATTAATGTCAGAATTTTTTTTCTCTTTTTAAAACATTTCAATTTAGATCGGAATTCACTCTTTTATACACGCTTGTATAATAATTTAATTGAAAACCTTTTATCATAAATATTTAAATTATCTGTTTTTCTATTATAATCCTAGCCAAATTCGCTACAAAGATTTCTCAAAGGGACCATTTTTTTTGTATTTCGATAACAGCTCAGATCGTTTTGCATCGATTTCAAGAAGAAAGTGTGATAAGCTTTGCCTTTATATATATAAATGGAGGGGAAACATGATTTCTTCTATTCTACTTGCCATTTAAAAAATTCAATAAATCCATAACAGTGAAATCAAACTTTTCTGGTTCCTCTGAAAGCTAAGGGCAAATCTTTCGATATTGGATTAAGTAAGAGGAAATTCAGTAAATGACCATATATTCTACAAATAACATTTGATGATTCTGTATTTTTAAATCTTTCAGGAGATGAAAAATAAGTTATTTTGAAATGTGGAAAGTCATAATGAGCAATGTAGTGTCAAATCAGTTTTTCCCCAATTTTATTTTGAGACTGTTTAACTTTCATCTTTCTTTTTGGTGATGCCTTCTAATGAAGCCTTTAAACAGGAAAATGAATTAAAATTTGGCACAGTTTTATTATTTCAATAATGTTTTAAAAAGGAATCCGACATTCTAATTAAGAATATGAATATCCAAAATAATTTTCGAAATAAAATTTGATATTTTTTGTTTATGAAGAAATATGTCCATTGTCAAATTAATTGTTTCAAAGTATAATTCCTTATTTCATTATTCCTTCCTTCTTTGAACTTTCAGATGAATTTTTTTATGTAACAATTCCTATAGATACTATAGATAGATTCCTATAGATCGCACCCATTTACATGAACGTGAGAATAAATATTTATTATTTTCACCTATTTGTAAAAGAAATTAATTGCTATTTCTACAATAATAATCTTTTCAACTACATACCACAGTGATGATATTTTTAAATCGAATTAAATTTCATCATTGCAAGTTTCAATATCGCTTTTAAATGATATTTCTTGTAAGAATATATCGAATTGTAATTAATCTATTTTTCTATTTAATTAATATAATTTGTTAGCATCGTTCAAACAAATGTTCCACCTTCATTTATTTTTGAAAACTTATTAATTGTAAATATTTTTAGCTTTGTGGTAATGAAATTAAAGAAAACTTAAGGGAGCTTACTATTAATTACATTTAAATATCATAATATTTTATTCCCTTGATATGATTCCAATCCAATTTCCCTTTCTAGATGCCTTCAAAGTGTTGGTATAAAGCTAAATAAATCAATAGGTTGAGAAACGAAACAGCAGCTTGTCCAAAACAGCTGGGGAATAATTTAAACTGCAAATTCTCGAAACAAGATCTTATTTCAAGATGAGTCTTATATCTTTTCAACCAGAAACATCAAGAAAATATTGGAAACAAGCACTTGAAATATTTATGTAATATTTACAATAATCCGAAGAATCGCATTGCTTAAAAGCATAATGTATATATATGTAATTCTCTCTGCCGTTTGCTTGATGCGAGAAAGAACTGAAGTTCGTTCAAATTAGGATGTTTACAGACTTTTGAAAGATGTTTGTGTATTCTATTATGAAATTGAATGCTTAATTTATTTCGAGTATCATAAAGTAAAACAAAATTATATAAAATATTGCATTCATTTAAAAAATAATGGAAATTCCTTTAGGAAAATAACTTATCTCCTTCATAAGAATTAATATATATTTCGTTCTAGAGGATCCAATAAAATTATGGAAAATATGGCATTTTTCCTTTATCATGAAGTTGTTATGCTTGAAATTATCTAGATAAAATATATCAGATGTGTTAGGTGACTACCACATCATTATTTTTTCTTAAATAATTTTCGTTGAAATATTTCAGGAGCGTTTTTCTTTTTACGTTTTTGCTTTGTTTTGCATGTTTAACAATAAAACCAGCTTTTAATGCGTTCATAGATTGAAAATATACATTATAGGAAGATTATCTAAGTCTCTTATATCATTAATTTAAATTTGCGCCAGCAATTTTAAATAAGTACAAAAATTTTGAAATAACAACTTTTTACTACTTTGTTAAACGTTATAAATTTATTATAAAATTTATTTATTACTACTTTGATAAACGTTATAAATTTATTATAAAATTTTTTTATTACTACTTTGTTAAAAGTTATAATATATTATCATTTATTAAGTACTTATGAATTTCGGTACCAAATGAGATATCTTTAAATTTGACTAAAATAATGTTATACAAATAAGTTTTATTTATTGAATATTTGAATGAGTACAGAAATATGATGCCTCCTGAGGCCAAACATTTATTTAAATTTTTAAATTCGATTTCCCTCTCTTTTCTTCAAGATAATAATAATCGAATACTGAAAAACAAAGTATAAGGTGTTACTTTGCTGAAAATTACTGAATTCTTCTTAGTGTCAGTTCTTCATTTAATGTTGAAATAAACCGTAAAATTGCGGAAAAAAGAAGAATGAATGCGTAGCAGCTTTACTTGAATGTACGTATCTGGTGCCAGTTAAATGAATGGACGTTTATAAGAATTAAGAAAAAAGATTTTGAATAGCATTAGGAAATAAATAAAACTATCATAAATAGTTTTAAAAATATTTTTTGTAATGTTGGAAAAGAAATATGGAAAGGAATATGAAATATACCCTTTATACTGTTTGTTCTCCTCTTTCATCTTTAATGCTTTCAAAATTTTAAAAATGCGATCAAAATCGCTTTAGTAGTCTTTAAAGGATTATTTTTCTTCTTCTTTGCTTCTTTTTTAATAATATTAATTATTATCTTACTCATTTTTAATTTTGCATTTATTCTATATTCACTTTTATAAATTAGGGAATATAATTTCCGGATTAATTCAAAAGAATGAAACACCCGCTATTATTCTAAAGAATATTTAATAGAAAGTAGAGTGCCACAAAATAATATATGATGTACGAATCACAGCATCTGATGTAATAAAGATAATTCGTGAATTATCATTATTCATTTAATGTAATAATAATAATTCATGGATACAAAGAAGAATATATGCCATGTTTCGAAAAACTAAATGAAGGGTATTAATAAATGTAAATGGATTGTATGCTTGCCAGGATCTACAGGCAGTCCGTACAACGTTTTAACACCCCGATCATTAAGTTATCTAGTTGTTCGTGAGATCCCAGTTCTTCTATTGAATAAGTGTTCTCGAAGTTGTAGAGTAATCCTAAAGATAAAGCACTTCGTCAATCATCCATGTCTGATATTCACTCAAATTGAACGTAAAAACGGACCAGTTGATTCTTTATCCTTCTCCTGAAATTCTCTTCTTAGAATTGTTTGTCCATAAAACGATTGCTTGGTGAAAACGGGTTCTGACATTAAGACTTACTGTGTAAATTCTGATGTTCTAAGTAACGAACATGTTTTGCAGAATGATATTCTGATAAATAATAACAAAATAACGCCATCTCAGGCTAGCATTCCAGTGTCATTTCTTCATTATAAAAAGTAAACAAAAATTTTAATATGAATTAATGTAATAAATTTTAAGGAAAAAAACTTGGAATAACTATTTTAAAAGTTAGAAAGCAAGCAGAAAGGCCTCCAATCAACTTTTTCGCTTCCTATGGCCATCTTGGAAACAACGATACATTGATTATCGAAGGAAATGTAATTCTATTGTGCACCACAATTTGCATTTTATCAAACAGATGGGAAAATAATGTTGTTTCGGTTTGAGGTTTCTGAAGCCACAAAATGCACTGGCAGAAAGTTGGAGATTTATCACTTTTCTGACATCAATTTTTTGCTTATTGGAAAATGATAAAGCAGCTTGACTGATTTGACTACTAATCATCAATAAGAAGGTGATTGACCTAATTTAATGGCTGATTGGCCTAATATCACGTAATTGTTATTTGTCTTAAAATATTGATTTTCAAAATTATTCATTATTAGGACATTATTCGGTCAGATTTGGTAACAGAATATTGATTTTTTTCTTTTGGTTTCTATTGGAGTGGCAAGAGTATTTTACTGAGTTTGATTCATAGAATCATAAGACTGCATATTATTTGGACTTCATAATTTTTTCAGAAGTACACTTATTGACAGAAATAAATAAAATATTATTATTTACGTCATCTAAATCCTTTTAAAATTAAAATAAATAACTAAATCCCATGATGATTCAGATAAATTTTATTGAATAATACTTTTAGATTTTGCATAAATTCTAAAAAATATATTCTGTAGTATTCTACAGATTAAGATTTCACTGCTGTTTTATCTTCTTATCTCTATTCATATTTTAAAAAAAAATGTTCGATTTCAGTAAAAAACGTTTTCGTATGAATCGAAATTTGTTCGCCTTTGCTTCAAATTCAATTAATTCGAAAACCTTTAGGAAACATGACGGAAAATAAGGAAAATTCACAGTAAAATGATCAGAATACCATATGCTTCAAAAATATATTGAGTTATAAATCTAACAAAATTTGAAATTAAGATTATTTTGCTGAAGATGCCATTATAGCTAAGTTGATGAAATATTTAAATGAAAATTTTAGCCACCATTCAATTCTGCGAATTAACTGGTCTCCAAAGGTGGCTATTAATAAATACAGCACTCTTGTCTATAATATAAGGAAAATAATAACACAATTATTTCCAAACTTTGAAGTAGTATATAGATTAATAAGTTGAACAATTCTATTTGGAATTTTTTGGAGAAAATTCATTGAATTTTAACTCATTTGAAAATGATCTGAATAAATTTTCTTGTATACTACTCTGATTGATTACATCGTAGAAAATCTCTTATATTTATGCTTCTGATTTACTGGCATGCCATTTAATGTAGATAGAGACTACAAATTATATCATTATTAATTTTATGATAATGAATATTGAATAATGTACATTTCTGATAAGGAGTAACGTAAGCATTTTCAACTTGAAATTATAGTGAATCATTAATCGTTTAACCAGTTAAATAATTTTCATGAGATAAAACATAAAAATGTTCTTTAGATTTCTAAAAATATCAAACATCATATGATTAATAAGAAAGCCAAAGTATATTCTAATAAAATATTTTGTTTGCGAGGTTATTTTTATCTGAAGATAAAATAAATGTGCGTTTATTTAAGCATTACTGCAGCAACAAAAAATCAGAAAAAGACGCCAAAAGAAGTATTGGTATCTGCAATTTCCGCATTCTATTAACGGAGAGTGATTGATAGCCTGCGAAATTACTTTGAAGACAAATGAAGTGATAATAGATGTTCAATACTATTTCGAATGTAGGGAAAGAAAACTAAATTAATGCTATTTCAGTTTCAGTTTTATAGCAGGAAAAGTTATTTGTTATTTTTTATAATTATCATACTCATTTTAGTATCGTTCATAGTTGCTATCATCAATTTCAGTGCTTCTGGAATGATTTCAATTCTACACTTTTTGTACATTAATTTGTAGAGTTTCTTCATTTCCCCTATTGTAGTTTTTAAGCTGACAACAGACTGATAATATAATTCAGAGCACGATAATTCGGATTAAACTGTTTGACAATGGAAATGATCATTACGAATCTCCCTTCAATAAGAGGTTTGAAATTTTCTCAGGGATTGTTCGCTTCTCATTTTTATTTTGTGAATTCATAAGGAAAAATATACTTCAACCTCCTTTTCTTCCTATTCATTCATCAAATATCATATATATGAATTTACTCATAAACCACATTAAGATCATCGACTTCCAAATTAAATCTGAGAAATACGATTTGATAAGAAGCTACCAGCATAATTATAATGATTACCATTCTTACATCTAGAGGAGAACTTATATACCCACATATTATTAATCTATTGTCCCCATGTTTTAAATATTCCTCTGAATTCTTTATGCCCATACTATAAATTTATTTCTTTTAGACAACGACTCTTCCATTTCAACCAAAAGACCTAATTTTGAATCAAAAATAAAAGAAGTTCTTTCTGAGTATACAACAAGATTATTTAACATTATTTACTGTTATCATAATCTGTTTTCTGCAGCTTTGTCAAACTAAGACATATCCTCTATACAGCTTATATGACCATAATCTAATCACAATTACCAGCTAAGAAGTCCATCCTCAAATATACATCGTAAAAAATTAATTATCGTTGATTTATTTAATTGAGAACTTGATTTCTAAATGAGAAACTTAAAGAACTCTTTTATAGGAGTCTTTTTTTTATTTTTACAACGGAATGCAATAATAAATATAAAATTACAAAATGCCTTCCCATATGTAACAAAAATGCTGAAAAATATGCAACATTTTTGAATAATATATATGTATAATATATGAATAATATATATGTATAATTGAATTATATATATGCACATAAAAATTAATTGGGAAATAAAATGTATTGAAAATTTTGCTTTCTAACATGTAAAACCTGATAATCTGCAAAGACATAAAATGAATCTTGACCTATCTATAAGTCATAAAACGGAACTGATAGTTCATATGCCTGAAAGTAATTGAAAAATATGAGAAATAAAGTGATTTCCTTTTGCAGTGTTTACCGTCCGTGCCTTTTAGTAGAGTGATGATTTCTACATAAAATATATTTATTCTATGGAACAGTTTTATCTCATAAATCATTATAAAAAGGAATCAAAATGTTCTCTTACTTTGTAGTTGTTGCTCAAAATTATGATAAATATTAAATAGAATAAAAATAAATAAATATTGTCAGGACCCGAAAATGAATTCGTGGGAGTCTCCGTGATTATGTCAATTCTTAGCAACAACCGAATCTGAGACGTGAATGAGAAAAGCCTTACTAAGCTGCACGTAAAGAATCATAACTTGTTCATAGAAAGTAAGTGTTGCGAGCTATATTTGCGAAAGTCATTAAAGCAAATGTTCCATACCGAACGGAGGCTCATAAAGAAAATCGTATAAGCGGATCATTCAGAGAAAGATGTTAAGCAAAGTAAATATTTTTGGTTTATATAATATTTTTGGCCATCGCGTTATGTTTCAATACATGGATTTATTATATTTAACATGAATGCAAAACCTGATTACATGTTTAACGTTGTTATCTGGCAATTGACATAAGATGAGTATTTTACAGCGTGGTTTTATAATTTATAATGTTTTAGCTTCGATTTAAAAATGGAAAATTAAAAAAAAAACATTACCATCATAATTTATGCAGTTTCTACTAAAAGTAAAGGCAAAACACGGCAATTGCAGGAGATTTCTGTGATTAAAATACTAAAGTTTAACAGTGCCACAGATGAAGCACTGTATAAGTGTGTCAAACAAGCCTTAATGTAGTTTCTTTTCTAGGAATATACATTTTGTATTGGAAATGCATGGAAGTCGAGCATTAAAGTTTTAAATGGCAGTTAGAAACATTTTTACAGTTTTTGTCAGTTCCTTTCTTTTCTTGAACAAATCTCGGAAGGTTGATAATTTCCTATCTGTTATTAAAATATATATTATACTGTTTAATTTTATGTACATCAAATACACTGATGTGCAAAGCTTAAGCAATATGTATGTTTTTTGCGATAACTTCACGAGAAATCATCTGAGAGACATGAAATTCAGAAATGAGATACAGCATTTGGTTCTGAAAGAATGACGAAAGCATAGTTGCGCAGAAATGAATACAATGCATACAGTATGGAATCAAACAAAAAAAGGCTTTATTGAACTCATAGTATCGTTACACATGATTGTCTGTCCAAGAGGAAGAACAGCAAGCAGATGTTCCTTAGTATGGGATATACCCTCCCTTACTGCAATGGTTGCTTCGCACCGTCTCCCCATACTCAGCACCAGATTGTCCAACAGTTCTTGAGGTAAGAGTGCCCATTCCTCAATCAGCATCTGTTTAAGTTGTCGGCTGTTCCCAGGAGGATGTAATCGTGCCGCAAGGCGTCTCCCTAAAGCATCCCGCAAATGTTTTATCGGATTTAAATCAGGGGAGCACGCCGGCCAATTCATTCGAGTGATATCTTCACTTTCCAGGAGTTCCTCAACAGCATGAGTCCTGTGTGGCCGTGCATTGTCATCCATAAAAACGAAGTCTGATCCAATGGCACCTCGGAACAGACGCACATGGGGAAGGATCACATCCTGACAATAGCGATCTCCAGTTGCAGAACCTCTGTCGAAAACGTGGAGCTCAGTCCGCCCATTCATCATAATGCCTCCCCAGACGACAACTCCAGGACCACCGAAACGGTCTCTTTCCGTAATGTTAATGGGATGAAACCGTGTCCCGATCTCTCTCCAAATTAACTGGCGTTGGGAATCGCTTGTTTCTCTTCTTTTAATTAAAAAAAGTAGAAACTCAGAAACAACTGAGGAAATTAGTAAGCACTTTTCGGTTATTAATTTATGTTGTATTTCGTTTAACTATGAATGCAATTAATTCGATGAAAATCTTTTCGAATAAACTACATAAATGTAAACAATACCTCTTCTTTTCTTCAACACTTGCATTAACTGACGATTTTAGCACAATGAAAATCACATAAATGTGAGTTTTCCCTGATATCAAAATTTTCTTGCTTTTAAATTACTAACAAAACTTCTTGTTACTTTAGACTGTATGGATGATTACTAATACCAAACATATTTTTCTAGATGCATTATCTGTTTAATTAATAAACTGGTATGTAAAATAATGCCCTATGCTACTGAAACAAAAGAAAAACTTTAATCACACGAGAAGACAAGTTTTGGTATAATTTATAGAAACTGTAAAAATCTATATGAACTTCTAGTCATTATCTATAATTTTTTTAACCTCTATGGAAAGTCTTATCACTGCCCGATCCGCCCGAAGGCACATGGATAAATAATACTGAATGACCGGACCGCCACAATAGCAACACTGGCTACCGACACTGGCTGTGGTTGAGTTTTAAGGGTCATCACCAGCAAAGGTTCCTTAGGGAAGGGAAGTATGTCCCTTCATCGATGGGAGGAGTCAGACTTCCACGTTTTCGTGTACCCTCCAAATTGAAGAGATCCAACCACCATGCCGGAAGCATCTCATCCTCATTTCCAGTTTCCCCTCCTGAAGAATTGCCTCTATGAGAAGGAGAACTTCAAACTGCAGAAAACTTGGTTTTCGGAAAATTTATTTGATAAAACATGGTAAACCGTAACCTTTAGAGAAATATTTTCAGAGTTGTAGGAAAAGGTACTTTTATGAAAATATGAATGATTTTTAACTTTTTTTTTCTACTCCCAAACTACTTGGGCAAATAGTTGTTTGCCTCTTTGTAAAGTTTCAAAAATACTGAAACAAAGTGTGTCAAACGTGCATCAGAATGCAACACAAAATAATGGAAGATAAAAAAAATATTGATATATATGTTAAGAAAGATTATTAGCAAGTTAATAGGATTTACTGCTGCTTTTACTCAGAGATTTCATAATCACTGATAGATAGGCTCGAGAGTTCAATAATACCATCAGACATTGATATATATATGTATATGTATGTGCTTGTGTGTGTTTATTCGTCAAAAAGGCATTTTTAATTGTTTTATTAAAAGCTGCCTTTCCAAAACAATGCACCGACTAACTGATGAAATTCAAACACATCGGTTATAGACAATACATGATATTCATATTAATCCGTTCGTTTAGAGAATACTTGATCTAACAACAATTATCAATGCCCGAACAGAGATTATCAACTCATCGTAGATATTAATATGCTACTTGACTGTCAAATACTGATGAGTGTCAATTCACTGAACCAGCATTTACAAGTATATTAATAACAACAATTCGTAATTAAAATGTTCAATAAAAATGATTCTCAGAGTACATATCTGACTTTCATGAATTTAAATAAATGCGTTTCATAATGTAAGATTAATATTAAACAAAAATAATTATAGAATTCCAATGAAATAACTTATATTGTTTGTTCTCAGAAGGTTTAAACTTTTGCAAGAAAATTAATAATTAAATTATTTTATTTAAATTATAAATAACCTAATAGTACAGCTGGGTCGGCTAAAAACAAGGAATGATTGCGACATTATTTTTTTTTAAAAATTTATAAGCTAAAATTGGATAAAAATCCTTTTTCAGCTCAAATAATTCAAGTCATAATGCAACATAAGCATTTTCAAATAACTATATTTTAGAAGCTTCAATAAGAAGTATTATTTTAGAAGCATACATTTGGTAAGATATTTTATGTTTTACAGTTTATTTACTTTTTTGTTTATTCAATTATTTCACAGACTTAAAATAGAAAAAAATGAAAATGTTCCTTGTGACGTGAGAATGTACCAATAAAATTGTTTTCTGTAGTGCACTTTGTTGTTAAAGTTACAAATCAAAAATCACTACTCTGATTAGTATTCCCATGGCTTTCGAAACTCAAATTTTGTATTTCCTATATTCTGATAAATGGAAACAAGTTTCATCGATAAAAAAAAGAGGTATAGGAAAGGCTAGATTTGCAATGCACAAACCACATATTATATACATTATTTTATTTCGGAAGAATATATTCTTTTTATCACAATATAATATTTGTATACAATTCTTAATCACAATTTGATCAGTTGTATACAATTCTGAGCAAATTTTATTAGATTGGTAAATTATATAATTGAATTATTGTGCTTTTAATAAAATGCTTTTGAATATAACACTCGTCTTTATGAACAATTGTGATAAAATAAAAGAAAAAAAATAGATGGATTAATTAAGATATGTTATCAGTAGGTAAGAAAGATTTGAAAAGAACTCTTACCAAATGAACGGAGATTGGTCGATTAATTTTAGTGGACAGAATGGTATTCTAAGTGTTAAGTACCTTGAGGATGAAAGAATATATTTTGCCTCTGATTACGCCAATGAAAAAAATAGGAATCCCTGGTTGATAAGGCTATAGTCAGACTTCAACAATTCTGAACAAGGATATATCGATAAATGCGAGGAAGTCAGCATAGGCATGAAAGTTAATTTTCCACCTTCGGCTCTGGGCTGTCTCCACATTCCGTGATTGGTATTTTTTTTAGTAAAGTGAATACGATTTCTCGGCAAGTTTATTATTATTATTATTATTTCAATACACGCTACTAAGGGTTGAAATTTAGAATATTTCTCAACTAGCTGCCTTTGTCGACCAGTTCGCCCAAAATGTTGACCTTTTAAGCTATTAAATTGATAATATGAGATGCATTCCTTTTAAAAACATTTCACCTTTAATTTAAGATGTCTAAAATATATGAATACAATTAAAACATCTTATTGAAAATTACAAATTGAAAATACTACGACGAGTTTTATGATTGATAAGAGCCCATGTTTGAATCCAATCATAGTCTTATAAAACATTGTTTTAGACAGTGTATCAAACTGTATTAAAATATTACAAAATTAAATGAAAAATTGTACGAAAATGTAGTTTATATTATTAAGAAAGTATTTTCATTTGATCTTATAAAATTATATTGATCTTAATAAAATTAAATGAGTATGAGTATCAATTTCCATAGGCAAGTCATAACGATTATGACTAAACTTAAAAATAATATACGGGCGCCAAAACTGAAAAAAGTGATTTCTCGCCAAATATTAATTTGACAATTTTTTATTGCATCTTTAAGAGTCATTTGTTTGTTATAATTTCTGGTATACTTCCAGAATTTCAGATTTGTAAAGATTTTTTTTCTGATTGCTACGATTTTGACGTGATTGGCGAGAAACCTCATATTAATCTTATATCTTACCACGATTACTTATGTGACATCGGTTAAGCCTGTTTTTGCAAGTGAATAAACTTTTTGTTTGAAACCTATTTCTTAATTTCTTTTAAATTTTCTTTCTTCTAACTGAATGCTCTCTTCGGTGACATTGCGAACTATTTCCAGAACTATTTCTATTTCTAATGATATTTTGTAGCTTCGGTAAGTAGCTAATAGAAGCGTTTGATTCAGCACAGCCGTAAAATTTCAATAAGCGAAGTAGTCTGAAATTTGTAGTAAGCTAAACTATATATATATATATATATATATATATAAACAATCTAAATTAAGAAATAGTTTGAAAACGAAACTAAAATGAAAACGAAAACAAAACAGTTTCGAAATCGCAACTAAAAATTATTTCCTATTCAAACTAAAACTAAAAATGGAACAGAAAAAATTTCATAGTATTTAGAGAGCACAAATGCAGCTACTTCTAAAACACAGATGAACTGATACAAAAGTATAAAAATCAAGTTAATAGGAAAAACAAATAAACCAAATAAAAAATATACAAAATATAAAAAAGAATCCGACCTGAAGACTTTTTCAAGGGTCACAGTCAGGCAGGGATTCAAAAAAAGGGATTTTTTCTGTTAAGGAAATGCAGACAATTACGTCTAATAATGATTCCTCGTGACACGAAAATCCCCTGAAATTAGGCCCAAGAGATATACCATTTTAACAGAAAGGCAAATACAAAACAACAAATTAGAAGAAAAACTACTAATAAGTAAAAATACAATAACAAAAAAACAATAAAAACCAAAATACCATAAAATAACACTAAAGAAAAAACGAAAAGGCAAGAATATACAATCAACAGTCAAGGAAATTTTAAGCTATCGATTGTGATTCCCGCTTATTAAAAACACAAAGCTAACGGTAATTTAGGTAAAAATTGTAAGCTCCCAGCGCCACCTATTGAGTGATAAAATATATAAGGAAAGTTCTATTTTTTATTTAAGCCAAAGGATTAATCCCAAAACATACCTTGTTTAATTAAAAAATTGACATTACAGTAATTTTTAGGAAATTCATTTTTAATTAAATTATTAATGAGGTTGTTTAATGCTTCAATATAGGAATTTTTATTATTGCAAACCCTTTTGATCCTGTTAACTTGTGAGAAAATTAGATTTTTGAAAATTTTAGAGTTTAGATTGGAATGGTAGTTACATAGTTTTGTTATTTTGAAATTGAATTCATCCCTTTTATCGTATATACCAACTATTGTTTTATCATTATCAATTTCGATTTTTAAATCCAGAAAGGTAGCCTCAAGTTGATTTTTATTCGTTTCTGTTAGAATTAAATCTTTTGGATAGCAATTAGTTACAATATTAGTATTGTCGAAGTTAATCAAAAGTAGGTCATCAATATATCTCCACCCGTTTATTAAATTATATTTAATTACTTTTTTCTCATAGTAATGTAAGAAAATATTAGCAAAGCACTTGAGAAAGCTGTTCCCTTTGGAATGTCCTTAACTTGTTTATAAAAATTAATACCATTAAAAACGTAATTTTCAGTAATATTAAAATTACATAACTCAAGCCAGTTATTTTTAGGAATGATATTTTTGTTTAAATATTCGTCATAGATAAAAGTGCAAACTTTTATTAATTTTTCATGAGGTAGATTAGTGTATAAATTTTCGAAATCAAAAGTATTAAGTTTATTAATGTTGTTATCTTTAAGAAAATCCAGAACTTCTTTGTTACTAGAAATAATAAAGTTGTCTTCATTTTTTATTTTGTCCAGGATAATTTTTAAGTATTTAAAGAAATGTTTACCCGTAAAGTAATTATAACTGCCAGTGCTGCAGGTCACGAATCTGAATTTTAATGGATTTTTATGAAATTTAACTGTTGGGAATAAATAAGGATAGTTAAGAGAGCAAGTCTAAGTTTTGGTTTTTTTTTTGAGAAAGCTAGCATTCTTTTATCTAATTCATTTTTCCCGGTGTTCTTTAACATATAAGTTGCGTTATAGTTATATTCATTAATTAAAAGTTCTCTATAATAATAATTACAAATTAAACAAATTAAATTAAAATCAACAAATAATTTCTGTTTGAATGAAACAGGTGGCATAATTGAGATCAAATGATTATTACCGCCCTTGGTACATACAAATGATAAGTCACATCATGTACGATAATATCTTAGTTCTAAAATATTATTATGCTTCCAAAGAGGCTGGGATGAATTCCCATTCTATATATTTCTCATCCTCAAATATAAGACTCATATAACTGGGGGCTAGTCATATCATAAAAAATATGCATTATGTTATTCTATTACTAAGAGAATGTGATTGAATTATATTCTTTACAAATGAATTTTTTCAATCGTTTTCTACATAATAGATATAAGACAATCTGTCAACATATATTTATTTCACATAAATTTCAACATTATTTATTTCACATAAATTCCAACATATATTCATTTCACTAATTCAAAGATGAAATTGTTTTTAGTATGATATTGTATAGCAAAAAATTTTTATTTGATTACCTCGCATTGATTTTTAAATGAATTTGATGGGAAATAAATTATTTTAGGAAGTTCTTAAAAGTAAGTGGATTCAGCTCTATATTTCTCGACATTTTTTGATTTTTTTTCAATCGATTCAACTTTAAATTATTCAATTACATTTAGGCTATAATATAATTCCATGTAAATTTTTGGTAAATACTTGTTCTTGTTAAATAAATAATTGAAAATTTTTTATTGCAATATATTTGAATTGCATTTCTTGATAAGAATTTAGTTTCTGGATTATAGCATTTCATGTAAAGTAAACTGCATGTATATTTATGTAAAAATGATACGCTATAAGCTAATGACGATTTCACTGAAATTTTATGCTGGAATTTAGTTAATAGCTTACATGTTTAATTCCATGGGATTTATACGCATAAGACTCAGCCAAACTGGGAAATTGTATAAAAATTATATTAAAAAAATAGTACCAATTTTAGTTTAAATTAAAACAAAAAAGGAAAGATACTTTACTTATTTTTTTTAAAGTTATGTGTTTGTTGTAAATTCAGATATATTTTCAATTCAATCAATAAAAAACTATTAATTTTTACAGAAAGAAATAATTTTTAACTAATATAAATTTTAATGGCTATGGCTTTCGTAAAAACGGTTTTATCAATATTCTTAAATATTTAATATTTTACAAAGCAAAATATAAGCAATTTTAACATATAAAATTATAACAGGTCAGAATAATCTTTTTTTACATTAAAATAGTGCAAGAAATCTTCGAATGGATGAGAAATTAAACAAGAGCAGGGAAACTGATCTCTTCCTCTATTCGGTTTAAAAATCAAAACATTGTAAAAAATCAGAGCTTCTTTTTATTCATTCAAATTTTATAAGTCTTCTTGATATTCTTAGTAAAGTATTATATTCAAAGCACCCTGTGGTAGTGGTAATAAGTGAGAAAGAGTTACCGCCCAAAAAGTGGTAATGGCTTTTCTTTTATCAAAATATATCTATAACTTTTTATTTGCATTATCTCTAAATTTCTTTAAATGACTTAAAATATTTGAATAAGTAATCTTTCAGTATTTAATCATATCCATAGTATTTATTCTTTATCTTGTTAAAGAATGAATTCTCATTTATCAGTGTGAATCGTAAGTTGTCATTGTAAAGTATATTTATGCCTTAAATTATTTATCGATATAAATTTAATTAAAAACACATTTTAAATTCTTTTTTTATTAATTTATTGAAATACATAATATCTTATTTTAAATGTTTTCTACGTTTTATTCTTAATTTATGATTGCTTTTTTGATATTATGGAATCTACAAATTAATATATTCTCAAATAAACTCAATGAATGAAGATACAGCATCTAGCATTGATTCAAAATTTAATAAAATTAATATTTTAACTATGTAAATAATAATAATTAAATAAAAATTAAATAATATTACTCATCAGAAACTAAAGGATTTAAAATTTCAAAAATTTAATACATCAGGAAGTAATAGAAAATTGACTATAAGAGCCAAGATACAATAAAGAAAAAAAAATCATAACCTCTTTAATGTTCATTGAATATTTTGTCCACAGTCAAAAATATAATGAAAGAATAAAACATTGTTTAATAAGTAAATACGAAGAAGTATATTGATGTAGTATGACAAATTTGTAGCATTGTTTCATTGCTCAATTAATCTATTGATACGGAAGATATTTTTACATATATTGTAATGGCTTTTGAATAGATGCATTCTAAATGACCTTCAATCTTGGAAAGAATTTGGCGACATTGATAACAATATTAAATGATCTAGATTATTTGACAATCTTACGATAGATCCACTTTTTGAACTAGAATATTCGATGCCCTATCTGGGGAACAGTAAAAAGTTGAAAGGAGTTAGTAATCAGCAGCTCATTCGAGTATTAGAGCGAAATCTAGTGAGTTCTCTGAGCGCTTTACTCGAACGTAGTCTTTTAATAGTGATTTTATGTTTGTGTTCTATTTATGACAAGTTCTGCTCTTTATTACGTTTTAATTGAGTTCTACTACTTTGCATTCGCATTTTCTACAACAAAATACCGTTATTCGTTACTGAATTTGCTGATAATCTCTATAATCCACCGATGTAATTTAAATTTTGCTTGCAATGCGTTCTTACCTATCCATTTTTTAACAAAACGAATCATCATCTCATGACAAGTATTCAGTTATCGGAATTAATTGGAACTACTTCTCTTATTCTGCTAATATTTGTCTAGATTTCTTCAATGTACTGTTGAGTCTAATCATCGTATCTCATCTTCTGTGGTTGTTCCACAACACTTTTTTCATGTATTATGCGGTTGGTTAAAAAAGCTTACATTTTAATCTTCCACAATTTATTCATAAGTTCCATCCATTCTCTCCGTAAAATATTCGAAGGAATTAAATGTTTGTCTTTTAGTGTCAACAGATAGCAATACTTCGCCTTTTACCAACTTGAAAGTCATGGCAGTCCAGCATGACTACATTATAAATACATATTCAAAATAAGACCTTTTCTTAACATTTCATTAACATCTGAAACGTGTCAACATATGGTTTATATACTAATGTTCAAATTCTTGTTAAATTTCTGTTGATCTAACACTATAAATTTCTTTTTGATCGAATTAGAAAAATGACATATATCTTTAAAATAGAGGAATATAAAGCAGCGAATTTATTGAGCGAATTTATACAACTGAATATTTAATGTAATAACAATTATTTTACTTACTTATATGGATATTTAAAACTGAAGTATCATACTTCATCCATTAAAACTGCATTCTGAATTTTCTGCTTGCAGAAAATAGCCGGAGTCCTATAAAAATCTTGTACATAAGTTTGTTGCAATTAGTATCTTTACAAATGAAGTAATTTATCTTAAATAACTTCTAAGTAAGTTTGTCTCATACTTAAATGAAACTGAAGAGGTCTTATTGTATTATACTTTATTTAATTATTGTCCTTAGAGTTTGCCATTTTAAAAGTGCAAAGTGGTTGGCAGAAAAATAGTGAGGAGTTTATGACGGGATGCCCCTCTGGTGGGAGTGATTCTATAGTAGCTAGTGATGATCATTCGAACTCTAATCCCTAACTTGATCTTTTAGGGCATCCAGATGAATTGGGAATCTCCAGATGCCTTCGGGTGGGATATGTTTAACTATTTTGAGATGAATGTACGTAAGATAATACTTCAGTTAAAATTTCCTTTTATTTTAATTGCTTCATGAAGATAATACCTGCGTTGAAATATTCCAAAATTATATCTGAATATTAGAGAAATACATTTGAGTAATCCTCGTAAAACAAACTCTCTTTATAAAAGGAAATTTTCATATAACAAAGTCATAACTTAGAAAACAATTATTAAAAAAATTATTATTTTATACTATATTCTTATTTTATTCACACATATGAGAATTGCTTTATTGCAAAGTATATTCATTTTGAAAAAATTTATATATATCTTTATATGTATACAATTTCATTTATTATTACCATTCTACTACCTATTTCATGGAGCAATAATTAAGCTCCTATGCTTCATCGAGAATGCTGCTTGAACATTTGAAGAATTCGGAAGGGAGGAGTTCCTTAGAATGGAAATAGGGGTTGGAATTCACAAAATGCGAATTATAGACTGCAATCAGAATTTTTCCGATTTCTCACCGTTCAAATTTCGTGGAGAATGCTAATCTCATTAAAGAAGTTTTGATCTTCAGACGTTCAAATCCTTCATTCCAAACAGAACCAGTAATGCATGTTTGCTCAGATATTTCAAATAATATCTAGCTGATTATTTCAAAATGCATCCAAGCATGTAGATAAAGCATTTGTTGAAATATATAAGTAATGTATGAATAGATTTAAAATTATACTGAATGTAGTTGGAGTAATATTGAATGGTTGCATATATTTTTGGTGGATATTAAAGGTATATGAGGAAAAGAGCAAAATTGGCAGTTGCTTTAGATTATTAAATAAACTTAAACTGCTAAATTTAAAAATGATTAATTGCTAAATTTTTTTTAAATAATTTTATTTTCATAAATTCTTATAATTCTTTCACATAACTCCATCTAATTCCAAACGTCTTTATATTTTTATTTTTATACTTTGTGAATAACTGATTTTTAAACATTCACTCTTTTCCTTCATCATTGTAAGTATTATCAACATCCAGTTACAAATACTGTCCCATAATGCAATATAATTTTCAGGAATAAATGTGAATTTATTTTATAACCTATCTCTATTCATAAGTATTATTTAATAATTAAATATTTCTTTGTATTACTAAAATAGTCACATGATTGTTTAATTGAAAAACCAATAGTATAGATATGTTAAGAGATAAAACAGTTTTGAAAGTAAAAATAAATTTTATTAAAGACAGAAAAAAATATATCTTTATTTAAGAATTTAGTGAAGTATTTATTTATATACGGATCTGTATTTGCCAAAAATGAATGATTAATCTATCTGGAATGTTTTTTATATATAATAATTTATGATTATTTAAAAGAATGTCTGTGTTTTTATTTAACTTTAGAAAACTAAAAGAACTAAAAATTACTTATTATATCTCTTTTAAATAATTCTACACAACATATGACTTGAATTATGCAAAAGGGATTTACTCATACATATTATATGTTGGAATATTTTTTACCTTTTGATATTTATTAAAGTTTTTAGCAGTTGGATTATGAAATGATTGATTATTAAATAATCTTTGAATCAAAATATTTCGATCTTCGTTAAGTAAATTAACCTACAAAACTGAAAATATATTCAGAATCAACCCAAATGAAATAAAATCCAAGCTTTCCTTTACTGAAAAACTGTAAGTAGTACAAGAAAAATATTTTTCCTCTGAATATATGAGTAGCACGAAACAAAGCTTAGTATCAATGTTCAAATCTTACTCTTCTTTGATAAACTCGTAGATATCTTTCTATACTACTTCATCGCATTAACTTGAATAAGCTGTATTTTTAATTTAGCTAGGGGTAAATGAAAGTGGCTTGGAATTACTTTATACGATACTATCCTTTTTCGGTTATTTCGCCATAATAACAATTTAAAAAAAGGAAAGAAGTTTCCTTCATTCATATTCTAAAGATGATTCTACTCTCACTTGACCTAGTAGAACTTACTAAGGCTGAATTTCAAGAATTCACAGTAAACCAGAAGAAGTTTTTTTTTTCGCGAATTATTTTGGAGCATCTAGGTGGTACCTGAGTCAAATATTTGAATTAGCTGTTCTATTTTGGAGTAAGTTGCCTTCTTGGAATATTTTCAAGAGAGATCGAGTTACATTATGTAACTCAGCTTGGAAAAGAGCTTTTAAAATTTTCTGTTCCTATCCACAATTTTATTGCTTAGTTCTGAAAATGTACCAGTTACAAAATAAAGCTAAAATCACAACCAAAGAATAACGTTTCTAATATTCTCTCTACGATTTATGTTCCATAAATTTATCAACAAAGCCATTGGTAAGCACCCATATTAAAAAGTTTAGACAGTTTTATTAAGAAAAGAAGGTATTGAAAGGTTTCTAGCTTTGATTTCAAACAGTTAATATAAAAAATGAAAACATTGATCAGCTGTATACATTTTTTATCAGTTAATATAAATGTGGAATGTGCAGAATTTCTTCTTTTCAATTACTTTTATTCAATATTTTGCTGCACAGCTGTAACATTTTTCAATTTTGAATTTCTGAGCAGCACAGTACTATGTCAGCTGTTTAAATCAATTTCAGAACAATTCAATACAAAATTAATTCAATGCAAAACTTAGCATAGATGATGGTCTTGGACGCTCAAGACCCTTACATTAACAATAAAAAGTGTTTATTTAGAATAATTTTAACCCTTTAAGATCATTGATTAAAAATTATTGAAACTGTGTGAAATGAAAACCTGTATGCATGCAAATGTAGGAAGGAAAGACTTCAACAATAGTAAAATTCAAAATCTGTTTTTTTTCCTTTTCCCCGATATATTCAAATTCGGGACTTCTCGACGAAACACTGAAGAATATTAAAATTTTTCTCTAGTTTAGGAAAATTAATTCTAAGAAAATGGTAAAAATGTCTTTTTCTCACAGAACTTTTTAACTTGTTGTTTTCGATCCATTTTAGTGAAAATATTTGAAATTAAAAAAATAATTCGTTTAGAACAGAAAATATTGGAAATGCAAAATTCGGAGTATGAGGAAATATCTGTCCCTTAAAAATGCACATATATATACTTAAACATAAGGAACAATAATATAAAACAGAAGGAGTAAATTTGTTCCTTTATTCAAAAATCTAAAGGTTAATTGCTTGGAAAAATGAAAAATGAGGAATTAAATAAAATCAATATTCTTTTCAGGTTAAAATCAGCATCTCTCTTTGGTTTAAAAGTTCATTGTATATTAAATTTCTGTTAATATGAGTATCAAAGAACAATGAAAAATGTGTAAGGCTAAGTTAAAATTCTGCTGGCAGATTAAAAGAACTTCTCATAAAGAAGAGGTTAATTTGTATAATTAACCAAATTATAAACCCAAATTATAATTTATAAATCAAAATAAAATTATCCCCAATTTATAATAATCAAATTAATAATTCAATACCTAGTCCTTTGCAAGCACACTTCATTGTTATTGTTTGAAGTGTATTATATTTGACTCACCTGCACTAGCGTGGAAATTGTTGAGCTGTTTTGTTTGAAATGGTGGTAGTGGTACGAAACATGCAGCACCGAAACATAAACAGAGTAGTAAGATATAATTCATATCATGATACTTGTGGAAATTAAATTTGTTAAATATCAACTATTAAAATCTTGATACAGTTTTAGTTCCCTTAACAGAAAATAATGAAATATCATCGTGGTAATGAATAATAACTATACACTCTCCTTCTTACAAAAGTTTGGACGTTTCAATTGAATAAAATCATTTTATCAATAAAATCAATTTAGTTATAAAAACCGTGCAAAAACTGCACGGTTTTTATAACTAAAATTTACTAGTCAACTACCAAAGCAAATTTTACCTATGTGATTCAGTTTGTATATGCTAACTTTTATCTAAATTTTTCGCAGCAGAATAAAATGCAGCAGAATGTAGTTTTGTTAATTGAGATGTAAGCATTGTCAAGAAGTAAATGCTGAATCATCCATTGATATTTGCGATAAAATTGATATTTGCATTTCAGACAAAATATATCAATTTGGCTACAGTAACATAATTTTCAGATATACTTAAGGGAATTCCTACCTTGCTATTGATCAAAAACAATTTCATAGTACTTTTATAATTAATAAAATAATATTTTAGGAATCATAATAATTAGGATATTTTTCTTCAAAAAACTAACATTTGTTAAAGAGGGACTTCATTTTGAACAATTATTGATTATAAAAAACGATTAATATGTTTACCTAAATGATTTCTTATTTAAAAATATCTCGTTACTAGGCCTAATAATTATTTATTGCATCATATATTTAGAGGTAACAGATGCTTTTTGTCAGAAGAAAGCAGTTCATATCTATTATTCATATCTATTATATTTGTCATACAAAAGTAAATACCATGAATAAGAGAAAAGTTTCCTAAAATGATTAATTAATTCATCACTGATTCCTTTAATTGCTGATTGCATCACTGACTTCTTCACTTCCTTTAATTGCTGATTTCCGTTAAATGCTCAAAAAATATAGATTAAAAAATAGCAGAAGAACTATAATTATGAAAGTTGCAAAAATGAGTAGACAAAAACGAATTGCTCCTTATAAGCAATTGATTTTGAATTTTTGGTTTTTGAATGGAAGCCAGTCAGGGAGATTTTTAATTTATTTTTTATGTAATATCTAATATTAAACTACTGAAATGAAAAAGAAAGCCAGGCACCATGTTTTACCATGCCTCCATTTAGCAGGAAGTTATTTGTTAATGCAAATGTTTCCCAAATTTTAAATGTTTACATTTTTTTTGAATGTGCGATTGATTTTGTCTTTTCAAATTTCTTATACCATAATGAATAAAAAATCACGAGTTATTGAACATGGAACAACAATTTAATGATACAAATATAAAGTTTTAAAAATGAATCTTCCGAACTAAATTTAAGTGCCACAGTAACCTTATGCTAAAAAAAATCATTCGCTTTTTAACCAGATTAATGCGATTTTTTATATACATTACAGTTACTAAAAGCGTGTGATGAATAATACATTGAGTTTATTTTCAGTTCTTTCAAAGAATTTCATAGATTGCTTTTTGTACATGTATGGAGGAAAATCCGCTTATACGAGATTAGGACATTTATTTAGCTGCAAATAAGTTCAAACCGTATCGTTATGTGGTCGTTTAAGAGAAATATATTCAAGTAAAATGATAAGATATGAAATATTAATGTCTCATTTTGCACAAAAGACGTATTCAGATGTGAATTCATATATTAGATTTCATTCTTAACCATTTTGTCTGCTGAAATTAAAACTGTATTACAGCTGTTAGCGAGGGAAAATGAGTAAGAAAAGATAATTTTACTCGTAATTCATAAATGCACCATTAAAATATGATGTTCCTGGGATGAATTATTCATCTTGACTATTATGATTTCATATGGCTAATAGGAAAAGATTTACTAACCATCAAAAGGATTTTTTACAAAGAAATTAAAGGTGTTGAGTTATAAGATATTTCTTTTAATGTCATTATCTGATATACATATAACTAATATTTATTCTAAGAAAATTTGAGCCATTTAAACATTCAGATTCTTTTTTTACATATTACTTGTAATTGCTTAAAACTCTATGTATCAATTTATTTTAAAAATTAATGATTATACCATAAATGCGAATTCTACATTGCAAGTTATTAACGAGAAAAAATGAACAGAATGGTGATTCTTTGTATTATTCAGAAATTCACGTAATAAAATGGGGTGTGTCATCTTTTATTCCTGGCTAGTATCCCTTCATAACGCGTCAGATAATCTGAATTTTTATCTTTCGTGTTTTTTCTATCTCAAGAGATACTCACATCTTGAGAATGTAGCAAACTAAGGCAAAAGTTTCTAAATAATAAGAAAGTAGAAATAAATTCGTTTAATTTTTGCATAAGAACAGTGGAAAGTTCCGACAAAAAGTTTTTGCTTAGAGTTATATCTCAAAGAGTTAAAAAAACACTGAGTAGTTTTATTAAGCATTAAAAAAATAAGGGGCTGTGAGTGAAAATAGTTGCGAAATGTTGTAGCAAATATCATAAAAAGGATGCAGATGATGTAATAAATTTGAAATCTAAAAGTAAAACGGCATTTATTAAGAAGTAAATTGGTAGCTATGTACAAATTTTAACAAGGATTTATCATAAAATGTTATGTGATTGATTTTTTATTATGCTTAATGGTTTCTGCAGCAATTTTCTTTTATTCAAATGCCTTGAATTAGTATAATATGGAATTTAGAACATGCAAATTAATATTTATGTATTAGTTGCCCAACTTTCAATGAATAGATTCTGAAATCAGGTTATTTTGCTGAATGCAGTCAAATCATAATCTGTGTTAAAAATATTTTAAATGCTTTTGGTTTTTGTATATAATTTATTTGGTATCTAAAAAAAAAAAAACCCTGGAACCTTTTTATAACTGATACTTGACAGTATGGAGAGAATATTAATAATGGCTTTACATATAATAAATATATATGGATCGCAGATATGAATTACGCGTTTTTATCTTCCTGAGTTTTATTAAAAAACACATATTTTATATACAGAAAAATCTATTGTTTTATACTAAAACTATGTAATGCAATACATATATTAAATAATCACCAAATAAAAATTTCCAGAAATGAAATAAAGCTTTTACTCGTATGAAACGTGAAATTCGAAAACTCTTTAGTAAAATCAGAAAGAAAAATATTTTCTCTTCTAAATTAAACGTTCGTAAATCGTTCATAAAATCATAAATATTTACCCTTTCATTTCTAAAAACATTTAAGTTCAGATACTCTAGAATATTGAGGCACCTAAGATTTTCTTTCAAATATAAGAAAATGCCCTACTGCTTCAAATCCCGCATTCATAAGGGTCTGATATACCGCCTTTTGATCGCTACTAACCAAATGTATGATCGAACATATTTTCAGAGTTTTTAAAATATATATATGTCTCCTCAAATAAATCTTGGTAAACGCCTCTAACAAACAAATCTCGCTCAACTGGTATCTAATCAATTACATTTTACTGAAAATGAAGGGAATTTCGTTGTAATACCTAGATACCTCTGATGTTAGTCATAGTTTCTTTGAACGAGCATTTGGGATCTTTCAATAATGATAAAGTTTGAAATTTGTTTTCCTTCTTGGGATCATTTTACACCACTGTTACGATTTTTTAGGGATATACGAAAATATATCTTAAAAGATTGTAAGATTCTTCTGAGCGTAAATTTTCTCTAGGTCATTTTCAGATTGCCCAGTACACATTTTTATCTCTGTCAATTAAAACAAAATTATCAAAATTACTCATAGTAATTTCCTTTCAATACTATAGAACAGAGAGCGCGGACCAATGGCACTCGACACAATATTTTGGGCACGCCGCCGATCAAAACAGTTTGTATTTTACGGCTTGCAAAACGGCTTGCATGTGACTTTATTTGATAAACTGAATTTGTCCTGATTGGTTAAAAATCGAAGAATTTGAAATGTAACTGATTGATTTCCAGTCTAATTCAATGCGGATTCAGAAATTTATTGAAACCAGCAAAAAGTTGGAATTGATCGAAAAAGAAAGACAGTCTAACAAGCAATATAAGTAAAAATGCCAGAAATTTTGGAAACATGGAATTCAATTCAAACATTTAAATGTTTGAAGAAGCACTCATTCTATTTTAAGCATATTTTCATCTATGCTTGCGAGTCATTTTCAGAGAGGAATAACATTAAAGAAACCGTTTGGCAATTGATTCCAATTCAAGGTGCATTCTGAACATCTTCCAATCCTAATATAAATTATTTATCATCTACTCTGCAACAACAGAAGCCACATTAATGCAACATTAATTTGAATTAAACGTATAATTTAAACATTTACTACTATACAGAGCAAAATGTATTTTTTTCGTAGTAAATAATTAGTTTTGATTTGTTAGTATTTAGTTTTATTATCTTTCCAAAAATCAAAGGCCAAAATTATTTGATGACACGTCTATACCTTAATAATGAGTGGTGCATTATAAAAATAAGTTAGAGCAATTTTACTTTCAAGAAGATCATAATATAAAATGATTGTCAATATAAAATATAAAATAAGAATTATCTGTGCTGACATTTAAAATGATTTCAAAAAGTGATAAAAATAATTCAAAGAAAAGATAATCAAAAGAATAACATCTTTCCTAATTGTGTTTATTTTTTTTTCTCAAATAGATGATTATGTGTGAATTTATGAATGAATAACATTTATTTTATTATTGTTTAGATGTAACAATAATTAAAATTATTAAAATTTCATAATTTTATAAGGGAAACCATGCTATTATTCAATAATTTTATATCATTAGAATTTCTTTAGAAGATTTATTACAATATTATTGGAAGAAATTGAAGTGTTAAAAATTTTAATTGAAATGTCAGCACAGAAATCCATGAAACTTTAATACTTATGTTGCCATATCTTATGTTATTTAGGATTTTCACTTAAGTTTAAACTTGAAATGTTAAAGAAACAATAAACTATATCTTTAATTCCCATTGAAACTAAGTCTAATTTTATAACACTAAGCAATTGAATTTATCTAAATTGTGCTATCACATTAAGTGCGTCAAAATATTTTTGGAGAAAATAGACTTTTTGAAAAAAGTTCAATGTTTTACATTGAATCCCATATTTAAGATTTTTATGCGAATTTTATTTTAAATAGAAAAATGTATATTTTATAAAATTTTCTCCAACAAGCTAAACTAAAAAAGGAAAGTTCTTTTAATTAATTACTAATGCATACAATTACTAAAGCCTACAATATTTTGGATAGATAATCTTTTTTAGATTCCATTTTATTTTTTACTCGAAGATAAGATAGTTACTTATTCATACTAGGAATCTTTCTAATTTCATTTCTTTCTAAGTGCCGAAATTCTAATTTCATTTCTTTCATGAAGTGCTAAAACTCTTATTTCATTTTCAGCTTAAGTTCTAGAATTTTTATTCTATTATATTCACCGATTTCTCTTTTTTAAATCCACTCACAAACCACTTGGTGTAAAAAGATTTTAAAAGCCTTTTTTTTTAAAGTGAAGTCAGTAAATAATATTTATTGTGAGACTAAGGATAGTTAGCAATCCATTTGTAGAAATAAAATTTTAACTTCAAATATCCCGAGAATTAGAACGAAACAATGGTCAAAGTAAATAAATAAATAAATAAAAACTCTCGCATGCAAACTATAAGACATTAACATTTCTGGCCGAGCAAAAATAATGGATATTTTTCTTTTACTTCGCCTTTTGAAACTTAAGAAAAATATAAAATGTTGGATTATGTGTTAAATTTAAATGCACGTATGCTGAACAGAATAGATCGATTTAAAGAAAAGTTTGAAATTTTTCCTGGAAGTGATGGTAAAACAATATTACAATATATATTTTTTTTCCTTATTTAGAAGATAAATAAAAAAATGGCAAGTCACGAAATTTATATTTATTTAGTGTTTCCCTTTCATTTACTAAGAAATATCAACAGAAGTAGGTATAAAATATTTGTTTTACTAGGAATTCACGCTTAATATAAAGTGACATATTAATTCATTTCTTTTGAAATGATATGTGATTTGTTATGCAAATGCCATTCAACACACAATCATTTTCTTAAATTAAAATAATGTTATAATAGTTTTCGAATAGATTAGGTAATATGCAGAACTTTTTAATCTCTACTAATAATAAAGAATAATGAGTGTGTATGCATATCTTTAACATTCCACAGACTAACCCATTTTACCTTGAGCTACCAAAAACATCTCAAAAGTACTTTCGGAATATGTGCCTCTGAATGATTTCAGAATTTTTATTTAATTGAAAATTTAAGAAATTTTGTTACTTTTCCAAGATGACTTTTGGAATATATAAAATATTTTTATAATATTTTCAATCTCAGATCTTTGATTTGGTATGATATCAATTTATTTGGGGGTAATTTTTTTGAAGTTCAAAAAAAAATTTTATATAAATTTTCAATTATAATTGTCATAGTTAAAGTGGTATTCAAACTGTTTTTATTGTTTCATCAAATATCTAAACGTATCAGTTTTATTCTTTATTGAAAGTTGCAGATAAAGATTATGTTTATTATTTGGCCAGATTACCTACCAAATGAAATAGTGAAGGCACATTTCGAAAGAGAATGAGCAATTAGAAATTAATTTACCAAAAAGGTATAATGTAAATGACTCTATACTAGCTATCAAGAAATTATAATGTCATAAACTAACTGTTGATAACTAACTAACTATGAAACTGTAATGCCATAAACTAACTGCATAAAACTAACTAGATAAGAAACTATAATGTCATTAATGTTTTTAATGATATTATTGTTTCATGTGAGATCGCCTAAGGAATTTTCATTTACGAAATAAACAGAGTATGTGTAAGGCTGTTAAGGAAATTCAGCTTTTATGCTTATCCGATTACTCCAAAAATAATTCATTGAGGGAATCGTCGATGTTTAACTTAAGCACAAAATGTTTAAATGAAATAAAAGACAACCATTATTTTCGCCGTACCAGTTTGTTGTAAAAGGAGGATTATATGCAAGAAAACAATCTAATTTAAATATATCCCATATATTTTTAAAAATATTGAGATTTTTATTAATTTATACATTTCTTATCAAACATTTGCTGTGCATCGACCGATACCAAAAGACAGCAATTAGCAAAATAGTATGCAAACTTGCAGGGTGAGTTAATATTTATATCCATGTTCATAGAACGTGTATGCAAGTATCTCGGTAAAGCTAAAAATTGTTTTAAATTCTAAAACAATATTAAAAATAATGAATTTTTAATCTTGCAAATATAACTTTTATTTCTCTTTCTGACTTAAGGTGTTATTCTACAATAAACAGTGTTCAAAATCGTAAAATTGCCGTTTTGTTCATTCCGTTAAAACAATGTAATTTTTGTTTCGAATGTTAACTTTATAATACTTTGCATTAAAAGAATAGCAATGTATATTGAAAAATACTTTTATCAAAAGATGTTTTTTCCTTGGTATATGTGATTTTTAATTCATTTTGCTCTCTTAGTTTATTATGTCTTCTAGTTTGTTTATTCATAATTTTTCAAACCCCTAATAACTTAAATGCAATTTATTTATCTAGCCAATTTACATAAAATTCAAATCTTGTGAAGCAGATACATTACTTTCGCATAAAATTTTTATCAAGATAATATTGGTAAAAAATCCTAGTTTCAAATGAGAAAATATCAATACCTATCACAATTAATTTATGTCCAATTGCACAACATTACATGCTTGGAACTTTACATATTGATTGAGGACTTCACCAAGTTATAATAGACTATTCAGTCACAAAATTAAGTCAATCTGTCTGACCAAAGCGATTCTAACTCGTGCCATTATGCCTCCTCCTATACCAATTGGTCCTTTCAACTTTAATGGATTTGGTATAAATTGATTCCACATTGCCTTCAGTATCTGAAACTGAAATAATTTTTTGGAAAGAATCTGTAAAGAGCTAGTATTGATATTGATTTAATCAAATACATATCCAATTTAATGGGAATTAATCTGGCACTTTATTGAATATATATATATATATATATATATATATATATATATATA
>JAPMOR010090239.1:246458-269696 GCA_026543865.1 Argiope aurantia | reverse complement strand
ATATTTACAAATTAAACAGAAATTATTTGCTGATTTATCTATTACTGTAATAAATTTTTCTTTTAAATTTTTTATTTCGTTTTCCAATGTTTTACTAAAATAAATCCCACGTTCTTTAGATCTGTCAAAATCAAAATTCATTTTTATTTTTATTTCCTTTAAAATTCTCACCTTCCATTCTCTGAAAACTTCCGCAGGCCAATGGTATTTTCTAGATAATTTGACAATAAAAACATCCAAATCATTACCAATAGAAATCAAGATTTTTTCATGGTTTATTTTTTCTCTTAATCTAAATTTTGTACCTCTTCCCATTAAACTTGACGTCGGTACTTTTAAATGTGTTTAAAGAATGTTAAAAAAGGAAGAGGTAAGCAAATGTATAAAATTGATGATTCGGGAAGTTATATTAAAATTTCTGTAACACGGAACACTTTAAATTCTGGATAGAAATATTATGAAATCATTTTTGAAAAGAAAAACATTCCTAATCAAAAATTAATATGCTGTCATATGTTAATATTTGGCCGAAATAATGTATTATTATTCAAAGGATTTATAGCTTGGTTTTATTTAATGCACTTTGATAAAATCAAATACTTATTTGAGGCTTAATAAAATTGAAATATGATAATTAGAATCAAAAAATTATACAAAACACGAAACCTTGATAATGCATGCTATTGTTTATTGAAGTTCCTTCAATATACTTGTAGAAAAAATAAAATTATTGCACCCTTTTTTTTTACTTATCTTCCCCAAATGAGAATGCAAGGCCTTAATGAGTTAATGAATGCACGTAATAAATTTTATACAACTTCTTAAAATTAAAATTCAGGAAACATTCCAAAGAAAGTTAAGATAAAAAATTATCATTTTAAGGAAAAATTTGTTTAAAACATATCACTTTCTCTTTCTAACCTATTACCAATTTACTTTATTTAAGAATAAATATTTTAATGGCATTTTGCCCGTATGTAAGTATCTATTACGGAGACATTAAAAATAAAAGCCATATTTTTGGTCATTTTACTTTATATAAGATTCCCTCCAGAATAATAATTTTCAAAAAAAAAAAAACTGTAGGTCTTTTAAATATCTTTTTGTTTCTAAATAAATGTTCAGAATATCATTGCTTTTCATTGGCCTTATTATATCGAATAGTAAATATTACCCTTTAAATGTAATTTTGAAAAAAAAATAGGCAATAATAAAAATGTTGGACGTTTAGAAAAGATACATAAAGAAATTTATTTCGGATGCGAATTTTTATGGTGTCGTTGTGTTTTTTTCCAATCTCGTGCCATGATCTCAAGTAAACAATTCGATTCGAACCCGACTTTTTTTGTGTGCAAGTTTCGTGATTTGTGGTTGACAGCAACTGCAGTGCAAATTTGGCTACTATTTAAACTAGCCTCGTGTAAGTAATTTTTTAGACGGAATGTGAGGAGTGGTTTAAGCTCTTCGGTCGAGGCGGAAGGGAAGTTAGCTGTGTGCAAATGGTTTGTTACTTCACCATTTTAAGATAGTTTCTTTTAAATGTTAGACGGAAAGGATGAATAGCTCGAATCTGTTGACCGAGGTCTGGTAATGTTAATTAGAGCTTTGGTTTTAGCATTTATCGTATTATTTTGATTGCTCCAGTAATGAGCACATTGACTTTATACTTTATAATCAATAAAAGTTATTTTAAGGAAATTGCTTTCAACTTTATGCCTCCTCGACATAAAATGTCAGTGTTGCTAAAATTTGGATTAGTTTATTCAGAGGATTAGCGAAAACTGTGCCAACTAAAAATTAAAATGTTTTCAGATATTTTTCTGTCGTTTATTTTTTGTAACTTTACATTACCTATGACTGTTTTCCAATAATTAAAGTGCAAAAGTGCTTATGCTGAAGTACAAATTTTATCCGTTATTTTTTTTCTTTTTTTGTATATGAAATAAAGTTGAAATTCAGTTTTTTAAGGATGTCCATGTTTCAGACTTTCCTGAATCCGAAAACTCATTTTTGTTATGTCTATGAATACGCGATTTCATTATACGCGATTATATTCATTTCATGAATACGCGAGTAACATAATAATGAACAGGATATTTCGGAATCGCTTTAAAGTAGATTAATGGTATTTGTTATGTAAATCAACCAAATTTGTATATTTTTATACAATTTTGGCTATAATTAATTGATAGGAAGGTCTGTATGCTTGGCTATTTGAATGCGAGATAATTCAATACTTATACAGCGCAAAGAATTGGGTAAAAAAAAAATCTTGTACACGTGATGAACATCAAAAATATGGATTCTTAACAATTTCTTTCTTCTCTATACTACGTATTCGAGAAAGCAACAAAAAAGTTAGTAAAAATGTTTTATTTAGAAACATACTGATTTTTCCTATGATGAATTACGAGATTTTGAGGAAATCTGTTATAGTAAAATTAGAAAATGAAAAAATAAAATAAACTCTCTGGCTCATTTTTTTTAATTATCTTTGTCACAGACAGAAGGATATTTTCCAAACATATTTTCTAACTCTTGGAGGTCTAAAACTTGAAGATTCGTCAAGATCTCGAATATGAATTTTTTGACCATTTGGCGAACGAGAAGGTAAAATTAGCAAACACGCATCGATATAGTTTTTTGCATTCAACGAAAACCTGAAGTTTTATGCACATTCCTGAAAGTTTTATGCACAAAAAAATGTTGGGCATTTACTTTTCTGCTTGAGCTTAGCATTGCTGTGGATTTAATACATTCTCATTTTCTTACGGTAGTACAAAATTTTGGATTCATAATTTTGTAGAATTTTATGCGCATCTAAGAAATTCTTGCAGAATAGTTTGGTTGTGGGCTTACCTTCAGATTTAGTTATCTCAATTATTCAAACAAAATCAATATTTAATTATTCTAGTATTGAGTACGTTTCATCGGGCTCTTGTTTATTAAAAAAATATATATTGGTTACATTATGAAAATGATTAATGGGTTATCATAGCTTATGTAATAAAAATAAATAGTTAAAAATAAATTAAATATAACTTTATCATATATAGAGCCATTTAATTCAAACAGCATCAATAAAGCTTTTACTTGATTAAATTTTTACAAAGCAACTGGCAAAATTCATGGGATATGTGTACGCAAAAATATAGAAAACAATAACGCCGCTTAATAATGTATGCATGGGATTGCACCATGAAGGTCAATTTATCGTGTCTTGTCCAGAATTAAAAGTATGATTGTCGAAAATCAGCTTTCCATTATTGATTTATATTGAAATATATCCTAATAAATATGAAACACGTGGTTTACAAAAAGCCTGAGACTAAAGATACGAGTACGGGGATTAATAATATCACAATTGAGACCAGAGATATAACGAGTACTGCGTTATATCTCTAGTCTCAATTGTAAATAGCAAAATATTGCTGATGGACTTGACGAATTTCTGTTTTCCGAAAATATCATTGAACGAAAATATATTTATGTTCCTCGGTAATATAAAATATTTTTAATAGTACACATTTACTTGACATGCTTTTTTGTAATTAAAAAAATTAAGCATGTCAAAATAATTTTTTATAATATATTTTATTGTTATTAAATTCCATTCGTTTCATCGAATACTCATTTATATGATTTACTTCGATTTTTAAAATTGAGAAAGGAATTTCCTTCTTAATACCCATCAGTTTAACATAGTGTCTGAATGGGGGTGTACCTATACATGAAGAAAAGGAAGTGTAGTCAGAGGGTTATAGGATTAAGACATATAATGTAATTGAATTCGACTCCGTTAGAACCTTTCATGCAGACGATAAACAAAATTAGATGTAAGGATATTAAAATGACATCAAAATATCAGTTACTTGATATTTAAAGTTAGTTTGTTTTGAGAATCGTGAATATCAAATTTTGTTGAGAGAAATATGGATATCAAATTATACGATATATTTAATTAAAATTAATCAATATTCCCAATGAATAATCTAATCATAAAACTGAGCTAGTTATAAATATTCAGAATAATCGGGGATGCGAGTTGGACTTAAATAATTATTACTTAAGAATTCATTATGATGAAATCTTACTAAGTGATTTATTAGGGATCAGATTGTTTAATATTTCCGTAGAATTACTTTAAATGATGGCAAATTTTAATAAGAATATAGACAGGATTCAGAAATTTATTAATGGCATTCAAACCAGCCTTTACCCTTTAATAAAGAACATTATTGATACTAACTATTATAAAATCTATTTACTATCAGGAGTCAATACAGAAATAGTTTTCCCGAAATTTTCTCACATATTCTCTAATAAATATATTAAGGGCAAGGCATTGGCGAAAAACACATAATAAAGTGTCTGATAGCATGCAATGATTAGGAATGCGGTTAATTCACAAACATTAGAACACCGTTTGTGTATTTGGGGGGAATTTTCCCCGCCAACTAAAACCTAATACCTACGTAAATAGCAGATCTCATATCAAATTTCATCCATTTACACCAATACATTTTTGAACTATCGCGTTTATATGTATGTGAATGTATAGAAAAACAGACGGTCAGTTCACTGACGGATATGACATTTGAGAAAGATAGATTTTAAATTTGTGAAACAAAATTCATACACTTAAGTTGTTACGTTTTTTATTGTCTCATTTATATCCATGCAAAGAAAAAATGTTGAAAAATTATGAACCATTTGTCGACTTTGGATTCAAATTCGATAATTATTATAATCTAAATACTAAATCTGCATGCAAAATTTTATTTATCTGGCTCTCTTTTGCTTTGAGTTATCGTCTTAATTTATTATGCTTTGGCAGACGGACAGAAAAACAACTGAATGATTTTCGCTCAAAATTTGTCAAAAAACTACCCAATGTGTTTTACAGAATATATACAAAAATTCATTTATTTAACTCAAAGCGCTTTTGAATTATAGAGTTTAGACTTCAATATGAATTTTTTGGACTTAGAGAAGTCTAAAACATAAAGATTCTTCAAACTGAGTTAGAATGCTTTGAAGATTACAGTTTTTTTTCTCTTATACTTCGAACGTTTGAAAATTTGTACAAATTGTTTTCAATTATGTTGAAAAATAGTAGCAAAGTCAAAGTCTACCAGGGGTATCCCAAGAATCTCTTCCTTCTAGTGTTTCCAACCGTCATCTTATTTCGAACTGACTGTAAACTAAGGTCAATTAACTACTTTAAGAAACTTATTTTCCTAACTGCAATATATAATGGAAAAAAGAGAATAAACAATTTTAAAAGAACTCCCGATCGCACCAAAATGATAAGATCACAATTTATGAACAGAGATGTATAAATGACGGGTAAACAATGCCACGTAATGATAAAAAATTATTTTCCAATCTTATTTAGTTTATTTAGAAAACTAGAAAATCATACTCCTAAAACGGAGTTAGTATATATGTATAACCTGGGCAAATGAGAGAAAACATTTAATGAATTTATTAGAAACTTCAAAATAGATTTGAAGATAATATGTCGTTAAAAATTATAAAAATTTGTTAGTTTAAATGAAGAATATCTAATTCACACTGATTTCTTTTAAATTAATTAGAAGAAAACAATAGCTTAGAGAAAAGAATGACTTAAACTTCACGGATTACTAAAGTTAGACATTGCATTACTTTTCTTTAAGTTAAAGCATTAATAGATAAATTTTACATAAAAATAGCATTAATAAACCACAGAAAAATCCTTTTTTGACAAAATATTTGTTTGCTCGACTTATGGTTAATTATTTAACATAATTATATATCATCGATTTTTATTTTGTTTTAAGTATTTTTTTAAAACTTTAATTATGAGTTTTGTTATGCTTTTAAAGCAAATGACAACCCTGAAGAATCTGTCCCCCAACATCAGTAATTGGATTGATTTCAATCAAAATTGTTGTCTGTTTGAAGGATCTTAATATTGACATATTTCATGAATTTCCGCTTGTGGTCCAAGATCCACCCCCCCCCCTTCTCGCTAGCTTTAATAATTTGTTTTCTAATATTCTGGATTTCTAAAACAATATTTCACTAAACATGTTCTACAGAAAAAAAAAATCTTGGGAGAATCTCAGTCACAACCGATATCTCCAGTTTTTATTCCATATGAAAGTCCATGGATCCCAGATACATTATCAATTGTTGCATGCCTCCATTGCATTCTATTTTCAAAAGATATTACAAAATAAAATTTAAAAAAATGTAGTAAAATTGGTTTTAATACACAACCTAATATATGACCATTATTTTTTTTAATTTATTGGATAATAAAATGCATAATCATCGATAATATTCAGTATAATATTAGTTTTTTTCGATTAAATTCTCCACTAAATTTCATTAAAAAAGAATAGTAACTCGATTTGTATTTTGTTTGCATACAAATGACTCTGTTCTAAAGTTTATTCTCTTTCTATTTAATTTGTAATCGCATTATTCAATCTTTTCTCAGCTTTTCCCTTGTATCTTCCTTCCATGACTACAGCGCCCCCTGAAGAGAGGTAGACACTATGATCTGAAAAGCCCCTGTTAGTTATTTTCACTTCTTTCCGGTCTCTGAGTGGTTGAAGGAAGCAACGAAGTTAGGCGCTCTTTCGGTACTTCGCGAAAGATACCGAAACTCGCTTCGTCAGTCATCGGTGGCCATTTACATTTCGAATGAACCTGAAAAGTCGATTTGTTATTCATTGAAAACGAAGTACTATTAAAGCAAAATACTATTAAAGGGTAAGTTTTTTTCTTAATATTTTCTACTAAATTTATTACATAGTTTAATTTTCTGTGTCTATTGTAAGTAGTTAAATAAAAAAAATCCAATTAAAATTTTTATATATTTAGAAAATCTACTTTTATCTTTGAAAGGTTCCGATTTTCTTTTTTAAAGATTTGTATATCTTACATTATAACGTTATTTAATTTGAGGAAACCCACTTCTAATGTGTTTGATAGTTTCTAAAAAAAAGGTTGATTAAAATGTGTTACGTTTATATATTTAGGATTCTATTTATTTTATTATAAAAAGAAAGATAAAAACAATAGCAAGATTAAGATTTCCAAAGTTTGTTAAAATATTTTTACAAAAAAAAATACTTCTTAAAATATTTTTTTTACAATTATTCACTATTTTAAATTCTTACAAGCAATACATTTTCGTTAAATTTTTTAACATTATTATTAATTTTATACTACATGAGTCATGTTTAAAAAATGTAATAGAAATTATTAAAAATTGTCAAGATAAACTTATAACAGTCTGTTATAATCTGAATCTCTGTTCATAAAAATGCTCACAACATGTAAGTTCCATTTTATTTCGTTATATCTTTTTTCCTAAAACAACTTTATGTGTTTATTAATTTTTATATTAGTTTTTTAAGAAACGGGTTGCATCGAAAATAACACGAATTTTACGCTAAAAATTAAGAATGAAGATTTGTGAGCTTTCATTAATTTGCTGAAGAATTCTGAAAATGTTTGAGCGTTACTTAAAATCAGGTTATTCTGGAATAATTTTGAAATATAAATTGACATCTTAAACTGATTTCATATTATTTTCTTCAAAGAATCAATTTTGCATATATAATTATCTAAAATGATAATCCATGAAACCAGTATTCAACTTTTTAATTTAATTTTAAATATTAATACTTTTATTAATTTCAATATATTCTTCAACTCTTATGAATATATCTAAAGTTTAAAAAGATACAAATCGCATTTTAGACATAGTATCATGCCATAGAAATGCAAAAATTCTTTTTGTTTAATGCTTGATTAAGTGTACGTGGGATTGTTTTCATAATATATAAAATTGACGCAAAACTTTATCAAAGGAGAAATGTCTTTTTTCCCCCAGTGGATTTCTTTTCTCCTGATGCTTTTAAATGTTAAAAAAAAACTATCGAAATTAGACGAATTTTTCAAACAATAGAAAATGGAATTAACATGTAGAGTCGCTATAATAAAAATTCGCCTATTCAAAATGTCTTATTGTTTTTTTATGGCGCAAGGGCCACTACCTATTCAGAAGGGCATGTGAAGGTTCTATAGCTCGAAACGAAATAAATTTTTACCAGAGTATAGTTCAGGTAATGTGCTTTGCGGAAGTCGGAAAAAAAAACTTCAGAATTCGTCAATAGGTGGCGGTGTATCATTATCTGAGATGAGTTTTCTAGATTTTATGTAAAAAGCAAAGTAAGAAAAATTTATTTCATAATTGATAAAATGAAATTTTGTTAATTCAGAACACTTTAGAAAAATAAATAAAACATCCTTACGCATGCTTAATGAACCAAGCCACTATTCGAAATCCCAGATCCATTCCCAAAACTGTGTTTTCTATTTCGTAGTGTAAAGCGTTTTAAAGAATTGAGCAGATGTGAAGCGTAATATTGTATCTCAGATCAGAGAACTTCGGACTTTTATCTTTAAACACAGAGTCTTTCAAAAAACCTCCCCAGCCAAAAATCGAATGATTTAAGATCAGAAAATGGAAGCTGCCAGATTGTTTTAAATAGCGACTTATCACATGGTTTCGAGTTAAATAGCTCTGTAGGAATATCCGAATTGTTCAAGTAATGTTAAATGGTGCGCCGTCTTGTATGAAAACGGCATTTTATAAGCAATTATGCAGTAGCAACTCGAAAATAACAAAACTTGACAATATATTTGAACATCTTCTCCCATTTATTGAACATGCAATAGGTTCTTTAGGGGTTGACTCCTTAAAAAACGTGGCCCTATCATAAACCGCACCACACTGTCATTTTGGCTTCTGTTTAATGAAACTGTTTGGACAACATCAGAGTTCTCTTTTGCCCAAATCAGACAAATGTGTATGTTCACTTATCGGCTTAGATAAAAATGAGCTTCATCACTCCACAGAATATTTCAGAACCAAGAACCATTCACATTTATCCATACAAGAAAACGTAGAGCAAATGTCAGTCAATTTTCTGCATCGTCCCACACTTGAAGTTTCACCCTCTGAATCTTTTAGGGATAGTAGCGCAAAATGTGATGCATCTCTTTTCTTACCGTGGAAATGAACATGGTGACTTCATTTCCAATTATCATATGGTAAATAGTTTCTTAAATCTACGGCAGTAGTAGCAAAATCTTCAACGCTAGAATATGCTCTTGGTTTCGTCCTCATCCAGGAAGAATACCGATTCTTTCTTCTGTGTCAAATATTTTGATCATTTTGTAAACTCCACGACCCGATATTGGCCCACATCTAATATTTTTCTGTTTTCGAAATTCTCAGAGACGAAACTGCGTTGTTGTTATTTGATTTAAAAAAAATCTTTACCAGAAGAGCCTTTTTTTTTCAACTCAACTTTTTAACGAAGACTCTTGGAAATTCAGTTATAATCTTTGTTGAATGAGGAGCCAATACGTGAGTCAGACCTTACTAATTCCATACCAAACTGCTTTGTGGGCGTTTTCACCTTAACAACAGATTGAACCTATAGAGTAGTCCCAAATCAGTTATACGTCCCTCTCGATTTTCCATGTAATGCTATTTGGCAATCTGATAAATATAGAGGCTCGAAATTCTTCTGAATCTCCGGTTAAGGGAATATGATATAGCTTATATAAGCGGCGTAAGAACACCTCCAATAATATATATTCCTAAATGAATATCATCAAGCAACTTCATCCATCAACTTAAAAAAAAAGTGCAAAACGAAATATAAACCAAATGTGAAAATTCCAAATTGTATGGAAAGATTAAAATTTTTATATTTAGTTTAATAAATAACATAATAATATTAAATAGCACGGAAATAGCATTAAATAGTATAATAATAATAAAAAATTAAATATATAAAACTCAATATCGATATATTAATGTGAGCAATGATTAAATACTTATTACAGAAAAATAAACTCGAACTTAACTCATTTCCGATCCAAAATGTATCACAAAAAAACAAGCTTAATCAGCATAGCATCTTCTCCTCCTCGTACTAATTGCAAGCAAAAAGAAAATTTGTAATGCATTATTTTTGCAAGCATAAAATATGAAAAACAATTTTAGTCAACTAAAAAAAATAGATGCATTCCAGTCTCATTCAACTTAAATTTTTATTTCTCCTTGAAGAAGCAAGAAAGAAATCAGTCATAATCAGGAAATTTAACTGAACTTTCAACTGAATTTCTTAACTCCTTGGAGAAACATGAAAGAAATCAATCATAATGAAGAAATTTCTTCTTTATATTCAATGTCAAACTTTTTTTCTGTGTTAGGTTCAATATTTTTTCAGCTTCTCCTCCTTTTTTTTAAAATTTCCCTTTTAACAACTTATATACATTTTGCTTTGAGCAATTTGAGACAAAGTAATATACTTCATCAATTATCATAAAAGTGAATAAAAGATCTAAATTTTAACAAATCCCTAAAATTAAAACAATGAAAGCGCCTGTGGAATCTTATCACATTTAAGAATGATACTAAATAACGCATCCGAAAATACTTGGAATAAAGGTAAATGACTGAAAGGAATAAATGACACCAAAGAAATTCTACCTTAAACTTTCTCATATACATTTACAGTATTATTTGTTTTCATTACGCTCCGTTAAAAATGGTCATTGATTGATTAAATATTTTGAACCTCTTCCCTTGTACTTAATTTTTAGCTTAAAATAAATTTTTGATCATAGGCAGATCTACAATCAGATGTGAAGATCTCATAAAAAAATTTCATTTCTCGAGCTTGTTGAAATTTTGAGTTATTATATTTGCTAATAGACTCACCGACAAACAATCAACCAGTCGACGGAATGTATCCAAATTTTTATATACATTTGCAATTCTAATGACAAGATGCTAAAACAAATTTTCAGCTCTTTGTGGTTTTTAGTTTTCTTGCTCCTTTGCACTGTAATAGACAGGTAGACAAACACTTAAAAACTCTTTTCCAAACTTCTATAAGATCTGAAATCACTGTTATTAAATCCTACTGAAAGTTTCACCCTTTTACCTGTTTATATTTCGGAGCTATCCTTTCCTCATACATTCAAATAGACAGTCATAGTATCTGCAAACAAATCTCGTCCAAAATGTTACTAAGATTTACTATTTTGATATAAATTCTAAAAACTAAATTTCAAGCATCTGGCATTTGACGTTTTTGAGTTACTGTGTTCCTAAGTTATGGCGTAAAGATGTGTTATTCTAATTCTTGAAGGAGAAAAACTTTGAAGGTTTTTCAAAATCATAACATCGAATTTTTTTAAAAAAATATTATTTTCTCTTTTTCTCTTTACATGTTATCGTGCACGAAAAATTAAAATCTACACACACAACCGAGAACATATTGAATAAAAATGCGAAAAGTTTAACATAAAAACTTAAAACATAAAGTGAAAAAAATCTTTCAGAAAATATTTTCCAATTTTCCCAATCAGTAATTTTTTTTCAAACCAACAAACCAGTACAATTTTCGTTTTTATATTACTTGGTAACTTAAATTCCTATTGTTAATAAAGATTATTAAAAATAAAGTACCGTACATTGTTATAAGAAACTCCTTCTACTACACATTCTTTTTCCATTTTAAAAAGCTTTTAAAATAAGAAAGCCGTTAATGAGGTAACAGATTTTTTCATAGATATAAATTTATTTAAAAACAGGTTTTTTTTATATAAAAAGATTAATTTAATTTATTTTTCCATTTTACAAAATTTTCTAAGGAAAGAAATATGTAAAAAGACAATTACATTATTCTTTTACATATAGTTGAAAAAGGGAAAATTTCTATCAGTTTCGAAATTTTTTCCTCTTTTCATATTTATTGGTTTTAACATGGACTAGTGCAATTTTCTGGTCAGAACATTTCGAATTTTCGAACACACAAAAAATTATTTTTTGGGAAAAATCAAGTTTTATATATAATTATTATAGAACATGTAAAAAAGAAGAAGAAAATAACTGATTAGCAAATAATTGAAAGCAATTAAAAAATGAGGTCTATAATTATATATAACAGAAATCCACAAAGATATATCCAGAAAAATCACTTTTATCTACAACTATAAAAAGAATAATTTGTGAGGATAATATTATTCCTATCTTCTATTAAGATTACACTTCCGTAAACTTTAACTTTTAGCGTTGCAATGAACTTAGTTTGCCATTTATTCTATGGGCTCCATGTCCACGGCAGTTTTGATGATGAGTATTCGATTGCACGACAGGAAGTTTCCTATTTATGAGCCTGATTCTACCAATTACCCCTCATGTGTGCAAACAGTTCTGTTTAAAATAGAATAATAATACATTTAATACGATAGATTTAATTAACTTGTTGATCGGATGTATTTAGAATGTGTCATATAATTTTGTGCAGAGCCACCGTACGCGTAAAATGGCAGATCTGAAATCAGGTTTGTATTGTTTCAAAAATGTCATATAAGTTTAGTCTTAAGATTACCGTTATAAGACTAGTTTTATTTATTGAACTTAATCATAACTAGGATTATGCACAGTGAGCACTTTCTTGTAACACCATCTTCGTGAAATATTATTTGATAACGATGAATGAGATGTACACTGCATTTGCATGAGCAACGATTTTTTTTTTCTGGAAATACAATGATGATGTGATTTTAGCATCCGATCAACCTATTGTTCCAACCTAAATAATAGGTTAGAGTGGAACACAGATCTGATTCCAAAGTCAAGTTAAATTCGTTCTAATCATCGAATGTGCTTGCATCAAAAGCATTATTATATTTACGCTACATACGTTTTAAAAATAAGATTTATTATAAAAATTATAACTTTATCACCATTTAATACATTTTATTTGTTATTTTGGGGCTCTTTCTACAGTTAATACTCTTCTTGAATAGGTTTTCTATATGCAAATGTTTTAAATGTGATATATTATAAGACAAACGCAGTCTTCTATCTTGTCATGATTCATAATAAACTGGATACATTTAACAAATATCCTGCTGTTTTTAAAGACAAGCTTCAACAATCTAAGTAGCACACATATATTATACAGTCTTGTATAATATTCAATAACATTCGCAATATTGTATAATACAATGGTGTGCAAAACTTAAACAACAATGCAAATTTTAAGCAGATAGCCATGAAATTGCAGAAAAGGAGTTCTTGTGATCAGTACAATGAACACGTAATTCAAGAGAAAGGTCATGCGTATGCAAATATCAGGAAAAAAACGTCACAGGCGACGTGAGCGTACGCAAAACACGTGCTGAAGGCGCGCGCAGCTCAACACTATAATAAAAGGAAGGACGGAAACGCAATTAAAGACATTCGCTGCAAGTGCACGTGAGTTAATTCGTGAAATATGGCTAGCAGAAATCCCCTGGACGATTTCACACGTGGAAGAATGATCGGAAAGCTGGAGGAGAGGCGTAGTGTGATCAGTGTAGCTGAAGAGTTCGGAATCAACAAAAGTGTCGTTTCGCGCGCTTGGAAAGCCTTCCAAACCACAGGAACAGCTGTGAGAAAGGTTGGTGGTTGCCGCCCCAGGAAAACAACTGCAGTGGATGACCGATATATCGTCCTGCAGGCGAAAAGAACCCGAAACCAGTCAGCAAGCGCCATTGCTCAGCAACTGTGTGCAGCAACGGGGCGACAAGTGTCGCGTTTTACTGTGTCCAGACGCCTTCACAAAGGTGGCCTATTCGCCCGCCGTCCTGAACGTTGCATCCCTTTGACAGTTTCCCACCGGCGACACCGTTTAGAGTGGTGCAGGGAGCACAAAAACTGGACATCTCATCAATTGAGTCGTGTCCTCTTTACAGATGAGAGTCGTTTTAGTGCCACAAGCGATTCCCAACGATAGTTGATTTGGAGAGAGGTCGGGACATGGTTTCATCCCAGTAACATCACGGAAAGAGGCCCTTTCGGTGGTCCTGGAGTTGTCGTATGGGGAGGCATTATGATGATCGGGAGGACTGAACTCCACGTTTTCGACAGAGGTTCTGTAACTGGAGATCGCTATTGTCAGGAGGTGATCCTTCCCCATGTGCGTCTGTTCCGAGGTGCCATTGGATCAGACTTCGTTTTTATGGATGACAATGCACGGCCACACAGGACTCATGCGGTTGAGGAGCTCCTGGAAAGTGAAGATATCACTCGAATGGATTGGCCGGCGTGCTCCCCTGATTTAAATCCGATAGAACATGTGTGGGATGCTTTGGGGAGACGTCTTGCGGCACGATTACATCCTCCTGGGAACACCCGACAATTTAAACAGATGCTGATTGAGGAATGGGCACTCTTACCTCAAGAACTGTTGGACAGTCTGGTGCTGAGTATGGGGAGACGGTGCGATGCAACTATTGCAGTAAGGGGAGGGCATATCCCATACTAAGGAACATCTGCTTGCTGTTCTTCCTCTTGGACAGACAATCGTGTGTAACGATACTATGAGTTCAATAAAGCCTTTTCTTGTTTGATTCCATACTGTATGCATTGTATTCATTTCTGCGCAACTATGTTTTCGTCATTCTTTCAGAACAGAAATGCTGTATCTCATTTCTGAATTTCATGTCTCTCAGATGATTTCTCGTGAAGTTATAGCAAAAAACATACCTGTTGCTTAAGTTTTGCACACCAGTGTAATAAAGGATATAGTATAATATGGAACAATAAAGTAAATATTACACATCAGGATGGACTACCTGGGAAGCACACTCTCGAATTTTGGAATAAAAAAAGCGGTTTCATAATATGTTTAGTAAAAAGATAATGGTTAGAAAGAGACCAGATTGACTTTCGTGAACATGTGTGAATCATGCACACACAATTGAAAGTTAGAAGTGGCACAGTGCAATTTAGAATCCTCTGAATAAAAACTGCAAACAAATCTTCATTTGCAACTAAGAATACAAAAAGAAATAATGTAAAATAAAAAAAATACTTGCATTCCACATTATTAAAACCATTTAAGAGCTTTCCTTTTTATCATAGTTATTCCTCTAAAATCCCTCTCTCTACATTATTAATTGTATCTCTCCCTAAAAGCTGCAAAAATTCAATAGACTTTCTCATTTTTTTAAAAATGTTATTTATATAATTTTATACTGATGTATTTAGAATTCTAGAAATATTTTCCCGTTATTTAAAACTTTTTACGATTCTAAGACAGCAGTTATCATAATTGTTAGAAATCTGCTTCTCATTATTGTATAAATATTTACATTTAAAGTTTGTTGATCATGTGATCGCTACATCAAGTTCATGTGATTACTACAATCTCAATCATCATAAACATTTTCATATTCTTGAAGAATTCAGTCTTTATCTGCTGAAATCTATGCAAGTATACACTTTGTCGTACCATTAAATCGTGCCGTTATTACCTTGCAAAGCACGAACGAAACATAAAAAGGCACACCGACAGCCTAACATGCAAAACATCACACAATGAAAGATACAGTTGGAAATTAATCACAAAGGAAAGGATATGACCTTGAAAGAGACTACAAAAGTCCTTTTAAAAAATTTTAATCGAGAGTAAACAGTCGAGGAAATTGGTTACTTATGAACAGAAAGTTCTGATATTCAGATAGTGAATATAATACCTCTCTGTTAAGAGAACCAATGGTTCTTCCCGTATTTCTCTCTCCCCTTAGAGGCAAACGGCATTTAGCACTTTTCAGAAAATGTTACATTATAATTTAGAGAGTTTCTACTTAATTCTCCTCTTAATTTCATGCCTATCTACTTTGCTTTGCTTTGAAGAAAATAGAGGGGTTAACTTTCAAATTTGAACAATAATCTGTATTCAAGAAGTGCTGATAGAAAATTCGAGTGCCCTTTCTACAATAAATACGCTATATGAATATATTTCTTTTCAGCAAATAGTATAAATGCACAGATATTTTCTTCTGTAATTATAAATCCATTTTTTAAATATTATTTTATGTTGGAAATATGTGAAAATAAAAAGCTTCGAGTTTTAATTATCGTGAATACTTTGCACAATTGAATACTAATTTGTTACATAAAAATCAGCAATTAAAAAAAATCATTTTGTAGAAAGTATATTTTCCATTGCTGCCATGATAAGTATCTAATGATAAAATAGGTAATCGTTTTATAAGTATTTGTAACCCCAAAATATAGAGTTATTCACTTTCATTCGTTAAATGCCATTATTGATCAGTAAGAAACATCAATTGTGTTTTAAAAGAGAATTTCTAAGCTTAACAACAAGGTTATATTTATCATGGAAAAATAAAAACACCTACAGAGAAATTTATATTTAAACATTGAAAAGTTGGCGTTGATTTTAGAGCATGCTATTTCAGTGGAATCCACAATAATCCAGATTCTATAACCGATTTTTGAGGTTAGAATAATTGTATTCCTTTTGATTTAATTTGAGTGAAACAGCAATGAGATACGAAACAAGTTTCAAAGCGACGTAATGTATAGAAAGACATATTGCACATTGCATTTTTGGATTCTTCCTGACAAAAGTGAGTGAAATGGAAGATAGAGATAGGGTACATTTCTTGGGCAAGTTCTCCAGTTCAATGTGATTTGTGAAATCCAAGATTTAATACTATAGTCAAACAATATGCGATTCACTAAATTATAGAATTATGATACTTTCTTCATATTTAATGAAAGATTCAGAATGTTGAAAAATATCAAAGAAGGGACCATGAATTATGAGGGAATAATCAACTCTCGATGATTAACATTTTGTATAGCATGAATGGAAGTAATGTGAATTTTAATTAAATGGATAAATCAAAAATTAAAAAAAATCCTATTTAAAGAAGCCTTTTTTTTGTGACATGTTTAAAAATTGCTTGGTGACATCTTATAAGAAAGGCAAAAAAAAAAAAAAAATATTTGCTGCCGTCATTAAACTGAAATAAATCAGGCTTGCCTTGGAAAATTCCTCCTGGAGCGCTTTCTTATAAATGCATAAAGTGAATTTTAACTAAAGCTTGTTTGTTTAAAATTTTGAATTATGTCCATATAAAATCGTCATTATTCAAAATGTATATTTGGAACTCAATTTTTAAAATCCAATTTCATCTCATAACAAACATCTTTTTTTACAGATTGTGTGTAAATTACTAGCTTATAACATAATCTGTCCTTCTACGCCTTATATAAAGGGATATATCCGATAAATTATTTTTCATCAAACTTAAGCCTTGTTTTATATATATAGAAATCGTTAATCTTAATTTTCCCGAATGGATTGAAATAATACATGTAATTTGAATGCTTTCTTCATCTTTTTAAAAACATTTCATATTTTAATTGAAATAAAAAAGTAAAATGGGGTAAATAAAAAAGCAATGTTTTAATTGAAATAAAAAATCTGAATTATTTGAATAAATTTAAAATATGTCGCATACTAAAAATAATTTAATTATACCGTTGAAAAAAGCGGTATCATAAAGTGAAACAAATATTCTGGACAAAAATATAGCTGAGATATAATAAAATTTCTTTTATTATTATGATTTTAATGACTATTATTATAAACGTATTCCTTAAATGATGAAAAATCTATACTTCAATTAATTTTAACACCTGAATAAATATTAAAATTCTATATATACTTATATATCTATCTCTAAAATAAGTGAGGTGCCTATTTCTTATAAAGCGCACAACTAAATTTATCTTCATATTTAGAAAGTATGCCAACCACCTAAAAATTTCATGTGCACACAAAATATATCTCGATGACTGCAAATTAACTACTCCAGTTCCGTTTTAAGGAAAGTGGAATAATTTAATAAATGCAAACCCCTCCTGCCCCACCATGAGTAAGAAACAACCATCCCGGTATCTGAGGTTACAAAGGGATAATATCACATGGTCAATCGGATCTTAGAATACAAATTATCTAAAATTTAAAATTGCCTCACCGGGGCACATACACACACATACACAAAACAACCCTAATATACACTAGCTATAATACTTACTGATATTCTATGATTAAAGCATAATGTAAAATTGCAGATCAAAAGAATATTGAATCAATGATTTTTAAATAAAGAAAATCCGGAGTATAAAAATTTGACAACACAATGAAATAAGTTTGATTTTTAATATAATAATGAGAAGTAATTTTCAAATTCTGTTTAAAATCATTTCCTGAAAAATATTAGAGTTAGGGAGGAAAATTGTATAAAAATTAAATTAGCACCATAGAAAATAAAGAATCTGAATTTAAACATGGAGTAAAACGAAATTATTTCTGTACAATACTATTTTGTTTTCCAATCATTACGAAGAAACGCCAACATTTCGCGAATTTAATAAGTTTTCTAAAAGGATCTTTTTTGCTTCGTGTCTACATACACATCGCACATTCATTTTATTATAAGTATATACTATAAAACTTCAATTTAAGGATGCATTATTGAACATGCTTTTTATTGCATTCCTTAAAATGAATACTATTTGTAAAAATTTTAATACTGTAATTTGATATTTCAAAGTTGGGGGAATTATATTTAGAATATTTTTAAACGACTTTCTTAAATGCCATTTCCATTGTATTAATAAATACATACAGCTCTTAATAATTACGTCAGAGCTCTTTCAGGAGCTTATACTAGTTAACAGCTTTTTTAACTCAACAATGGTAGCGTTCAAGAGTGTGTTTTCTTCATATAATTTTTAAAAAGCAAACAGAAAAATGTAACATCTTCTTTTGGGTGTTTTAAAAGTTGTCAAAACTTTAATCCTCGCATAAGTACGATAGTAAATTTTGGTTTTTGGCAATATCTGAGAAAGCTTTTTGTGTATACAATGTGCCCATAGAATTCTTCTACAATAAAAAATATCGAAATTTTGTAAACAAATGCGATGACTAAAATATATCAAAATGATGAAAAATCTCTATGTATCATATCTTGGTTTATGTTTTTTTAGAAATTACATTCTTAGAATCATTATTGAAGGGTTAATTAAAGGAGAAAATAAATGAGTTTCGTATCGTCTTTTTGAAATATATATAATATAAAATGATATGTAAATCTTGTAATGTGCTTCTTTCTATTTCAAGACCCCAAGTCTCCATTCATGAGGAGTGATAGACTTTGCTTTAGACAAACAATCTTTTTCAATCTAATTAATGTTACTATAATGCAAAATAATTTTTTATTCGTTTTCAATATCTTTAATTAAGAATATTTCCAGATTCTGGAAATGAGTAATGATAGAAGTTAGAAATGCTAATAGCGTATAAATTTTGATGCATGAATATGAATATTATTAGCCAATCTATGTACAACTTGATACGATAATGGTAGTTTGGATACAATACTTACAACAAAATACTGAAGCACTTAAAATAAGTGTTCAGAAATCCTGCCCTTTGAAAAATATATGTTTTAATGTACATGGAAATGGATGAAAAATTGCATTTCATTAAATCTAGTATATCCTTTTTCTTCAATTTATTTCACTAACTGAGAAATACGGTAGTTAAAGTCTTCAAACTTTTAAAAGTGATTTGCTTCTATATACATGATTTACTAATAAAATCTATATATAATGTTTTAGCAATTATTTTAGCAATAATTTTAGAAATTATAGATGAAAGGAATCGATATGATAAAAATAGTTCTCGAAACAATATTTAGCAAAACAGATATAAAAAATATAGCTTTTAGATATATATCATTTCATAGATATAAAATTTTATAATAAAATAATAAATAGATTGTAATCGTTTTTTTTAATCTGAGGTTTTAAGATGCTATTTTAAATGGTAAACTCTCAAGTACTTTTCATATCTTCAAATTATATGATAGTCATTATTTTTAATTTTAAGTGCATTAAAACGAAAGAAATATCATTATTATTATTATTGGACCATTACGCTGTTTTAAACTAATATTGGAGGAATGTTGTGCAGAATTATTTTTTAGAGGTTTGGAATTGTCTGAAATTGTAATTACGCATTTATTGATTATGGCAACAATTTTTATATTTGTAATAGAAAACAAACATTTCATAATGCAAATATTATCTTTTCTTTTTAAAGTTCCAGCTTTAAATCTTTTTGTAAAATGGTTACATTTTAAATCAGGCATAATTTTTACTTTGATGAAGTTTCTTTCTTTACAATTCAAATTCTGATGATTTTCATTTTCCAGTATCCCAACTCTTTAAAGTTATGTATAAAAAGTAGTTTCAAATTATATATATATTTAAAATAATCTAACTATTTTAAATAATAAAAAAAAACTAATCACCCAGCCTCCTACTACATATCCATTTTCCATATTTATCATATGAAATCTCATAACCTTTAAATATATCATCATAGGTCGTCGGTCCTTCTTCATTTTCTATCTTTGAGAGATCAAGAAAAAAAATAATGTGTCCTCTATGGCGATATTTTACGAACAGAAGCAATGAAGCAATGAACTGATTTCAATTAATTCATGATCCCTTGTGTGTCATCAAAGATCCCTTGCAATTCTTCTCTCTCGATTTAAAAATGAAAGAAAAACACTACTTCGCAATACATTCCCATATAGGTCGCCATCTGTGTCATTGTGACGATTTCTTAAAATTTTATTTGCATGATTGCTAATCGCACGATACGTCATCAATGATCATTTATCCATTTGCTCTTTTACAACAACAATTGAAAGATGACATTTTGAAATATCCCTCAGCCTCGTCAACTGAAGCAATTAGGACTATCTCCATCGCTTTGATGACTTTATTTCTTTGCAGTATAGCTAAACTAATCAAAAGAGGCTATCTTTACTATACAAATTTGCTTATATCTTTATAACTATACTTTCAATAGGATTTTTCGCGATAAAATCTAGTATATCAAAGTTGAGTGGAATTAATTAATTGTTCTTAATAATACTAATTATCTTCGGAGACATATTCATGACATTAATATATTCATACTGATATAGTTTGATGAAATATACCCTTGAAAATTTAAACAAGTGTTATTTTAAATTATGTTTGCATAATAATGATCGATTTTTTATCATGCTTACGAAATTGCTTGAGAAATAGCTGGCCAGTTGTTGTAATCTCAAAGATTCTTTTACAATATTAAAATGTTATAGTATTATATATAATTAGCCGCCTTTGGCGATCAGCCAGTTAGCCATTCTAAATGCTCGATAAAATTTTAATAATTAAATATTGTATGTAACTCCATTTTTATAGCTTCTTCATAAAAACATTTTAAAACTTCAAATTTTGATAGTCATATAATTCATTCATAATATTATAAAATCATAACGTAATACGTATTTTTGTAATTTTCTGTTAGCTCCCGTTGAATTTATACTTTAAATTAAAGTGAAAATTATTAAACTGTAATTAATATGAGAAAATGTTTTTACTGAAACAAAGCTTTTTTTATAAATGTGAGTACTGAGAGCAGAGTCGCTGAGCATTTAAACCTTAAGTGCACTAAAGAATATCTTTTATAATTTAAGTAATATCTCAAGAATATTTCAACAAAATTTTCTCAGATACATCATGAAATTCAGTTTTTGTTTTAGTATCAAAGTTTAAGGTTTTAAATGTCGTGAATGACAACATTTAATTTTGTTTCAATCCAAAAATATATTTCAAAAAATTATGAAGTCTAAATTTTATACAGACCTTTGGACCTAAGAAATCATATTCTGCTAAATATTCTTCAAACTTCAACTTTTAAATAAATATATGAACGTTTCTATATTCTGCTATCAAATCTGTTAACTTTATGAAATTTTCAATTGAATAGTTTAGAACTGTCAACATTTTTATAATCTTAGACCAATCAGTCTCAAGAAACCCTAGGCGCTGATTTGGGTATCATCTTTTTGAGACGGTCGATGAAGTGATTCTTAAATCGCCCGTTTTTATTGAATAGTGGTATTCAAATTTCCATAAATCAGTCAGTTTTAGTGACTGCTTAATAAATCAGTTTAATAAATTGTTGTGCAAGTCTTTGTATTTAAAATATTAGTGTCTCAAGAATATTTTGTTGAATATGATTCACAGTGTAGAAGGTCTAAATAAAAGGCAAACATTCTAAATTTATTAGAGCCTTTATTGACTCAAGTTATATAAAATATAATTATTTACTTCATTTAGACCATTTTAACTCATGTATTTCTATTACTAAAGTTTTACAAATTAACTCTGGATTGAAAAGATGCACATTAAAACATGCTTGCCTTAAATTAATCTGATTTATTGAATTAATAATGTAGATATTGTAAATGATCATAGAAAATTTGGCTTGAATTTATTTTTTAGAAAATAAATTATCATGTGAGAACATGATGTTGTTTTGGCTTGAGGCTTTTGTAGCGACGAAATGCATGGGCAGAAAATTGGTGATTTATAGCTTTTGAGGAATCAATTTTTCACTTTGAGGGTTAATTAGAAAATGATAAATTAGGTTGTCACATTTGGCGGCTTATCGCCAACAAAAAAGTTATAACTTGGCATGGATATACACCATGTACCCGCTTCTCCTGTCTGATCAATAAAGAGTAGAGTTGTAAGAAGTTATCGTCCAAAGAAGCACAAAGAACAAAACGAAAATCAACACGAAACATCCAGGGGAAATATCGAAAGGTGTCTATATACATATATATTGTAATTATAATAATAATATAATTTTTTTTAAACTTCTTTTGCTAACTAGAAAATTGAAAATAAAAGTTTGAAGCTAGAGGGAATTTGAGATGAAAAAAACAAAAACTTTGCCTTTTAAAAATTTAATGATTGCGAAATACAGTAGTCACGTAATCATTTCACACAAGTTGAAACTGGAGGCCAGATATTTTTCGCGCCAAAAAATATCTGGCCTTGAGACAAAAGTTTCAGAGCGCTACCATTATTGAGATTTTAAAAAAGCAACGTTATTTTTCTAAATATCGACGCAAGAATAATCGGATATTCACATGATTGTTCCAAACCAGTTTAAAAAACTAGTTAATGATTTAAATTAAATGACAAATCATGACTTAAAAAATAATAATGCTCTCACATGATAACATGAAATTTGTGATAGCAGAGTTTAATTTTTATTTTCATCTCATTTATATCATTTCTTAGAGATTTATATGTTTAATTGCAAATTACATTTTTATATGTTTAATTTGCAAAAATAGTTGATTTATTTTTTCATTTGAGCTTTTTTCCATATCATGACAACATGTTGATAAAAGCTAATTTTC
>JAPMOR010090239.1:214085-243376 GCA_026543865.1 Argiope aurantia | reverse complement strand
TTATGATATCAAGATATTTGAGAAATATTCTCCGAAATTTTTACAACGTTTAGTTGCTAATTTTACGAGTTAATGTAGCAGAATTTACAATTTATTAGATACAAATAATTATTGAATTATTGCTCTCAGTAACTTAAACTCTAATTTAACTCTTATTAATTAAATAATTTTTTACCTAAATTTTATTGGTTATCTTTGTAAGGAAGATTTAACGAATGAAAACAAATAATTGGTAATAATTTTTAAGAAAAGTAAAATATTAATGTAAAATAATATTTTCAACTTTTCAGATTAGAGAGATGCGTAATTTACATATGCATTAGGAAACCTAACTTTATAAGAAGATATATTAAAATTTGTTGATAGAAAAGGTAAGGAAGTGAATAAAAGATAAATTACCTGCAAATTCAAATAAAAAAGAATTAAAGTTCAGCATGCTCTAATGTACTTACAAATCAGTACAGCTTTTTAATTAATTTAAAGTTTGATCCCGTCCGGCAATAACACTACACCTGAGAATTATTATGACTTCTATATATGACAAAATACTGTGACGAATCGAATTAACAATAAATAATAAATTTATATAAGAATAATTTAAATGTGAACAAAGTTTTAAAAAAGTTTAAAAAAATATTATCTATGTATTATTTATTTAATTATTCAACATTATATATTATAGTAACAAAAAGTGACATTAATAGAAATTTACTTTGGCAAGCGCGTGGTAATCCATCATCGTGTTAAAGAAACGAGAAAAGAACATTTTTTCGAGTAAGAAAATCAAATCATTTTGTGAAATAATGGTCTAATTTCATTTCTTAAAAGATTAACCTTTCTATCAGAGATATATTCTTCTTCACTATGTGCCTCGATAATTAGGTTATTAAATTTACAATCCTCAGCCAGCGTAATTTTTTTCTACTTTTTTAAGATTAATGCAGAAAAAAAAATGGAGGTGTCTAAAAAATTATCGCTTGCATTTTCCTCTTATTCATTTACGCCTTCAAGAGTAGATCGAGATCTTTAAAAGTGTAATTACTTTATTATGTTCTTTGTAAAGCAAATAAAATATTTGTTCATTGAATTAGAGTAAATTGTTTTGAAAGTTGTCAATAAATAAATTAATATTCCGCCTATTAATAATCTAAATATAATAGGCAGCTGAAGATGTTTTCGAATAACACGCACGAAAATATTAATCGATTTTTTTTATTTATTAAATATTTTAAAGGGTAATTATATTGTTTTTCATGTTATTTATTTTAATTTTTTTTTTAGATTTACTCTTTTTGCAGATAATAAAATAAATTATATCTCCATTAATCATTGGATGTGTATGTATTAGCACACTACGGAACAGATCGTTTCGCCTACAGCTATCAAATGTATCATAGGTATATGTTAGAGGGTGTAAAATTTTATCTAGGGACAATATTTTTGAAATTTTAATGAATTCACCCTTTTCTCATTATAAATACTGAAAATATTGCAGCACAAAAATGTTTACATCATAAAATTCAAAGGATTTTGCTACGATCAATATCAACATTTCATGACATTAACATTTTTATATCTTTTCAATTTTTTAAAGAATTTTCAAAAATATTTTAGAGTGTATTTACAACAATATATTTTATTGTAGAAGTGAAATATTTTTTTCCCATTCATACTATTACAATGTCTTTTTTCTATCGTTGATAATTCAGACAGGATAATTGTAGTTTTTTTCATACTGAATAGCTTTTAGTATAAGGCTTTCTTCTAGATATATAAATTTTCTAGATCATTTTAATTTTAGATGAAAAATCAGGGTCCTATTTTGAATTTTTTGTGATGTATTTCTTCCAAATTTAGGTAAATTTTCATTTTTCCTTTTCATTCATTTATTATACATTCACTCGGGTTAGAAATTTTCAGTAAACTTAGAATACAAGCCTTAACCTTGCGTAAATAGATTTTTCAATAGGCAAAGTATTCAAATATTTAAAATGGAAATTTGATTTTTAATGCGATCTTGTTTTAGAGACTATCGAGTATGCACATTTATAGAAATGATGATATGGAAAAGAATTTAGAAACAGTTTCAACGTTTTGTTAAGCTATTCCATCAAGTGATTGTTGCCTTAAGAAATGTTTATTTTCATATAAAAGCTTTAAGAATATCATGATAAATTCAAGAGAAACCATTATTTTATTAATTAGACTTTTACTTACGATACTTTCAATGAATAAAGATATTAAAATGCTTTTAATTAGTCAAAAAAACGGCATAAGTAATATTTATCGCGCATAGTAATAATAAATTACTATTTTTTTTCTAGAAACTAGTATTCTTCTTGAATAAATAAATATTTATTTCAAATGCTTTAAAGTGCATTTCATTGATTTTAAACTTGAAGTTGAAAAGATTTAGAAAATTTAACAGAATACATTCATTTATTTGATTTTTTAAATAGTGTCTGTTAACTGAACTGTTTAAAGCTGAAAAATCATGGCTCTAGATCCATTCCTGCTAAATCTCTTATAATTGCCAAAAATGCCGCGTGATGGGTTTAGCCAAAGATCCCTGGTGGTGTAGTTAGTTAAAGATCTCAGTTGTAAGCGGATCATGTACGAGTTAATCCACTGAAATCACCATTCTTCTGTCTGGTGTGGAGTGGAAAATTGTAAAGGCCATTATAGGTTCTATTATCTATCTCATTATTTTAGTAAATTTGAAAGTTAAGGGTACCTTCTCACAAAAGCCCTTATTTAGCATCCAAATTTGACATAAATCTTAATAAATAATAAAAATTAAGTACAGATGAGATTCCACCAAATATATAGGCATTTCTTTGGAAGAACAGAAATTGGTACTATATAATAAACAAACAATTCAGCAACAAACTATTCATGATACAAAATTATGACTGAATTCATTTGAACATTTATTTAATTACATTAATGAATGAATTTATTTTATTAGAAACAACATTTCAAAATTATTGATTTCAGAATTTTCTATCCAGCCATTCTAAGTATTCATATTTAAAGAATCATCTTGTAACGTATAATAATATATTTATAATACAATAATGATTTTTGTTTTACATATTTTCTGTAAATTGCATGTGGCCAACACCAAAATATTATAAAGGAAAGATCTTTGAATATAGGACTATAGAATTTGACAAGCGATTATTTTTTGGGAAGTAAAAAAAAAATCGTAAATTTTCTCAAACAGTAATTTTTTTCATTTATTTTAAGGGTGAATATTTTTAAATATTATTTTCATCCATGCTATTTAAAAATATTAAACGATGTTAAGTATTAATGCAAAGAAATTGACTCATGGCGTTTTAACTTACATTCACATAAAATTATCAGATAAGATGACAAGTCATAGCTTTTTTTTAAAAATAAAATGCAAGTTAGTGTGTACATAAATTGTATAATAATCTAGTGAATAATAGAACCTAAACTCTGAAAGCTTAATTTTTAAATGAATTTGTATTAATAATATAGATTTATTATAATCGGAGTTGATTAATTAAGCGAATTAATAGTAGCCAGTTGTATAGCAGTGAGCCGTCAGTTTTATACAGCTAAAACGAGGAGACAGGGGAGAATAGCATACTTTTGAGAGACCAACGCGAATAGTCCAGGGATATTCTCACAACTTGTTGAGCTCTGTCTGGACGCTTTGCGTGCTGTTGTGGTTGTTTACAGCTGATAAAATTCCTGTACGCTGCTATTTGTTGCTATTGCTACTATTTATATACTGTGGGCACGTCCGGGCTGTGTTTTATTGTTTGAGTGTAAATGAATATATATATATAGTTTAACAGTCTTCCATTATTAAGCAACTTCTTAAATAATAATTTATAAATGTATTAATTTTAAATTTATTAAAGTTATATATTTATATATTTTCTGCATTTCTAGATACATTTTTTGTATATAAATATGTTATGAATATAATTTCTGTTTTGACAATTATCTGCAAGCATTATTTACTTAAACGGCGTGTTTACTACTTTTAGATCTTAATATTAATTACCATTTTCTAAATGCTGAGAAGAATACATATTTTTGAATTAAGATGAAAATGAACGTTATAATAATTTCTGACATACAATTCTTAAAACTATTTCTTATCAAATATAAATGTGCACATAATCCCATTTTTCGTAAAGGTATTTCAAAGCTGAAATATAAATATTTTATAATGATAAGAAAATTGCTTCTTCAAATCGGTTTATCTCGTAAATATTTTGACATTTCTGAGCAAAAAAAAGTATTTAAAACAAGTTTTATGATTCCTTTAAAACTAAAGATTAAATGTTTTGAAAATCTAAAAAAAATTCTGTTATGGTATTGCACTTTTACTTTTAAATAAACAAGGGCTTTAATTTGTGAAATTTTATTTATCAGAAATTATATGTTTATAAGTTGAAGATTCTATGATTTGTAATTTTTTTAATCAATATTTGTAATAAAGGCTTGAAGTCAACATTATATTATAGTTTATAATTTGTTGATCTTTACTTTTGTACAAGTTGTTGATCTTTTCTTTTTATACATTACAATTAAATTTCTTTATTCATGGATACATAGAATTTTTTAATGAATGGAAACTTAGTTTCGAGAATATTAAACTAAATTTTTTTGAGAATTTTTAACTAATTATTTTTTATAGATTTTGCTCATACTATCTTATGTATCAGATTTCATTCATTTATTTATTTAGCCGAAAATAAGTTTTGTTATATGGATTATAGCTGTATTATTTACTTAAGTCAAAAAATAATGCAGTTTTCGCCGTTTTTAAATTTTGAACACACTAATAGAACGTTAAAAATATTTTCTGCAGAAAGTTATGAAAATTCAAATGAAGAAATTAATTAAAATTAGTTGACAGCTTTTAAAACATTGTTTTATTTGTATATTATACAAATTCTGTATGAATTCGGAAATTGAAATTAAGAAAATTATTATACAAAGCATTAAACGGATAAAACACATTAATTACTCGCAGTGTTTTATATATTCCATAAATAATGTTATTTTTAATGAATGTAGAAATTAGAATCTTTTTAATACGGTTTAAAATATCTTGTTGGAATCTCATATCAGTATATTTATTTATTATTTTTTTTAAATTTTTTATCCTCAAGAATGTCATGTCTCACATTCCATCCCAAAGTAAATAATGTATATCATTTTATCAACAGATTGACAAAATATATAAGTTAGTATCGTTTATAATTTTCCAGATTTGTAGTTGTATCTGTAACCGTGGTAGCCAAGATTTTTGTATTCTTTCATATTTGAGCCTAAATTTTGAAGTGTATTTTAAATTTTATTTACTATCGGTGACGGCTGAGTTTTCATATGTCATGATACAACTATATTCACAGCATTATTTTAAGGTTTCAAATGAGCTTTATGTTATTTTTTTATTTTCTAGAACAAAATCTTTCTCACCGTGATCGATATATTTTAATCTTTCATATCAGTTCCAGTTCCACCACATCAGTTTCTCAATGAATGGACCGTTCGCAAATATTCTATTTCACTAGATATTTGGTTTAAAAATGGAGCAGGATAAATGTTCATCGAATTTGAAATAGAATATTGTCTTCGAAGGACTAATGTATTTTTGAATACAATTTTGCATAGGAAGAGTTTTATATTTGGTCATCGAAATATTTATTCTGTTGAATCGGATTTACATTTATTTGAACAACACTGTTGGATGTAAAATTGCTCTATCATAGGATACGAATTTCGTCAAAATCAAAAGGATTATTAAATTAATTTGAATTAAAGAATTAAATCAAAGGTGCATAGTATTGTTTCATTCAATCTTGGCTTATAAAAATGAAAGGTATAGCTTACATTTCCTTAAATGCATTCTACAATTGTTCTTTCTTGCCATTTTTCGCCTATTCTGGCTTACATTTTGATGAAAGATTTGAGTCCCTGATTTTCATTATAGATATAGTTCTTATATAATTCTGACTAATATGTATATAGTAAAAATGCAAACTTCAAAGTTTTTGAAATCGCTCGTTGCATCTTTTTATATTAAACTAAAAATTGAGGAGGTTTTCATGGTCAATATATGACTGCTATCAAGGGGCACAAAGAATTCAAAATAAACTTCTGTCTTGCCAGTGGATAGCTTCTCCCTTCTATGGTAGGTGTAGCAATGTTGTGGACTTAATTCAACCCTAAAGAAGGAATGTGCTTCCTACAGGAAGGTTTGAGCCGTGACCAGTGATGGTTCTTAGGACTCCATCCTCAATTTTCAATCTCCAGTTGTAAATGTGAATGTTAATTGGAAGTTGGAGCAAGGACCCTAGCGATTAACTATATATCAGTATCCAGCAACATGACCAGGTACAGTACATAGGCTTTTCCTTCATTTATGATGATGCAGACATAATGGGAATAATACGTAGGTCATATTTTCGGTGGCAGGATGTTCAACCTACGATGCGTTTGATACATGAGATGGTAATGCTCCTTTTGTATCTGATTATAGTATAGGATTAGCAGCTATTCGTCACAAATTCACCTAATGGCCTATTAATGTTTAATTTTCCTTTTAATAAGATTCAACGATGAGTAATTGCTTTCTATTAAGAACTCTACCATAATCTCGATGAAATTACCAATTCTAAAAACAGTTAGTTATTTTCTTACTTTTGATATTATTTCGAATCTTTGCGAATACACAAATTTGTCTATTTGTATACTTTGATTTATTGCAAAATGATTCAAAAAATTTGGACTAAATAGATTTTTTTAAAACTTTCATAACTTACATCAGTTTTAAAAAAAATCGAAAGTAAGTTATGATTGGGTCTTTCCGTTCCGTCCTATATATTAAATCCTCAAAAAGAAAAAAAAAGATTGCTTTCAATAAAAATAGAGAAAAGTTGCTACAAAATCTTCAGAAAAAATACATTAAGAAGTTAACATTTGTAATTTGCTAGCGTATTGCGCAATAATGTATTTATTTTCGAAGAGAACTGGGAGAAAATAAATAAAATGAATCGAATACTTCTTTTGGAGCATTCTGATATGAAAAGAAACTCCGAAAAAGTCATAACGTTGCATTTGCAATAAGTTGAAAATTTAAATATATTATATTATTTTATTTTTTAATAAAATCCTGATTTGAAAACTATTTCCTGGTGTAAATCAAAATTGAATTCGATTTATTTTTTCTTAAGAAACCTGTGACGAACGTTTTCATAAACCCTATTAAAGAAAGCAGTTGCATCCAAGAATTTTTTGAGTCAGAATTTCATGTAATGAAAAAAATCTAATTTTAGCTTGGAGAAAAGATTGAAAAAAAAATAAGGAACATTCTCAAAATAATGATCCATTTCTTATTTAAGGTAACATTAATATATTCTAAAGTAGCCAATAAACTAAAATTAATTTAACGCTCATGCTCATGATCTTATAGTATTAAATAGAATCTGTTCAAGAGTAATAATGAAAAGTTTTCCAGCCTAATTTAAGTAAAGAAATTTTAAATGAAGGAAAATTTCTGATTGAATTGAACGTAAAATTATTGCTTTTGCCTTTATGCATGATTTTATTAGAAATTTTAAAAAAGAGTATTTTATATTTGCTTTACTCTATTTTTCTGTGAAAACTCTAATAATAAGTAGTTTTATCTTAATTTATTTCTTTACCAATAAAATTTAAAATTCTGTATATCATTAAAAGGTTTTTTTAAGCAAATACATAAAATTTTCATGAAAGGCATATTTTTTTAAATTTTGTTTTTTTAAATTTGCATTCGTAATTCACTATTATATATCGTAAGGAATCTGCGAAATTGATTTTTTTCTCAAATCCATTACTAAGCGGCTTCTCTAGTATGGAATCATAATTTAAATGAATTAAACGAATAATTAAAAGTAGAATCTTGCAATCTTAAAAATATACAAGATATCAGAAGATGCAAACATACACGATTTTAAAATCTAAGGACATTATAATAACTCTAAATTCTATTACAAATTCTATCTTCACAAACATGAAACAAGTCAAACTTGTTTAATTTAAAAAAGAATCGTTAATCTACAATTGTTGAAAATATATAAATTCTGAATTAGGGCAGAATTCAGCATAATAAATGCAAATAAATATATTTAATGTAAACAATGAATCATTATAATTTAATATTGAACCATATTAGGCTAAATAATAGCTTATTAAAGATGATTCTGGTATTTATCCAAGTACAAACTTTTTTTTAAACAATTTGGGCTATTTTTTAAAGCGCTTTGGCTTCTGTGCAGGTTGGTAATAAAAAGTGTAAGAATTGCATTTGTATACATCAGCATTATGTAAAACATTCAGATAATAAACCGCTTCTAATACAGTCCACTACGCACAAACACTTTTTCGCATTTCTGTGTTTATAAAATTTGCAGATATGCTTAAATTTAGAGGGGCTAAGCACAAATTTAGATGTAATATTTATGCCAGAGATGATTTTTCCCCAGTATAGTAAAAGTGTCATATTGGATATATTGACGATTTATGCTTTATGTAACCTTAATGCCAGCATGTTGTAGAAGAATGCAATTGTTGTTTTTCACATTTTTGGCATTTTCTGAGGAAGTGTTTTAGACATTACTACCCTTAAGATTATCGGAAGCCCAGTTGATATTTTAAAGCAAAAAATCTGTGCTAGATCCCTTGGGTATAGTTTAAACAACAAGAACTTTACATATCTGGATACAAAGGAAAGCAGGAGGCATTATAAAATGTGACGCAGAAATTAGCTTTAGTTTATTTGCCTATTCATTACCCTCAAATTTGTACAGAAATCAGAAATTGAAAATTCCGGTCAATTCCGGTCAAAAATGGTCAAAGTTAATAATTTTGAATTTTAATATCTCAGTAAATTTTACAAACATATGGCTCATGTATAAGGACTCAGTACATAACTTCATGTCCTTATAGATGAGCTTAAGAAAAACATTTTACTCATTGTCACACTTTATTTTTCGAGCATATAAAAATTCAATTTTTCAGATTTTTTTTTCTTATTTTCCTCTACAGAAGCTAAAGTATCTACTTACATTTAGGTATCTAATTTGACGAAATTTTGTAACTGAAAGTATATGTGTAGTTGCAATATTTAAAAAAAAAAATTGCTTTTCCCACTTTCTAGAGATACTTTGTAATTTTTCATAGTTATAGAAAAAATGTGCAGTTTGTTAATTGAAATGCCATATAATTAATACACGACACAAGACAAATTAGCCGCTACAATTATATTGAGGAATCCATTGAGTTTTTAAGTAAGGCTCTACATAAAATAAATCAACTTTATTTATTTCGCAGACGATATGTGCAGTTGTGTCAGAATGTGATATTAATAGATCTGACTTATTTAAAAAAAAAAGAAATACAAGAAGACTCAGAAGTTCGTCGTTAACTTTAAAAGTGAATGTTGGAATATCCGTTTGCTCAGTAATGTTGGAAATGAAACCTAAAAACTACAATTTAATCGTTCATCATCTTTTAATGTTTAAAGCTCCCAAATTGTTCAGCAGCTATTGTTCTATATAATAAATCTTTAATGGGATTAATGACATACAAACTTTCAATGTGTCGTCTTCCTCTCAGAAGCTCCTGTCAGCATTATTTTTCCTAGGAAAAAGCGATGATTCTAATGTTATGACAGATAATGGGCAACTGCAAAAACTAACTAGTGCTCCTGTCAGCATTATTTTTGCTAGGAAAGAGCGACGATTCTAATGCTATGACAGATAATGGACAACTGCAAAAACTAACTAGTGATGAAGTAGCAAATTATGTTTGTTCGATAACACAAATAATCCTGTTACATTAATATTATTTCTATGCAAAGATTTCTTGTATCTTCATTCGCTCCCATTGTGGGGCACTTCGTAATTAAGGATAAGAAGCCTCCGATATGGTTGTTGGTTCTTGCCACCCTAGTACAGAAAAGGTTGGAGTTCTACTCCTCCTATTAATGGCGGGAAGTACTTCCCAAGTGAAGGGTTGTACCTTGGCCGGTGATGGCATTTAGGACTCAACTGCAGTTCCCGTCAGTTTTGCTGTTGCGGAGATCCATTCATTCAAATTTTTCCATGTACCTTTGGGCGGGTCGGAGTAGTAGGCTTAAAGGTACACACTTCATTTGTTTAAAACCTTTTGTTTTTAAATTTCCATCGGACTTTCTTTGCATTCTTTCTGTATATTGAATAAACGAATAGAAAATGTTTCTCGTTAAATACAAAGTAATAAAAATTTATATTAGTTTCTGGCGTATCTTAAAATTAACTCTAAAAACCTGCTTTTTAAAAGGAGACAAGACATAAAAATAGAAAAATGTTTTTTATTTTATTTTTTCACTACTGATTATCCTAGAGCCATTCATTTCTATACACTCAAGGAAGGAGAGGAAGCATAATGATCGTAAATTCAATATAAATGGTTCCGCACTCATTACCTGCTTCCCACCTCTTTAAATGAGTGTGGAAATTACACTCTGTTACATGAATGTGTGTACCTCCACCAATAACAATTTATCATGGATCAATTATGTAATCTAAGAACGATTTCGCAACGTTAATTGCCAATGATTCTTTTCCAGTATTTTGTTTTACCTTCCCAACAGATCTCGTTTTGTTCGAATTTGACGGATTATAGTAATTTGCCATCTCAAAACCGGCAATCATTGAGGGACGAAGAACATGAGAGAAAGACTATTCATTGCCTAACGATGAAAAAATCAATTACTCTCGTTTGAGGGTACATTAAATTTGTCACGCTCGCTGGAGTTCGTATCGAATTCCCCAAAGTGTGTGGCTCTGACACAGCTGCTCGAAAAGTTTCGCATTTCACGACTGTTAAAGGTCGAAACAGTGACAGACCGATGGGTAAAAAAAAAATAACAGTTATCAAAAGGACATTTTATTTTTTTACTGACAAGTTCTTAATGAGCTATCAATGAAAATAATACCCCATTTTATATATTTTAAGTGCAACATAAATATGTAATGTCATTGGAATAATTTTATTATACAGTGGAACTTGACAACTTCGAAGATGGCATTAAAAATAATTTAATCGAAAAATTGAATTAAAAATAGCTATAAAAAGAGTAAAGCAAGAGAAAGCGGCAAATATTTTCGTATATGAAATATCAAGAAAAATATCATTACAATTATTAAAATTTTTAGCCTTAAGAATTAGATGATTCATCACGTTTTATCTCTCTTAGTCTGAAAAGGATTTTTTGACGTAAGAGGGTATCTGATTGAGCGTCTTTTAAAAAATAATTTGAAAGTATAAAAAAAAAGCTAGAATTATAAAATATTGTTTACAAACACAAATATTGTAGATTTATATCAAAATTTTAATTTGCTTCTACAGGAAATCATTTTCCATTTATATTTCAAATAAATGAAATTTGGCACATGATTTTCCTATCAGAATTTTAGATTCTCTACATGTTTTTGTAAAGTAAGTTTAATTGTATTAAGTCCTGCTTTAAAGCAACCCTAGGTCTATTTTGAAATGGATCTCGTAGTATTGAACCGCATACACATGGTGAGGAACGACAATTGAGCTGATGCCTCCTATCCAAACTTCCGCGCCACGCCAACTACATGAAATTGACCCCGATACATTTAACGTGTACCAGATCCACTTATACATGGATTCTTCGATATAATCAGGTCAAGAACTTGGAACCTTCTGCTCTCGAAGCAAAGGCCTGCTCCATTGGCCTATCAAATTTCGGAAGAAATTCTTAAGAGTCTCCATGCATAACCAATGTGATAACTGAAACATGCAGAGTCTTAGATAAATATATTTTGGTAAGCAATCCTTATACCATAAATATAGATTTTAATAAAAAGAGAGCTTATCAAATATACCAATTCTGAAATCAATCAGTCAAAGATAGGTAGTTGAGTTATATCAAAAGATTTGAAAAGTAAAATTCGTACGTGTCTTTTATAAGAGAAAGAATAGCCAATAATGAAATATTGAAACAGTTTTATTCTTAGAGAAAAAATGAAGGTTAATGTCCCTCGTTTTTAAGAACAAAAGTATTTTTTTAACATTTTGAAAGTTTAAGGATACCTAAACTATTGGAATCTTATTCAGCTTTTTTTCCATTTTTTTTTTCTTACAAAAACATATGTTTTTCCCCCTTTAAAGATTTTTCTCTTCTAATGGCAAAATATCAAATGAATTTCGCCATAAGAATAAGACGGAAGCTGAAATTTGGCTTATCTTTATTGAAATAGCTTTATGTTATTCTTAACACCATTCTGGAATAAAATGTATTGCTAGAGGACTTTAAAATTTTGTTTTCGTTGAGATTACGGTTTTAGGAGTCAATAAACTTGAAATTTCCATTATCTGTTTGAACGATGAAAGTGTTTATAGTACGTTTACTGGAATTTTATCGTCACAAAACGTTTAAGCACAGAATGTACGTAAAAGAAAAAAAATCAGCTAGGATATATTTTAGCGAACATGTAAGACATAAAAAGTACTTTATTTGATCGAACACACATGAAGATTTATTATTCACATAAAATGACAATTTGGAAGAACATGAGTAAGAGTTTGGCCTTCTTTGCTTCTCTATCAGATAAATGTGCATTTAATATTCTTCAAATAATGATATTTGGTAAGACACTAAGTTTATTAAATTATTTACGAAATCGTAATACTTCTTCTCTGCACAGCAAGTTTCAAGGTAAAGAAGAGAGTGTTACATTTTGTAATGACTGCTGAATGGATTCTGAACCAATGACCTCCAATTCTATCAATTAACTTAAGGGCCATTCTATGACATAGCGGTAAAAGTGCATTTTCCTGAATATTCAAGAATTCTATCGATATCTCTTTTAGGATTTGAATTCTGGCGCTTCTTCTAAAACATTTCTTGTCATGGATGATACGATTTCTTCTACAAGATTTCTTGTCATGGAAGGTACGAATTTTTCTAGAAAATTTATTGTCACAGGAACTATAAAAACCAGAAAGACAGAGCTTCATATGTAATCGAGCCAGGAGAATGAGTAGTGGAATAAGTTGAGTATATTGTAGTAGTTGAAGTATATTGTCCTTTCGTAATTGATTAAATGCGATTTGCTAATGCCTGCGCTGCTCCTATATAGGCTTAGGCTATGCTATTACAGGTTTTTCGTGCTTTGTTCTAGAATAAGGCGTGTTCTCTGTCACTGAGCTTATTGGATATTTCACCATATCACCCCTAATACGGAATTTTCCATACCAATATCATTTTAACCAACTGACTTAAGAATGCGTTTAGCTCTCTAATTAAATGAAACCATTCATTTAGAACAGTGATTGTTACAAACAAGGATTTAGGAAATATTTAGAAATCATTCGGATTATTTAAGGATTTTATCTTTTAATTAGTTACTACTATAATTTATTTACAGAATTTGATTCGTAAAATTTCATTTCATAATGAATAGGCCAGACATTTTAGTGTAGGAGAAAATATTAATCATCCTGCATCTGAGAGAAAAATTTCTATTAGAAACCTCTATCATTATTCTTACTCTTTTGTTTTTGACATAATTAGAATGTGAACTAAATTAAATCCCTTATTCAGCAGTTCCTAACCTATGAGCCGAGGATAGCTTATTGGTGGGACGTGGAAGGATATTTGAATATTTATCTTAGGTTGTGAAAAATTAGTGAAGAGTTTAGAAATTGTAAACGAAAAACTTTGATTCAGAAAACATTTTGAAGTCAGAATTTGATTACATAAATTAATTACATACTTTATAACATAATGAAAGTGAAAATACAACCTATCAAAATAGTATCCAGACACTTCTTATTACTTCCATTTGATTTGGAAGAAGGTTCTCTTAAAAATATATAAATTGCATTCGCGTAAGCAGGGGCCAACTACATATTTATGTTTGCGTAATCATCAAATTTCCCTATTACAATCCCTAAATTTTCGTCTCTTACTTTTCTCTGCATAAAAGGAATTCACTAGATACAAAATTTTAGACAAATCGGAGGTATACGAATAAGAATTAATTGTTGTTTTAATACATGAAAATTAGCAAACAGTTTATTTTATTAATATTTCCTTTCTTTCATGTCTCAAATTTAATCATTAATACGATAACTTTACTCTAAGAGAAATTAATGTCTTTTTAAAGTATTTTTCTCTGATAGAAATTAAACCACTAAAATAGGAATTTGAAATCTATGTTTTTATTTTAATTTTATATTATGTGTTAAATAAATGATAAATATAGTTTTTAAGCATTCCTTTATAATTCAGGCATCAGAAACGTTATCCTATTGATTTGTTTGTTGAAGTTATTACCGTAAAGCACATTAAATTATGTTTAAAAGTTTTTTTGCATTTAATTTTTATTAAAAAATGTATAAATTATTAAAAAAATAGCATTGAAACATTTATAAATGTTTGTTTAATTTTTAACTGTATTTTGTAACTGTCCAGTGACAATGAATTACCCACACATAAAGAATTATTTTTTTATCTTATTCAATATTTTTTTCATCATATGTTTCACATTATATACGCTTTATATCATACATGGTACAGAATTTCATCTTCGATCTTTTTACAGTATTCAAATATCTCACAAATTATCTTTACAGTTTCAATCAGTTCTCACTTGTCCTTTCATCCAAATTAAACGAAATTTCGTTTGAAATGTAATCGTAGTAGAATCTGTTATGTGCATTAATTCTTTTTCAATACCTTAGCATTTATACGATGAAAAAAAATAATTGTCTAAAGCAACACTAAAAGACCTCCTATAATTTCCGTTCTATTTGAATTTTTTTTCCTACCAGAGAATCTATTTGAAAAATTAAAATACTACTCCCCATGTTGCTCTGAAAGTTTTTGGAAATAACTATCTTAAAAACTATTCGACAGAAATAGACATGTTTCAGAATTGTCATGTTTGAGGTCTTCCTCTTTATATTGGCATCAACATTTTTATCAGTTTCTATGCAAAAAGTCTTAACTTACAAATATAAATAAATTAAGAAAATATAAAATCTACTTTTTTTAAAAGTGGATAAATCTTGTTTTGTGTTTTAAGTAATTTAATGCTTATCTAAAATTAATATCCAATATTCACTTTATCTTCTAATATATTAAAGAATGGGAACTCTCATTTAAAATTAGAAATATACATTTCCAATTGCTTAAACTCATTAAACATATATTCAAAATTACAAAGTGTTATTTTAATTTAAAGAATTAAACTGTTCATCTAAAAAATGCGTTGTTGTTTGAATAAAAATAAATTTAATTTGAGAAAATCTAAATATTGACACAACCCCTAAAGTGAAGAACTATTTCATAATCTTATAAAGAATCTACATCTATAGAGACAGACATTTAGAATTTTATTATATGGTAATTGGTTTCCAAATACAGATCATGCAATAATTTCGATTGATTGTATCATGAAATAAAGAAGATACGTTAATTATACTATGATATGTCAGTGTATAAAATTATTTTACAACAATATTATCCGTCTTTTTCTAAATAAATTTTCAAAATCCTGCAATTTTCAAGTATCCTGCAATAGCCAAAGTTGCACTGAGCCATATGATAGAATTCTCATCCACTTATCTCATGAACATGCTTTCTAAATTATATTTTTAAAAACTGAATATAGATAGTTATTTGAGACTCAAAGTGTCAAGTTTTAATCCACGTACTCAATCACAATGTTAAAAATTAATTTTTTTTTCTAATTTCAAATCGTGATCACGTGATTTTAAGTTTTCTTGCATTGTGGAATTTAAGTAAAAACAATAACGATGTTTTGCTTTCCAAACAATAGAGTTTTATTACTTTTAAAATAAGCTTTACTAATTAATGTCAAAAGTGCTCATATGGTACACCTTATATGTAATTGTATTATTTTAAATATCTTTAGCTTCAAAATACTTTTTAAACTGAAAGTTAATCCACACAATTAAATATTTCAGTAATCGTTGGTATAGCTAAGTATTTAAGATTTTTAACTTTTTAACAAAACAATGATTCCTTGATAAAAAATTAACATCTTATTAATTTATAATGTGACTTTTGAAGAGATATTGGTAGCCCCCTAATCATTTGAAACAGTGAGACACAAATTATTTACTGAATTAATAGCTCTAAAGGTTCTTCTTTCTTAGTAACCTTTTAAGGCACTTCCAGGAAAACTGTATTCACTTTCTTCTTATTTCCATTTATTATTGAGCAGCATTTCGACGACTGAAATGACCCAAGAGATCAGCTGAGAGTGATCAAGTAACATTATCTTCCTATCTTAATGCTAACATTGCTGGGTTATCTGCCACAAGAGACATAATGTTGGTTTCCTATCTCTTATGACAAGTGGCATCAGTTTTGTATGCATTATCTTTCATTTATGCTGGAATATTAACTGAGAGAATGTAGTTTCTGGGATGTAAACAAAAAAGATGCCAAAGTGTTTTTCTTAAATGAAACATCATCACAGAATTGTCATTTATAGTATATTACTCTCACTACTTAGAAAGTGAAGCGTTTGCAACATCTCTGAGAGGAATGTGAAATAAAATTAAGAACACGAAATTAAAAAAAAAGTCCTGTTGATTACTGATTTTCATGAAGAAAAAAAAACACCGTTACAAACAAGTAAAATGAAGATATGTTTTTTTATTAAGAATTACTTTATTCGGAAATTGATGACAGTATTGATTATAATAATAAGAGAAAATGTATTTGAAGTTGAAGAATAAAAAATAAAATTAAATTAAAAAATCTATCTTTTCTTTGCACACATAAATGCATATTTTCAAAAGATACTTACGTTAAAAGTTTAGTATAGATGCAATATACAGATTTCTCAGAAACTGACTCAGAAATTGTTTCTGCATTTAATTTTAAAGACAACACAACTTAGTTATTACAAAGAAAAAATTGTTTTCCGATTTCTATTAATAATAATAAAGAAGAATGGGTGTATGAGTCTTGGCCTTTTGAGCCCAAACTATAGTCATCAAATACGGTACATATACATCTTAAAGAATAGAAATACGCTCAATGAAGCAATTTTTTTTGAGTTTTTAATTAATTAAAAACTAACTACATTTAGATTTTTTTTCGGTAATTTTTAAAATTCATTTGCACAAAAATGAATTTTACACTATTTAAACATTTAAAGAATTGCCTTTTCAAAAATAAAACTTTATATTCATGCAAATTTTTCTTGACTTTTTTAACTTAAAAAAATATTCCTAATATTTTATCTTTAACTGGGGACGTGCAGTCTGTGAGACCGCTAGCGATGGATTTTCGGTCATCCCTATTCTATTTTTAGCTCAATTGAATGGATTGAATCTATAGCTTCCTGTTTTGTGACCTTTAATACACGTGCACTTTTTCAACCGATTTCAGCGGATGCTTTTTAAAATAATTCAGTTATTTCTTTAAGCGCGGTCTCTAAGACCCTGTTACTGTTTTCCCTGTTAGTGATAAACAAGGCTTAGCAGATGGCGCTAAAGCTTGGGCCCCGAAATATCATTCAGTTTACTGATCCTATTATGAAGCAGTGTTTCAGACACTTTTAAATGAAGCAGAAAGTGATTTTAGTGATAAGGATAATTGTATAGAAGAGTTTTTCGATGAAAGTTCGCATTCAACTGATTCTGATATGTATGTTCAAGCATAATTAATTTTTCTAGTACTGCTGTATTTCAAAAAAATTATAAAATATATCAATATACCAAGAGATATATGAACAGAATTTATAGATTTATTTATAAATTTTTAAATAATAGTTCTTAATCTGTATGTTTAAAATGCTCTAGAAAATTGTGCTATGAAAGTTACACAAGCCGATCAAAAAAGGGCGAATTTTACCCATTATCAACTTTTTTATTTTTCATATAATTGTTGAATTTTACATTATATTGTCTTCTATATACCTTCATATACTGTAAAAATAAATATGATTTAAAAAGTCAATAATAATTTTTTTTTCAAGAATATTGCTTATCGTAACATGTAATTTGAGAAGATAATGTATGTTCCAAAGCATTTATTTTTTTCAATGATAATATATTTTGAAAAAAATTCTAAAACATATCTATATATGAAGAAAAATATCTGCAAAATATATTGGCAGTTTTTCATACTAATACATTCATTAGAAAATTTGAGTGTAAATGAAATGTGGTCTCGCAAAACCGCACCTCCCCAGTTAAGTCCTAAAATTTCACCTTCACAGTTAAGGATTAATAATAGATTTCAGTGTTGCCTAAAAATTCAAACCATTTACACATTCATTGAATATATAATCGTTTGTTTAAACCCTTTTTGACAGCTATAGAAGAATGATTCTGTTTAACCTCTGGGTAGATTACAGGACGAATAAATATGTGAAGTAATAAATTCGCTGAAGGAGAATATGTTTGCCTAGAATATTTTTTCCTTTGGGATGTCCTACGACTGATCTTCGTTAGCAATGTCTTTATAAAAAATAAATAGAACAAATGTAATATAATTAAAAAACACATAATTAATTAGCATATGAAATTTGACAAAATCATGGGCATGAAATTGTATTAATTTATTTAACTAAATTTAAATATAACCAATATTTCTGGGAAATGAACTGATCTCCAAAGATGACTAGTACAAGATGTTTGTAGTTCTTTCTAAACTAAACACACAGGCTAAATGAAGTAAATAATAATTCACTGAAATGATTGGTGCAACAAATTAGATCAATTTAAATAGATCGGAAAAATAAAAATACTTCGTTTGCTTACAAGAAAAGAAAGATAAAGAGCACATATGTTAACAAAGGCATAATGTGTGATTCTGCGCGCTTTGTTATAAAGCATGTTTTGTTCAGAGAATAATGTGAATGTTCCGCATCATTGAATTCAAGTTCTAAACAATATCGCATAGCTTGTTGCGATGCAATAGACCTCAACCTCAACAATGTTGTAGACACGGCAGATGCGTTTAATTAATAATGCCGAAACTTAATGCCTTTCGACATTATTAATTATACATGCCAGATACTCCAAAGATGATTTCGCCATGGTTCGAAGAATCTATGAATATATCATCAAATTTCTGAAGTATGGCATCAACACTTGTTTTATAATATACAATTTCTTCGATAAAAGTTATTTCTTAAAGTTCTAAGATTCTTGTGTATGTAATTTCATTAGAGACTTGAATTTCACTTTAAAATTCAAGACTAGTTTAATTGTAATTTGAATTAAATGATTATAATTGCTAAGTATTGTATAACATAATTCTAAATATTGCATCAATGGTATATTACTTTAAAATTGTATTTCCAGTATATAATTTAAACGTAGTATGCATAATTTAAACGTACATTTGTAGTATATAATTTAAACTTTACAGAGCAGGGAAAACTTTCAAAGTTGAGAAATTTTGGTGACTTTACTAGAATTGATAGGATACCAGCTACAACATTTTCACGATCAAAAGCTTTTGCACTGTGAAATATTTTGAAATAAATTTCCTATCAAACATTTTCACGTCATTTTTTTATAATAAAAGAGCTATTGAAACTTCATAGAGATATAATTTAATAGCAATATTTATTTTGATAGACATTGTCGCATTTTAATTTGCGTATTGTGTGTAAATTGTTAGGGTGACCAGAATTGGTTGTTACAATAATTTTCAACAATTTTTAAGGAATCTTTTAGAAGCACTTTTACGAAACATTCTTTAAAACTTACTCTAATCCTTGAATTACTTACTTTCTCTAATCTATCAGCAAATTTCGATTGTAATTCAAAAATATACGCAGATTTCAAGCATGTATAGATTATAACAGCTTTCTCCACAATCGGAGATGCTGTTACACTAAATGGTATTATTTGTTACATAAAATATAATACATAATAAAAATAAATACAATATATTTATATCTTTATGAACTGTTTGTGACGTAGTTTCTAGATACTAACAATCAGCACTTTGTTCTTAGAATAACAGGAAAGTTCAATATGCTCACTGCTATAAGTTATTCTAATTAGCAATCTTCATAATCATTGTTTTCATTATTGTTTTTATATATTGCTACGAATTAGGGATTCTTTTAATTTGTTTATCGATGAAGAGATAATCCTTTAGACTTAGACGATAACTTTTACTAAACGGTAAGAAATGAATACACAAAATGACAAATATACAGCCAAGACGAACACACGCAATACACACAGCAGCACACTACATCAAACAGTAGTCCACAAGTAGTAATAGGTAGTGATAATAATTACAGTACACAAGGCGGCCTGACACAATTCAGCAGGAAGAGAGATTCAACGTAGCTACTCTCTTCTCCAAACGCACACCTACAATTCTGCATTGCCACCTCGGTTTAGCTGCATCCAACTGCCGACTCACTACGACACGATTCAATACTCTTCACACGACTCGATACTCCTTCCTAAATAAACGCCAGAACTCGATACACAGCTCAATTCAACAATCGCTTGAGCTCCACACAGCGCTTGCTCTTCGCTGGACTGATCAAACTATTCGTCGTTGATTCTTTCCCCGATTCAATACTCTACGTCAGGCTGCGGTGGCCTGGTGAAAAGGTCTCGGCTTCGGAACAGGAGGATTTCAGGTTCGAGACCCGATTCCACCGAAGAATCGTCGTGTAAGGGGGTCTGTTGCACGTTAAATCCGTCCTGACCAAACGTCCTCCCGCTAGTGTGGTGTGGTGTGGAGAGGGGGTGACAGCTCAGGTGTCGTCCTCGTCATCTGACCGCGATTTAAAATTACGAGGTCCGTCCCAAAATAGCCCTAGTGTTGCTTCAAACGGGACGTTAATGTAACTAAACCAAACCAAACTAAATCAATACTCGACGGACTTCGGCTTGAGACTGTCAGCTTTTTATCGTTTCCAGAGGAGAGCAGAGAAGATTCTGGAACAATCAGGTATATCTCGGTTCATATTGGCTCAATTACCGAAATTCTGGAAAATTCCAGTATTTCCTATTTCGCCACCAAAGTCGTCAACCCCCGAGATCATTGATCAGCATCCGACAGAGCTGATCGTAAACCGGTCCTTTCAGTGATTGAACTAACCATGCTTTTAAGCAACACTACAGATTTATAACAATATACATAACATATCAACCTAAGCAAATGTTTTATAATACATAACATCAAACTGACTACTATCGTGAATTTATTCCAGAAAATTACAGCATTGAAATCATTTATTGGTGATCTGTATTTTGAGAAGAATCTGGCACACTCAACGCAAAAATAATTTTCTTCGTCGGAAAAGGCCTAAATAGGAGCCTTCTTTCTATGTTTATTTGTTTGATTCCTCTTGATTGATACTGATTTGGTCCCTTTGCTTCATAGCTTTCTTTCTTGGTTTGTTTTATTTCAGTATCTCTTGGAAAAGTATTCATTTACAGACAGCTTTTTTAAACTATCACTTATTATCATTTTTCGCTTACAGACTTTTTATCACTAGTTCTGAAAAGTACATAATTTTCTGCAGACTGAGATCAATTTCTGTCTGATCCATTATAAATTAAATTCCTTTTGATATTGAGAGATTTACATTTGCTGATATACTGTGGGCGGAAATATGGAAATTTATGGAAGTTTTTTATTGCCCATCTTCTAGAGTGCCAAATGGACTTCCGTCTCCCAATCAACTGATTGGGAAACGGAACTGATGTCATATGAATTTGGTATAACAATAACTTCTATTTACCAAAATCAAGCTTATAAGATTCCACATGGATTTCTTATAATCTTCTTATTTTGTGCTAAGATTAATTATTTGGCAAAACTTGAAAAAATTATTTATAAAATATCTAATACAGGAATTATGTTAATTATCATTTTGTTATTTTATCATCTTTACGCTCTGAATAAAGTTCGTCTTTTTAAGTCTGAATTTTTCACTACTATTTTTGTTTTATTCGCACAATTTTTTTCTACATGAATAATACAGATTTCAAGTTTTATCGCTGTCAGCAAAGTAGTAGATTCAATAATTCCTCTTATCAAATTAGTAGATTTAAATAAAATTTTAAAAAAATCTATGAAGATTCGTTATTCTTTATTTAAATCAAATAAATGAAAAAATTATTCATTTTGCTTAGATGAATTCTCAACTGATTAAATGAAGAATTATTAAATAAATTCTGAATTTATCATTTGAAAAGATATTCGTATTTTTCATGCCCGACCATGTAAAACCATAAACAATTTAAAAGAAATGCTCACAACCGTGTCTGCATATATTTCAAAATCTAAATAAAACTATAAATCTATAAAGGCATTAAGGTTTTGTTACTTTTTTCCATTTTCTTTCTAAATATCTGTGTGTCCATTTTCTTGTCTGGCATCGAATTTAGATTTGAAACAACTTTGATGGAAAATTAATATATCCTAGCAAATGCATATTTCCCGTTACTTAATTTTTGTTATAATATATACTTATTTCGAAGAAGTGATGAATCTTAATTATCTTAAATTTATGAACATTGAATTGTGTTCTAAACATATTATCACTTTATGAAGCAATACTGCTAATATAATATAAGCACATATATATCAGTATTTAACTTATGTAAATTTGTTTTAACCTTATAATAAATTCTTTAACTTACTAAAGAAATGAAAAACACCTTTGAGAAAATTATGTTCTTTATCACTTTGTTATTTATTTATATTTATTTTGAAACTAATGCATGTATGTTTCTGCGTTTACTCGCTACAAGGGTATAATTGATGAAACATATAGATGAAACCAGACTGATGCTTTCTAAATATATTCTGACGTATGATCTTAAACTCAGTAAATATTTAAGAATATTGAATATGTCAGTTTAGTCAAGTTTCCCATTTGGGATTGGCAACCTTTAGTATATTTTTCTTAGACCAGAAAAGGAAGTTCCTTGGATAAGTATTACATTCATGAGTTATTTAACTAAAATATACTGATAATTGAATCAAAATATGTACTGAAAATACAAAGATTTTATAGAAGAAATTTAAGAAAATATAATTTCTTTTTTACTAATTTGATAATAAATTGTGCTTTTATATAATAATTAACAAGTGATTTCATAAATATTTTGACTTAGGTTTATATGGTTATATTATCCATAAATTAAAAAGCAGGAAAACAATGAAGTGAAACAAAAACAAAAATTTTGACTAGAATGGGCCGAGCAAAAGAAAGGATTGTAAACATATTTATCTATTATTAACAAAAAAGAAAGCAAATTTTTATATGTTTTTATTGTTGTTCATATGGTTATATTATTTATAAATTACAAAGCAGAAAAAAATGAAGTAGAACAAAAACAGCATTTTTGATTTGAATGAGACGAGTAAAAGAAATGATTGTCAAGATATTTTTCTGTTATTAACAAAAAATAAAGAAAATTATTATATACCTAGGAAATAATAACAATAGATGCACTTTTAAGAAACACACAATTACTAATTCGCAATGTAATCTAAAGAAAAGATTTTATCTTTTCCATTGCACATTTGTTATGTTCGACTCTTACAGTTGTTGTGAAGTTTTGATAATTAGCAGGCGCCGTGATATATTTTATGTCCAGTTAATACTGTAATGAGTAGAATAAAAAAAATATTACTGTAAGCATTAAATTTTTTTTACATATTGTAGATATTAAATAAATTAGTAAATATGTTTCTAATATTAATTAATAATTCTTTTTAAAACAATACCACTGAGACATGATTAAAACGAGCATAAAAAATACACAGTCTCAATATAGATTTGCTATTCATCACTTATTTAGTAAATTTTTTTGTCATTTCAAGTCTAATTTCTATAGATGGAAAAGACAAATATATGTTCAGAATTTTTTTGAAAATTCAGTTTCGTCAAGCAACCAAGTTACATTTTATAAAAGTAAGATGTAATGTTTCAGAGTATGAGATATAAGCATGTCGAACAAATTGGCGTGGAGACTCAAATGGGAAAATTCTGCTTCTTTCCTATAACATACTTCCTTTCTTTTTTTCTCTAATAATTCTTTTCACTTTCCTTAATATCCTTCAAATCTGAAGTTATATTTTCCGAGAGAGACGAATCAGTATTCAGTTCATCAATAATAAAACATAGATCGAGAGAGTCTTTATAAAAATAAATCTTGAAATTGAAGACACTTCTCTGAAAGAAAGATACACACTTACACATACATATATAAATATTTGTATGGGGTCACAGATTGCATAACAATCCGTCATTAGCCAAAATCGGATTTTCTATCTAGTCGAAAATGTTATATATTTTTTATAGAGATTGTGAATATTTTCCTTGTGAACATTTTTATCATGATTTAGATTGTGAACATTTTTATCATGAAAATATTTATTAAAATAATTTTGATGCTCCGAGATGAATTCGCTATTTCAAATATCTTATAAGCTGAAGAATAGAAAATGACTTTCAAAAAACCATGAAATAGTACAGTTTTTGTTTCTGCAGAAATTTTGACTAATAAACAAAGAATTCAATGATACTAAGAAATTTAACTAATTTACTAGAACTGCCCTGCTAAGAGAAAACTTGAAAGTAAAAAAAATAAATATTGATAACAAAACTTGAATGGTTTTCTTTCTGAAGGAGCAGATTTGAAGTTATGAAAAACTAAATGATTTCAAAATGCTAGGAAATTAATAAGCAATAATAAGCATATTTAATATTTGATTAATAATTTAGTTTTTTGAACCAATGTCTTAAAATTAGAAAATGTGTCTTATTTTTGGAGAACATAAGCATAGTTTTTATTTTTTCAATATAAAACTAAAAAATTTTTTGCCGAGATTCTATTTATTCCATCCCACATAGATCCTGGTCTTTATTTAGAATTTAAATATTCTTTTTTGATAACTATCTAAGATTGTTTGTATTGCTAAAAAGAAAAAAAAATGAAGTAAATATGTTGGAATTTTAAGTGAAAGTAAACTATTTTGTGTTTTACAGAATCAGTAACATAGATAAGTATAAATTTAATGGAAACATTTTTAGGACAGTATATAAAATGTCGCGCAAATATTTGATATTAATTGCTAAATTCTTACATAGGTTTTGCTTTATTTGCAATCTTTACAACTATATTTTAAATTCGCTGAATTTTGCATAAAATGTCAAGTATACAGTAATAAATATATTTCGTCCAAAATGAGTTGATGATAAATTAATACAGCTTTAAAAAAGAAATTATCTGTATAATATTATAAGAAAGTGCATTTATTTCTCTCTTTAACACGAAATGTAATTTAAAATCAAGAAATGTTAAGTACAAGTGTAAAAATGTGAAGAAACAATTCTCGTATTGCATAGAAAACCAATCCGAACAAAGTAATTAATTTCACATATTCCAGTAATATTAATAGAATTCTAAAATCTTATTATTTCGGATTAATATAAAAATTAATTTAATTTAATATCCATGATGATAAATATCATGACTTTGTCATCTGATATTCTTTTCCACTGCAAATAATTGTTTTTGAAATAATTCAATAAAACGCGTACTTCGACAGAGAGATAAAATTAATTTTTTCATTTCCAAAATTTCTTTTCTTTTTAATAGATATGGCTCCGATTAATTTTTTATTTACTGACTTCTTTGAAATAGAAATGGAACGTATTAAATGAAGAACGCATAGTCAGTCAAATTAATTTTCAGATAAAAAGCAATTCAGAATAATTTTTGAAAGAGGGAGAAGCCGATTTCCAATTATATTTTTGCTACCATATTGGAATTTTCTGGCTTTGACAAACGTTTAGAGTTTTGCTTTCTGCGTAGGATCAATTTAATTACTTGTGAGAATTCTACTTATTGTTTTTCTCAATATTAAAAATTCGAAGAAATGATATTAATTCAAACTTATTATTTATGAAATAGTTTCACTTGAAATGAAATTGAATCTTATGCTAAAATCTTTGAACTCGGCTTTTTCACAATGTTGTTTTGACATGCAAATTGAATGTCAATGAAATATTTTATTTAATCTGAATGGATTATGGAGGTATATGATAGATCTCACTTTAATAAAACATATATATATGAAAAGATATTAAGAATATTCATACTGGCAATCATCAAGAATTTATGAAATTTTTATTCTACTTTATAAATGCTGCTTTTCTGCTTTTTTATTCTGCATTTAAATTATTCACTTAAACAATAATTAATTTTTGCCATTACATTTACTATTAATAACGATGTGTGTTTGCGTGTGTGTCTTTGTGATGCTGCTGTAGGTCAGACCGTTTGACTTGATGTGAACACAATTTGGAATATGGAGGATATGAATGTGCATTTCGGATTTGTTTCAATTTTTAATTAGAATTTTAATTAATTAAAAATTTTGAATATAATTTTGATATTTAACCACTATAACTACCGATAATGTTATTGTATGCAAATAAATTTGCGACATTTCATAATTTATTAAAAAAATCCATTTGATAAGTTTCAATTTCATAATCTGGCAATTTATTCTTAAATTTTAAAAATTTGAAATAAAAAAATTTTTTTTTGCTTAATTTCCAACAATGGTTTATATTTTTATATTGTTGACCTCAAATTTCCAGTTGGACAAGGATATTATTCGTCATATTGGAACAATGTTTTTGTTAATGTTTTATGTTATACTACTCGAAGTCTATTGAATACAAATTCATTTATTATGGAAAATGTAAACCAGATATCTCCAGTATCTTTTTATGGAAAATATAAAACATGTTCGAAAATATTTCTTTCATGATAAAAGATTCAAACCTTTTGGAATTCTTGCTATTTTTATTCCGATATTTTAGAGCATTAATTTTAGAAATATACGGCAACTGTTACATTTTGAGCATACGTATTTCATTCTACGAATAGCTTTTTTTTTGTTTTGCTAGAATAATACATTTTCTTCAATTCTGTTAAATTTTCAGTTATGACGTATAAAGCATGGTGATTATTTAAAATTTTATGCACTTTGAGAATTCAGCAGTAGTAAATTGTTTGAAAAGTGTATACATAATAAATAAATTTTATTCCAACATCTCTCTCCCTCTTTTTTTTCTCAATTACTTCTATTTATTTAATGTGTGGGGTGTGTGCGCGCTTCAATAATTCAGTAATCTCTTTCCAAAGTCGATATCTTTCTAAAAATAGAAAAAAAAAGAAAAGAAAAAGAAAATTAGACATAAATAAAATAGAAATAAAAATAATTTTGATCAAATTTCTTACATTTTGGAATGCATTCATGATATATTGAAAGATTATTCAATAAAATTTCTCTTCTTTTATTTTTTTAATCAATGTTCTAGAATAAAAAAGTATAAAAACAATTAAAATAGTGATAAAAAATATTTGTCATTGCTTATTTCTAAACCCAACTTTAGTTGTTTTTGCCACAACGTTCAGAAGTTTTGTTACAAGCTTGCATTATGCTGAGACAATTATAATATGAAAAAAAAATTACCTAAATTTTCATATTTTGATCAGCAACAACGGCCACTATGAATGATTAATAGCAACAATGAAATATATTTGAATTTCATTATAACTATGATATATTTTGTTGTAAAATTGGTTTAAAATATTTTTTAAGTATTGAACTGGTGACTAAGTGACTGCGGATTTTAAATAAGAATTCACACTTTTTGCCTAAAATTATAACTTGATTCAATTAGGTATGGTCCGTTTTTGTTGATGATCATTTGCCAACTTTCAGGCAGTGTTATAATTCCATGTTCATAAAATTCCATTTTTTAAGCAAAAAAAAAAAAACCTAAATGAAGTGCAATTTTCTATCATAAGCATCATCTAAGAAATTTTGCATAGTACGAAATAAATGGTAAACTAAAGGTACAAGGTTAGTGATGTATGGCGGATGTGGCAATGCATCCCAAACTATCCATGCCCTCTAATTTTTGGCGCTTGACCAAATATGCGTGGGGCTTTGCATTATTACGCTCTAAAATAACACACTTACGATTTGCCAATTCTGGTTACTTTCCTTGAATTGCGTCACTCACTTTGGCGAGTTGAACTAACACGTTTGAATTAATCATTTAGTTTCTTGAAAAACGTTAAAAGTGCAGAACTTCTTTATAATCACACCAATCTGACAGCATCATCATTTTCTGTTTAATATTCTACTGTTTTAGTATCTCCTGGGTTGGTCGTCAGTAATTAGTCGATTCAGAAATGGATCAGTTCTGTTGCATTTCAGAAGCAAATGGAAGATGCTAATAAGCTGTGAAAATGAATTTCTGTAAGTTGATGAGTGATCTATAAATCGAGTTTCTTGATATACCAAAGCTGTTTTAATTTTTTTAATGCATGTATGAGATACATTGAGCTTCTCTAAAATCTCATGTGCTATAACAGTCTGACTAGATAACGGTCTTGATATGGGTTTCATCGGCATCAACTGAAAGGTCAGATTGTTACGAAATTTTCAGTAAAAAATCACCAGGACAAAATTTGTCAATCCACTTTTGACACCGCCTTTCTTTCAAGGTTTATTGCCCATATACGGCCGATAACTTCTTTTTAGCTTGCGATGTTTTCTTGTTTTTTCGGAAATAATAAAATATGTCTAAAATGCGCGTCTTGTTCTATTATTTTTAAATTCATATGAAAATGGAATTGCATAACTAATCGATAGATTTTTTCCCCTAAATTAAAGGTGGAAATGCAAACAATAAGGAAACAATATAGGTAAATGCTTTATTTAGTTGCCTTAGTTGCCAACTAAATAATTAAAAATACCTGGCGAAAAATTGACACCACAGAAATGATTTTTTTTATATTTATATTTAAAGATGATGGAAAAATATTCGTGTTATTTAATATTTTTAGAAATTATTCGTGGAAAACAAATTTGTTAAACCACACATTGACTTTATTTTTGATTAATCAGATTAAATAATTCAGGTAATTTTGATTAAACATCAAATTGACTTTATTTTTGATTAATATTTAAAAAGAATAATAATTTAAAAACTTTGATTGATAATTATTTTTGATTAATATTTAATATAAATATTACTTTTAGAAAAAAATCTCTTTTAGATTCTCATTCCTTTAAAGTAGAAAGTATACATGTGCCACGATTGGTAGCTATAGATCAAGCAGTCTCTCTCTCTCTCTCTCTCTCTCTCTCTCTCTCTCTCTCTATATATATA